>CAJNSZ010000031.1:532012-611788 GCA_905329745.1 Rotaria sp. Silwood2 | reverse complement strand
AATCAGAAAATTTTACACTGGATAAGCAACAATATCAAATAATAGTTAAGTCATGATGAACAATAATCAAAATTATCAATCGATTTTAATTTTGATTTTGTTGCACAAAAATCCGATTGAAAATCGCGAAAATTTTTCACTAGTTAGCCTTTATGACATACATTTATCTTTATTCGTATTTTCTTTTACATACTTTAGATATTATAATAATATGGCTTTACAAAATCATAGTGAAAATAAAAAACGAATGTCAGACGATTGTCTATCCTCAACAATGTCGTCATCAGCATTAGAAATTATTCTTGATGATCAATCATTTAGTAATTCAGCTGATGAAGAATTCATGGATCAGATTAGGTATGTTTATTATATGTTTTGTTTTTATTTTACATAACTGTTTTCTTTAAAAAAAAAATAACAGGCAATCAAAAGTGGGTACTACTGGCAGTACTGGTAGTGAAAGCTCCGCATTTCGAAGAAAAAAACTACTTCCATTAAGAGTTCGTTGTAATAAATTTTAAAAAATCTCTATATGTTTTTTGATTTTTTTTAAATAGGATCCAAAATCTCATCGATTAATTGAAAAACGTCGTCGAGATCGTATGAATGCTTGTCTCAATGAATTATTACAATTAACACCTCATAAAAATAATGAAAGTCAACGACGTATTGAAAAAACAGAAATCATTGAAATGGCTATCACTCATATACGTCATTTAATATCAACAGTAGAAAAAAATTGTAAAATAATATTTGAAAATTATATTTATATATATATGTAGTTTTGTTTTTATTTCTATTAGCTAAAAAAACTGATACATATCTTGATTCATATCGAACTGGTTATCAAAATGGACTTTCTGATGTATTTGAATTTATTAATGAATATGCTGAGAGTGATCAAATTAATGAATTTGCACAATATTGTAAAGAAAAGGAAATCGATTTAAAAAGCTTAACCGGTTAGAAATATAATTTGATAAAAATAAAGACACAGAATAGAATTAATTGATTTATTTTTAAATATTTTAGTTCTACCAGATAGAAAACGAACGAAATATTTATCGTTATCTGATAAACAAAATAAATTACCAATATCATCTAAAGAACAAATAACAAAACCTAATTTATTAAATAAAAATGATGATAAATTATGTACTATATCTGACACAGAACAACATAAACATAGTGATTTAGAACCATCAATCCGAGTACGACAAACTTCAACTGAACAATATGATTCTCCTGTTAAAGTACCAATATTTGTTCTACATCCATCTGGTACACATTATATTCCAATGTGTATTGATGCATCAATTGTTTCACATGCGTTTACAAAAAATTCCAATAAAATTCATTCATCAACAAAAGACCAAGCTCAATGTCATCCAGTATCAATTCCTGTAAATTTTAATCCAGGAACAGCTTTTTCAGATCCATATGAACTTGATATTCAAAATATAAATGTTATCGGAACTCGTCATCAGACGAGTGTGAGACCTAATTGACTAGGCATATAAAAATTTTCTTTTTATTGTCGTTTTTCTTTTTCAATGCATTTAAAAAGTATATGTTATTATCGTTCGATTTATCTGATTCTTAATGCATACGATCTATTTCAACAGAGAACAAAAAAACACAATCAAAAAACAATATGAGAGAAGAAAAATATGTCATAGATAGACCACGAAAGAAGAAATAAAGGTGATTGGTATTGATCTAAGAAAAATATGCACTACAGACGTTTACATATTTAATAAAACGTCGTAGAATGCGTTGGTCGAGTCGGTTATTGTCAATAAAACGATCGCTTGATGCTTGTCATATGAGACGTGTGTAACAGCAATCGACCTCTAGCTTCGATGAAATGTCCTTACAACGTATTTCTTTTTGATATTGAAAAAGTTTTTCTATGAGCTATTATTAATTCAACTTGAAAGCAATGTGTGTTGATGTGTATGTGGTTGCTTTGCGTGTTACGAATAATTATTGATGTTTGATTTCAAACAATGGTTCTTTTCCTTGCATATAAGTAAACTTGAATAGGATATTGTGAAGGAAAGATACGGCTTTTAACCTGTGTCATTATATTGTTTGTTTTTTGTTTTGTTTTTCATCCGAGAAACAAAAAAATATTTATTCTTTATTGATGTATTTGTATATTATCTCGAAATATCTTCTCAGATTAATCATAACTTTTTTTCTTTTTTTTTTTAAATTAAACATTCTTGTTATATGTTATATCTTTAAGCAACCTTGCTGATCTACACAAAAGATAGTCCTTCTATTATGATGTACTATTTTTGATTCCTACGTAAATTACTTGTAATCGAGAAATAAAACAAGAAATAATGAGTTATTTTTTAATAGAGCACTTTATATGTTTTATTAACCTTTAATCTGACAATATATCCGATTCTCAATAATCTTAATACAAATACAATAATAAATGTTCGAAAACTTGTTTTTGTCAAAGAAATTTCTTTTTTCATCAATTGATATATTTTTAAAAGAAAGTTTTATCTAACATACAATTCATTTCAGAAAAAAAAACATCTACATATAAAAAATTTGACCCACAAGTAATGATTTATTTCGTATAATTAATATTTTCACATTACTGATAAAATGTTCTCATATACCTGTTTGTAATAGAAAAAACAAACATTAGAACGCACTTTTCGAAAGAACAATAGGATGATTAATATAAAAGCGCCTATCACATTTAGAAGCTTACTAACCGATATTATTTGAATCATTACAAATGTAATAATCGACTAATTTTGAATTATTCTATGATGAATTCTATATTTTCTATTATAGTTTAATATAAACAATATCGTGCATTAATTTTGTCATAACAAAAGAAAGACTTCAACACAAAATCATACACGTTATCATTGAAAAACCAGTTTTATTTTACTTTAACCTTTTATTAGGTTTTACTAGTTTTGTAAACCATTCTGTTTGGATGTTTTCTAGTGTATCATATATTAAATGACATTTCACTAATTTTATGCTTAATATTGGATTTATTTTCTATCCTAATGATTCTCAATGTAAAAAAAAAAAAAAGATAAATTTCCATAAGAATGTCATTCAATGTCAATATTAGTTATTTCCTAGGAAGAATTCTTTCCTTTTACATACATAACTAATGCATGCTACTGATTATAACAAGTTACAATAATAAATATCCAATTAATCATAAAACTATTCGAAAAGAATTTTGACATGCGAATTCATTGTTTAAGTCAAACATCGTTTTCATTATTTTATTATTAGTTAATTTACTTTTATATGTAATAAGGACAACAAAAACCAATTTATAATCCTTTTGAAAAGTACTCTTTCTCTATAAACATAGTTCAACAAGAACAATTTTTATATAAAACGGGTCAAGATTTCTGTGTCATATTTCATATATAAATAACTATCTCATTAATATATGTTATATCTTTGCAAAATGTATTTAAAATATGGTTTATAAATTATGTATGATATTAAAGAAAGATTTATAAAATATAAAGAATACAATGACAAGAAGAAAAAAAATGAAAGTAACAGAATTTCATTCTTCTTCTGAATTAATAAAAGAACGAAAATCATATAAAAAAAATGTTCAAATGTATTTTCTTTATTATTATTAGTATGAAGTTTAATAAAATAAAATTCATCTCATTATGCAATTCAATAACTCACTCAAATACACATAATAACAGTCTAAATAGTTTTTTTTTCTTCGAGACTTAAATTATTGTCATTCATAACATTTGCTCGATTAGCAACAGAACAAACTCAATGGAATGAGACTCTGTAGGAATGCAACGAACCTAAAGCTTTGAGATTTCGTAATATTTAGTTTGGATTTAAGATTAGACTTGAATTTTATTTGAGTTTGGTCTTAAATGACCTATATCTCAAAAAGGATTTAATAGGATACGGGGACATCAACAATGATTTACTTTACTAGACATGTGTTTGAACTTTAGGATGAAATTCTTAGTATTTGGATAGAGTCCTGCATTGGACTCCGAAATCCGGGGTTATACCATAAAAACAGTGAAGTATTTTTGTTCTTACATGACAACAAGTATATGATTCGTATGTTAAGTAATAAATAAAAATAGATTTATATAAATTCCGTTTTGCGGTAATGGTAATTTTCATAAAAAATCGAAATAATAGAGTGAATAGAAAAAATTGTTTGCAACAATAATTTAAAAGGAAATAAAATCTTTATAGTATTCTCAAAATGCATTATCTCTAGAAAACTTCAAGCTTAGCGCTTCAGCACTCTGAGCTAAAAAAAAACAATTTCTTTTTATTACATAGAGTAACTGATTCTCTGAAAAATGACACGTCTCCGCGCTCATCATGATATTTTTTTCCATAAACTACATCGATATTAAGAAAAGTGTAAAAAGAATTTTTTTCGTCATTTCGCAAAAAAATTCGGACAAATAATGTTTTCAAGTTTTTCTTAAAATTTATGTAATCCATTCAAGATATGTCATGAAGATCTTGAAGACGTTTCAATTTTATAGAGAATTAGTTGCTCTGTCGCCTTGTACAACAAAACCAAATTTTTATTTTTGTGTTCTGGATGCTGACAAGATAGATACGAATTGTGTGAAGATTTCATTTCCCTAAAATCATGGTTTTGATTCTTTACGCGAATTACCATCATGAAAAATATCGAAATTAAATTTATATGATCAATTTTCAGAGTCACTGTCTACAACAGTTAAAAAAAGCTTTGGGAGCTGAAACAAATCGACTTCACAGAGCTGGAGTCTTGGACAAAAATCATACAAACAGTTTGTGCTTGAATAACAGTCATCAAATTGCAAACTATTTATGTGAATTAAGACTAAAAACAAATTCATACTCTAAATCTATTCTAGATTTTTCATGTCTCTAAAAGTGTACAATGAGTACGGAACAATTTGAGTTTGAAGATATAATTCACTCTTAATTGTTTTTTTTTCATACATTAGAAATAACCTATTCTGAAATATTATAAATCGATGATTAAAATAATAAAAAACGACTGTCTTTGGGCTATAAAATATATTTCATCATCAAGAATAGGATTAAACTCAGTCAACCATTATTAATTTACAATTTTCAAGTATTGTAGAATTTTATGTTGATCGATTGTTTATAGACTTAAGAATTTCATTCAATTGTTCTTCTGAAATTCAACAAGATCGAGTATTTTCAGGTAAAGAATATTATGTTTTTAAACTTATGTTACTCATACATATTCTAATAGGTCTTCAATAGATATTTTCATTCAGAAGATGCTTGACTCCTTCCATTTTATCTAGTAATTGTCATTATCATTGAAGCAGTTTCATTTGATGAAAATAACTCTTTTGATTGATTACTTGTTGTTTTCCAACGACATTTTCGATATATAGCACATTAGAAAAATTGCAGATTTATTCCCGATTCGATCAAATTTGATGATTTGTCAGTTTGATCTTAATATTATCAATAACAATGAGAATAATTGAACAAACAAGTCTCTACAAAACAAAATATTTTTCAGTTCTTTACAACGTTTTTTGATCTAACGGAAGACACAAAAATTGTTTTTTCTTCTCGATTGTTTTGTTTAGAAACATCAGTTGTGTGCCTTTTGTAAGATTGATGTATCTCAGTCAAAAAACATGTTCTAGAGAGTCGGAAGACGTTTCATCTTAGAGAGAATTGTTTGCTTTATCATGCTGGATATTTTAAACAGAATTTCAAAAAATGTAAAAACTTGGGTTTGTGGTTTTCCAGAGATCCTATTCTTGAAAAACTAGCTATCATTTTTATTTTAAAAAATTCTCCACATCAATCACTACTTGAATTCGTATTAATGTTTACAGCGGTGAAAAAACAATTGAAAATAAACCTAGTCAAATATACTTGAGAGCCACTATATAATGAAAAAAAACTAAATTGTTTGTTTTTACTCCTTTACAAATTTCGTTTTTACGGTTTTGCCACATCGAATTGATGATTGTAAACCTTGATAATTAAGTACAAATGCATTATGATGTATAATTGTGAATTACATGTTACATGTTATTCATTTTTCGTATTCAATACGTGTGTCCTTATAATGATCATTGACACATCATTTGGTCTAAGTTGGGTTATTATACGGTTTCTGTTCATCCAATGACCATTCGAGAATGAATTCGATACTTTTTCTTTTTACCTTAAATACAACCTTCATACTTAGTAATGATGAATCTACCCAAACTGATACTTGTTGATTAAGTTTATACTAAGTTCATAAGGAGGTCTTCATAAAATTAGAAAAAATTCTGAAGCGTTCGTGTTCATGAGTCTCGGGTGCTAAATTATGACCGCGTTTTCATTGAATTTCTGATTGCGCTTTAGGTATTTACCAGAAAACTAAATAACAGAATTTCGATCTAAAACTTTGTCCATCGATGAGCCTGATGATTTCGAAAATATTCTGAAAGTTTCGGCCTAAAAGAATATTTCTTTATTGATATATTGAATTTTCAAAAAATGGTCATTTGACCAAAAATAAAGTTTACTTGAAAATTGAATATCTCGACAAAGGAACATTCTTTTAGGCTGAAACTTTCAGAATATTATACTAGTCATTTGATCTGTTTATGAACGGAATTTCAGATCGAAATACCATTACGTGATTTTTCCGTAAATACCTATGACTGGATCGAAAATTCACTAAATGCTATCATAACTCGACTCCAGAGAGAGCCATGGGTACGAACCCTTTTAGAATTTATCAGGTCTCACCCGAACCACCCTATGAACATAATATGAACTTAAACGACAGGTAGTAATTCCATCATCAGTGCTATATGCATGAATTACATCAATAAATATAATGACTGTATTTAGAGTAAAAAATACCTTGAATTCTTTCTTTAAATGTCTAATCAATCTTTTAATTTAAGGATCGAATCGTTTTGATACATTTGATATAAATAGAATTACAAAAGAAAGATAAGAATCATATTTAAATAAAAAGATGTGCTGTTATAGAAGAAAAAAAAAGAAATTATGTACAAGCGCATTTTTATTACTTTTTTTATCAACTATCATTCTTTGTAATAATGTTCAATAAAAATCAAGGCAATACTCTTTCATCTAATGAAAAAAATCGATCATCGATAATTCTTAATTGGTTAAATCAAATCTTTTTAAGATTTATTCGTCAATGTTGTATAATTCTACCAGATGAAAATGATTCTTTATCATTTTCTCAATCGAATTTTATTAATTTTCAATCAATAAAACGAACTTGATTGGTTTAGAAGATGTTTGTTCTTAGAGAGAGAGAAAAAAAAGGAGTAATCAACTATTCTATTTGATTTTTATGGAAGACATGCAACAGATGGACAACACTATCTGCACATCTTTTTTTTTTTGTCGGCAGACATATTAAAAAAAGAACTCGTTTGTACGATAGAGTATATGACGTAGTAATGATGACATGAGGAGAAAAAAAAAAGGAGAAAGATAAATGTGTCTATAATTGAGTGATATTTCATGGGTACATGCAATGAATTAATTGAATTTTTTTTGCGAACGAAAATTTTCAATAAACGGATAAAATATGGCACCTATCTACTATTTTAGTGTCAATATGTGCAATTAAAAATATATGCAATTGATCCTATTAGAACACGTAATTCTCTATATATATCCATTGAAATAATACTTTTTACATAATTATCGGCGACAACAATTCGTTAAGCCTTGCGTCTCATTTCGTTTTGTGAGTGATCCCTATGTTCTATCTTTCTGTCTCATCGTTCGTAATCGAGCAAATATAAAATGTAGTCCGTCCCGTCATCATCTAGTTATTTCCTATTCACTTAGATCATCATCATTTGATGTGTGAGGCAACATCTTGTTTTATCGCTCTTACTACTCTATACATAATGTTCGATTTCAATTGAGATGTCAAGTCTTCTCTTCTGTTCGTTTTTTTTTTTCATTTATATGCATTTCTTCTTTTGTTCACATATATATATATATGTATGCATGTATGTATGTAGTCTTTGTGTGCAAGAGTGCGCGTGTGTGCGAGTATGTAATGATGACATGTTGATGATGGTGATTTTCGTTGTATGATTGAAGTGGATGAGAGAGTCATCAGACCGATAGTCACCTGAAATAGAACAAAAGTTTTATATTGTTTAAGAGAGCGGAAGATTTTTAGGCAGAGTAGATAAACGCGCATCATATATAACACAACTGAAATTTCTGATAATGATAAGAATAAAAGGAGAGTATATAGGCACATTGTCTGACATCGCATCTGGTGAGTGGGAGGGAGAGAGAGAGAGGCAGCATGATGTAAAGGGTGAGAATTCGATCAATTCATCATTATTAATAGAGAAGAAAGACAAAGTGTAACACTTTTCAATCTGTTGGGAAGGAAAGGTGAATTCATACGAATCATTAATCTTAATAATGATTCATATAATGAACAAAACCAAGTTTGTTTTATTTGAAAATTTAGCATATTTATAAGACTAGAGAATTGATTGACTACTATCGTAAGATTTCTCTTTCTTGTATTCTTGTTAAATATATATTTTATTGAATTTTCCATTTCATGCTCTCGTTCTCATACTACGAGCGTGGCTTGAATCGTAAGAATACTATCGCCATCGGCGATCTCTAATGTCGAATCGATGTCGTACGAACAAGGTCAGTAAGATGAAGCCGGAAAAAATAAATTCCTTTTTTTTCTCTTCACTCTCGAAACCCAGTCAAGGCAAACTGTTTCATGTCATTGACTGTCTTTTTTTTTCATATGTATATTGTACAATGCCATTCAGTATCTCAATTAAGATGACCTACGTCTTAAATTTCAATGATGAAAGAAAACGTGTGACACAACAGTAGATCTGAGCTGTTTATTCTTTAAGAGCTTGTGTATTGATCATCAAGTGTGACTAAAGAGCATGCGCTCTCGTTAGATTTTCTTGATACCGACTCTTTTTTTTTACTCTTTCATTTTGTGTGAAGTGTACTTTAATATTTTTTTCTGCTTCTTCTTCATCTTCGGCAAAGAAAAAAATCAATTGGTTTTGTCCTACTCAAAATGAACTCGCTACAAACGTTGATCATTAATACACGAAATAATAACAAACGAGCATCACTTGCAATGCCTGCTCAGTCAAATAGGTAAGTAAAAGTTCGTAATTATGATGTTCATCTTTGCCAATTATTGGACAGATTCTTTTTTTCTTTTAAAGAGAAAAAAGAATAATAAAAAGTTCTTCTCTTATTTCATAATATATGTAAATTGTCTAAAGATCCAATATCTTTAAAAGTAAATATAGGACGCAAAAAAAAAAGTACCGTATTGCATTTGTTTTAGTTTTATCAAATCATTTCCTACTGTCAATGATTATTTTGTCAAATTTTATACACCAAATTGTTGTTCAATGTTCGATGAACATTTAAATTGCATCAATTGCAACTATAGTCGAAGAAAAGATGATCATCAAGTAACTATATGAATATATCCAATCCATTTTGCTACGTATAGAAAAAAAAAAGATAAAAAAGAAAAGACAATTTGATATGTCTAAAAGCAAAAATTGTCGTTTTTTTTCTCTTCCCACAATAGTTATTAGATGTCTTTTTTTTTTCTTCTTCTATAACCTTGCACACTCAAATATTTGTCTCGTCTTCTTTTATTGCATGAGTTGTTATTACAGTATCGTCGTCCCTTTATCATTAACAACACTTCATCGAATTTTCGATCCACTATTCTCACCAACAATTATCATCATTATATGAAACGCTATCAACGTCACATATCAAAGTAAGAAACTACGTTTTAAATAAAATACGATGAAGTATATTCTTCTGTATCATATACATATATATATATATCTTCTTCGAAAATGTTCATTATTTTTAATAACTTAATTTTGTTTGTATGATCGGTCAAACTTAAATGATAGTATACATATGCACTTTGACATACAGACATACAGAAAAGAGTTATCGTCTTATCTATTGAGTAGCAAATAATGAGCATTGTTTAGTGTCTCGATATGTAGAAGACAAAACGATTGAACATGCAACAATGCACAAGGTCAACTGTTTTCTCAGACGATGGATGATCAGACATTGATTATGAGATTGTATTCTTTTTACTTTTGCCTTTTAGCTTTAAAGCCGTCAGTACCAGATCATTTCGAAATATTCTTGTCATTAGAACTTCTCAGTACATATATGTCTAGTCTTAAACTTCTCACTACATGAAGCCCAAAATAAGGCGGAGTGGATTAATTTATTGAATTAATCTGTTTAATTTTTAGTAAGTTATCTCTATATGTGAAAGGTCATTCACATTGAGTGTTCACAGATAGATCATTATTATCGTTCGTCTAGTGTGTCTCGCTTTACATATTACGTATTCCATTGATGCTTCTAAGTTTTTCTTCTTGTTCTTTCTATTTTTTTTTTGCGAATGTACATGTCGATTAACGAAGCGGTTAATCATAAGATTTGATCAGGAAAAAAAAAGAGAAGATTTACTAGGAAATGTCTATGTATTCTATTGACGCATCCGTTAGTTAGTATCATTGTCGCCTGTGCGAAGGACGTATCGTGATCTTAATTTACATCAGCACTCATTATCGACAATAAAAAATAGAAGAAATGCGGAAATCATAATCATTTTCATTCATAATAAACGGTTGTTAAAAGCAATTCCATCGTGTATTTGTTCTACTGACCATTATCACCCACCCAATAATAAATCGTTGCTCACTCATTCTCATTCTCTATTCAAAACGTAAGTAGACAATAGCGAGAACGAGAGAGAAAATATAAGCATGTATGTGCTTATTAGTTAGGCGTTGGATATTTTGTGTAATACCTTTCTTTCTCTGTCTTATATATGCACTCATTCCTTTTCTCTTGGTTAAATCAAAAGATGGTTTTCAACCCGGATATATGTACTCTGCTCAGCCAACTACTTTTGTCTGATTACATCATATTCATTGACTGACTACGTACTAGATCTTTTATTGACTTTAAGGTCGATTATAGAAGAAGAAACTTTCTACTCTAAGAGAGACGTATGCTTCCTTTCTTTTTTCCTAACTGATTTATTTCACTTCTGTTTATTTGACGTCTTTATATTATCAAGGTTGAAAAAAAAAAATTTCTTTTTTTTTTTTGTTATATTCACATCCTTGATAGTTACATTTTATAGATTGGTAACGACATGAATATATATATGTTGTTTTGTGTGATAGAAATTAATTATTTTTTCTTTGCCTACTTATTGATGATAGAAGACTTGTCGTTTCGAAGAAAGACAGATGGTCACGCTATGTCGTTATTATAAACAAAATACAAGATATTTAAGCAGCATACACTTCTTAGTAATTGGCATAGATTCTTGAAAAGAAAAATTATACTTGCTCGATACGGTAGATTTCATTGACAATGAATAGAAGTAAACATAAATAAGCCTAATAGGTCTAGTCTAACACGTGTGTGATCAAGGTCTAATACACAATAGTAAACTAATATTATATGTTTGCTTTGAATCAATAGTTGTAAAATAAGTAATAGATTATATTTGTGTTTTTTTTTCTTCTCATGAACATTAAGATTCTATAAATAGACTATTCAATCGACATATTTGGAATAATTCTAATACGAAATTATTCGTCGAGTGTATCCAATGCCAAGAATGTGTTGAATCTCTATCGTTACTTGTCATCTTATATCTATTTTCGGTCTGTTCGTCAATTGACTTGTTATTTCTATATTAGTAGAGAAAAAAAAAACAGAGAAACGAAACCCTGGTTTAAGATATAGACAATAAATTGTTGTTAATTTTTCTACTCATCATCTTCTTTTGTATATAAACGATGTTGAGAATATAATAAAGCCATCAAATATAAAGCGAATATTATCATCACTTATTTTTCTTCAATGAAACAATCTATCTATAAATCGAGTTTTCTACTTTTCTCTCTATATTTACTCATGTCTATCCTTCATCGTTAAAAAAATTACGAGATAGGCTGTCATATGATACAATGATTGATCGATGATAGTTGTTCTTGTTATTTTCATCGACATACTCCTCCTCGTCGTCGTCGAAAAATGAGATAATCTGATGAAACTAAAAAAACAACACTAAAATAGAACTTTATTAGTATATGAATCAGATGTACACTTCTTTGAATTTTGAGTGCAGAATAAGAGTGTCGTTTATATATAGATGAGGAAGAAAAAGAACGAAATATTTACATAAAACAGTACAATGATGAAGTCATCTTTTGTATATATATTACAGAGTGAAACTCAATTCTGATTGAAGAATGTCAGTAGAGATCATGTATAACCTTGCGCATACGTGTTCAATACATACAGATGTTATGAATGTTTGCTTTTATAATACTTCTGTACTTGCGTCATTCACTATAACAAAGAGATGACACATTTCATTTTTTTTCTTCTTCTTCTTCTTCTTCTTCCCGTTGTTCGTTTAATCAAGTAGAAATTAGAGGCATGTCTTCTTTCATCATTTCATTTATAGTTTGTCCTCGTCAAAACAACGAATGATGATCGGCGTTGACCCCAAGCATCCTATCGAACTTATGCAACAAGAAGAACAAACGCTATTGTCCTCTTCACTTGTCAATCATCTGCATTCTTCCAGTGCAACTACTGCTTGTTCTAGTATTTATGATAATAATAATAATAATAATAAACATTATCATCAAAAAAATATTATTTTATCATCACGAGTAAGAATAACATTCGAATAATTTTACTATCTACATACTTAATATGGTATACACCAGCTTAATAAATAAACTGATGTTATCCTTTTTCCTTTCTAAGATGTAAATAATTCAATATAGAAGTCACTTATAATAGTGTTTTTTTTTGTCCTTTTCTGGATTGACCGATGCAGGGAGTCTTCTATTCATTCAATTTTTGTCTCTGTAAAATAACTAATGCATCAGTAAGGAAAGACAATGTTCAAATCGAATCACTAATGAACTTTGAGACATGACAAGAAAAAAAAAAATTTCTTTTTTTTGTATTATTTTATTTCTCTATATGGCATTGTTTAGATTAGAGTTGGTCTACGTTGTTTATGTCCATTAGATGACAAGCAAACGCAATTATTTGATGAAATATTTTCTAATAATGAACAGACAACGGACATTAGTGAACGTATACTTAACGAATGTATATTACGTTTAACAAAGAATTCTTGCAATACATTGCTTATACTTTGTGGACATCATCGAGAAGGCAAGAAATTAGGATTGTTTATTTTTTCTTTCAATAAAAAATTAATCAATAAATCTAATTATTCTTTGTTTAGTTCATCAACTTCAAACTACAATTCTATCATCAGCATTTATACGTTTAGATAATTTTATTAATAATGATCAAGAAAAAGATTTAATTCTTCGTATTAGTGTACAAGAATTTTTAAATTATAAAACATCTGAAAGTAAATATTAATCTGAAAACTTTTTCGCAAAAAAAAAAAAAAAAACTTTAATATTTATTTTCTAATAGCAAATTATTTATTATCATCAAAAGATTCTTTTATTTCGTCTCGAAATGAAACATGTCAATATTTAAATAATCTTTGTTCAGTTCATCGATATAATCCTTTATTAATTACATTTCATCTTCTCTATCGTTCAACAAATACTAATAACGCACTATTTCATATACTTTTTACCAATGATAATGATAATGAAATAGGAAAAGAACAATTTTCTGATATTTTTATGTCATTGGCATTATCCTTCTCGTCAAATAGACAGAAACAATCATGTAATATATCGAAGTAAGTTTTACTAATTACACTATTTTTCTGGGTAATGTTTTTACCGAATGCAGTCTATGCTATAATTTGTATTATAGAAAGCGGAACCTAACGACAGAACAATCATTACCATCGTTATTGCGTCAATATGTGTTAAATAATGTTGAACGATATTCAAAAAATTCTTTGTATATATTTGCAAATGTTAAAAATGATAAACAATTAAAATATTGGACAAAAATTCAACGTTTATTTCGAACAAAAAAACATCGATTGAAAGTAAGAAGAAAACTAAAAATGTTACAGTAAAAAAATCAGATTGCTTAGATAAGTTAAATATCGGTAGATAAATCTATTGATTGAATTTTTTGTAAGAAAATTTATGAATATAAATCATAGAATATATCAATTATAATGATTTGAATAAAACTGCAGAAATTTGTTGTTCAAACTGATGGTTAAATAAGCATATGAATGTCTATATTGAATACAAGATATATGACAATCGAGTCTAAAATTTTCGGATCCGAATTCGATCGAACCTTAAGTTGATACTGTCAATGAAACTTTCTAATCGGAGTCAGACAATCGCCCAGAAGATACGAAATAGTTTTTTTTTGTATTGAGCGACTAGCGCTTTCCATACCTTGTTCAGACGATTTGAGTTCATTGGGTCGAAAATTGATAGAGTCTAGCCTTTACATATTGCCTATATATACGAGTAGAACAAAGATTAAAGTTATTCATCAATTTAATTTTCTATGGATTGGATTAGATATGTGCAGAATATAGTCCGTCTAGGATCAGGTCAAATGATAATAAATTGACCGAGGTCAAAGCTGCATATAAGAGAAAAAGTAATTCTAGATGAGATAATCATTTTGTTCTTTCTCTAGTTTGAGAGAACTTCTCTGAAAAGAATGTTTAATCTCGAAAAATAAATACTCAGTCTGTTTAATCAAAGAATATCTTTGGTCTCAAGTCAAATCTCGAAAAATTGACCTACATCAGACTCTAGTACAACATACTATTTTTTTTTGTTTTCCTACTCAATAGCCGCTCGACATTCATGTGCAAATTCTTGATCTATATAATGAGAGAGTGTTTCATGACATCTGATAATATTTGATCTTTTCATCGCTTAATCAATTTTCTATTAAAAATATATTAACTAAAGTCGCAAGGTACTGCATGGTCTGGAATAAACAATATTCTCTTATCTTTTTAACCCATGGTAGAGCAAATATGTTCTACTTTTCTCTTTTCGATCGCCGACCCATAATAAATGACTTTTGCAGACAGTAGGATGATACAACATAGACAGAATTAATTTTTGGCTACTCAAGTCCAAGTAACACTGTTTATCTGTCTCTTCAACAGAGAGTTTTGAAGACCATTATCACTAATTCTCACTTTGAAAAAAGATTCGTTAAACATCTAGCAAACCGAAAATTTGGCATGTGTTTCGTTTTAAATTTGGGTTAAACTTTCACTTATAGCAATTGCCTTGTTGCTTATTTTGTAAAGCACGTGGTTGTTACGCCATTTTTTCGATACAAAACAAGCGCATAATATTATAATATTTGGTGATCTGGAATACGATCTATCTGACAGTATCGATAGGATTTGATCATCGAAAATTCGCTTGTTATAGGGTTATAGAAGCTTTTATACATCGGTAAATTAACGTGTTTAGGGAAAAAAACTTAATCTAATATACACTAATTTCAAGCGTTAATATCGATAAATTCTTTCATTATTTGAAATGATCTTTGCATAGATCTCCTCTCCACTAATGGTTATAATTATTAAATTTTCAGATGGAGAAAATATTACAGCAAACGTTTGAAAATAGTCTGAATAACAGATTATCCTCTAATCGATGTCACAACTTTCATGCTAAGGATACCCAAACATAACTTCATAAATCAAATAGACTACAATCATTTGACATGAAATTTTAATAGGTAATATAAACAGCAATGAGCATTCAAATAAGAAGTTAAACGGCTGTGCTATTTGTTACTAATGCTGAAATATTCTTGTCTAAGCAAAGAAAAGTTTTTTGACCTTGTAGTTTCTACACATACAGGTTTATCAAAACCTTATTTGTCCTTGTTATCAAGGTTGTTCATAGTCTTTTTATGTGTAAAACCTAACACCAAACAATTTATTTTTCAACACTTTCTACCGAATAACAAAACTTTTGATGACAACATTATAAATCATATTAAAATACTGTTTTTCTATAGATGTCTAGAGATCGTACTGATTCATCATCTGTTGAAACAGTAATAAATCATAATAATAAAGAAATATGGATTGATGGTCCATTAAGTTCAACAAATTCAAAAAGTGAAATATGGATCGATGGTCCACTTGAAATTTATTCTCCATCAATAAAATTTCATCGTAAAAAATCGAAATCAAAATCACGTTCAAATACACATTGTCAACATACACCAAAGGCTAAAACTTCTATTATTTCATCAAAACCTCCTTTACCATCATTTCAATCATCAACTATTTTACAAAAAGATAATGATAAATCATTATCAACAATAAATTTTGATAATGAATCAATTGTTAGTTCACATTGTCATTTACCTGTATTACCTGTATTTAAAGATCATACATTATTACCATTTCGTACAAATCAAATGTTAGAAATAACAAAACCATTAAAAATTGATTTAAAATTAAGTACAAGTAAATTAAATGATGATATGGAAATGTTAGAAAAAACACTTGAAACATTATTAACTCCATCACCTATTGTACCAATTGATAATAATAAACAATCTTTAATGTGCCAATCATTAAATCGTATTAATCAATTATCATCATTTATGTCAAATGATGAAAAAACTAAACGTTTATCAAGAATTGTTTCTCCAACACGTTTTGATCAAGTATTTAAGTAAGATTTTTATTCTTATTTAAATAAATAATAATCTATTGAGATGCTTTTTTTTTTTTTCAATTTTAAAGTAATAATCAATTATCAGAAAATTTTCATCTTTCATCAACCGGTTTATCAGTTCCAAATTCACCTATAATTAAATCTCAAGATCGTCAATCACGTACACCATTAAATTCAACACCAAATACGCCTCATCGTTTATTATCATCAACAAAAAAATTAAAAAATCTCTCCGAATCTAATCGTCAAACACGCCCATCAATATTTCAACGTTTATTTGGTTTACGTTCATCATCAAATCCATCACAATCACCAATACCAATTATTATTGAATCTCCACCGTTAATTTCACCATTAACAGTTACATTAGATTCACATGATGATCTTATGCCATTAATAACAAGTAGTACGGCATCATCATCAGCATCGGGACGTGCTAGTTCAAGTGGTTATGAATCTATGAGTAATACGGCATTTGAAGAAATGATTTCATCAATACCAATAATTATGAGTAATGAAAACAATTCAGTTAAATTAAGAAATAAATCACTACGAAAAGGTTTGAATTCGAATGACAAAACAAAGAAATTTAAAGTTTTTTATTTTGTGAAATGAAAAATGACTGCAGTGAGTTTCTATATCGACATTTTACTGACGAATAGTCGTACTATTCAATCTGTAGAGACTAATATTTGACATAGTCTCGATCTATGAGAAAAGAAGCTTACGATTTGTATCAATCTATCATTATGTTAAGTACTCGCAGTTTTTAAACGCTTGAATGAAACTCAATGAAAATCATAGCGTACATATCCACATTAAAGGCTTACACAAGGATACGTTCGCCGAGTTATAAGCTTCTTATTCTTTTCTTGAGTGATAGGACTCAGAATGATCAAGGTTATCATAGATTGTATCTCCTCTTGAACTCAAGGCAACGAGATGGAGAGGATGAAGTTTTTTTATTGTTTAGTTATTTATGGATTGTATTTTGAAAGCAATGTTGAAGCTTATCAACAATAACCAAAATAGTACTCTCGAAGGTTCGAAGTTATACGAAAAAAGATTTTATTTTGATATCAATAACATTTGAGGCAGTAAGTTTGATCAATCTTTTAGATATTAGTGAAGTTCATTTATCATTCAATCGATTATTTGAAAAGAATTTTGTGTACTATCATGCACGGTAAAAGGTACAAAGCTATCAGATAGACATGGTGTTTAACTAGTCATTTTTGGCTTCGAGATTCAATCATGATGCCCATATCTACTCTTAGATTGTTTGAAATTCGTTAATCTACAATATATTCAAAACTTTTTAAATAAATCTTATAATGAGCTTTCTACTATTCTGAGATTAATTTAATGCCATGGCGACATTCACTAGTCGTTAGATGTTTGTAAAAAAAAAATCGAGAAAGGTTAATAAGATTAAATACTCATTGTTAATCATAAGTTTGATGATCAGTATGAAACTTTCTGCTAAGATAATTTGACTTATAAACTAAAAAAGATACTGAAAACAAAAATCTTCTTTGTTATTATTAGATGAACGACGTTCAAATCCGAGTACATCATGGAATAGTCCAATTGTAAGTTTGAAATAACGAGAACAAATCGAATTATATTCATCGGCTTATTCTGTTCATTGTTATAGCTTCGTGATAAATCTCATCGTCAACAACGTATATCTCAATTAAAATATCGTCAAAATGAGTTGAAACTTGAATTAGCAATGACAAAAACATTTTCAAGCACGGATAAAAATAGAAATTTCGATCATATTGATTGTAAATATAAACGAAAAAATAAAATAAAATAGTATTTTGTTATTGATCTAATTCTTTTTATTTTAGCTCTGAATTCCACAATAAATAATAATCCAATTCATACAATTATGTCAAATACAAATGAAGAAGATGAACTTGAAAGAGACATTGAACATTTAGAAAAACGTTTAGCACTAGCTAAATCACAAATACCCTATGGAACATATAAAAAAAATAAACAATTTACATCTTTGAATGATAAATAGATAATATATATATATATATAAATAAATGTACATGACTGTTTTCTTGCCTTTTTCTTTTTTTTTTTTATAGTTTCTTTATTTGATATATAACAAAGCAAATGCATTTGTTTATAAATAAATAAATACGAAAAAACAAAACAAAAAAAAACGAATCAGAAAATAGATTCAATAGTGCATCAGTTGCATGATTTCGATCAATAAAAAAGCAGTGCGTAAATCGAAATAATACGCACGCGATGTACACCTTATTTGTCATTCGGTTACACTCGTTACACAATTGCTATTGCATGCTTTCCTTGCAATTCTGTAGATGTGAAAAAAGAGCCGTGTGTATGCGAATGACTGTCAGTAGGCGTGTAGAAAAATACATTTACATCGTTCTCTTCAAACGATAAAGTTATAAAATTAAGAACAACATGGCGCCACCACTCATTCTATTGATGTATGCGATTGTCGGACCATTTGCGGTCTTAAAACTTTATGCTAAAAATCTTATGCGTCAAGCTTATAAAAATCAAATACTTCTTAAATTAGCAGCATCAATTATAAGTGTAGCAGTTGGTTCTCAAATAGCTTATAAATATCGTTATCAACATTCATTCCTATGGTTAACAAGCAGTTTGTTAATTCTACTTGTCAATTATTGGTATATAATACCAATACTTCTTATTTATATTCTACCTATAATAAATAAATTAGTTAATTATTGGTTTAAATTTATCGATTTATTTTCTAATCGAATTCTTCGTTCAAATAGTACAAAATTTCGTCAAATGTTACCGTCAATATGGATATTTGAATCCAATCAAAAATTATGGCCTATTGAAAGTATTCGTATTATGTTAGTATATGGTTCAGTTGGTCCAGCAATATATTGTGGTTATGAAATTTATTCATATTTATTCTTTGGTATTAGTTTTAATATATGCATTTCAATAAGTGTAATAATTCTTGTAACAACAACATTATGGCATATACTTGAAGCTATTGATCGACATCTTTATCCATTTATATTTGCAATTATAATACAACATTATATTATACCAATAAAATCATTTTTAAATATTCCATTAACACTTTTATTAACAACATTTTTATTTCCATTTTTAAATAATCTTTTGATTAGTAATTCAATTCAAGAATTTATACATAATATAACATTATTAAATTTTCGAACATTTCTAGAAGGAAATAATAATTATAAAAGATTTTATTGTGAATTTGTTAATTTATTTATAACATTTTATTTATTATATTATATTTTTATTGATTGTTTATTTAATAATGTATCATGGTTATTAACAATATTAATTATTTGCTTTTTATTAATTTATTTATATACAAATTTAATATATATAATTTTATATCAACCAAATATAATCATGTTTTTATTTTCATTTTTTATTGTGTGTAAATATATTATATTTAGACGAATTGAAGATCATTTTATTTCGAAATTTTTTCTTTTAATTATGATATTAACCTTTTATTTTGCTTTGATTTATCCATTATTGTATCATATATTACGTCGTTCAATAATTAAATCTGCTAATAATGTTGGATTAAAATTACAATTATTTCGAGAAAAAATTAATCAGCAAACAGTTCAATTTAGTCAAAAATATTTACGCATAACATATATTCATGATCCAACAAAATATTTTATATTACATTTATGCAATACTACAATTGCTATTTGTTTTCTAATAATACTTCCAATAAACATTTTATTACGAATAATTTTATCTTTATTGACTTATTTACTTATTGGTCGATTATTATTAACACATGGTTTAGAAATTCTTCGAATTTTAACATCATTATGTATAAGTATAACAGCTGGTGCTCATGTTTATGATCGTTATAATAATTCTCCCATATTAACAATGTCGATTGCATTGATATCATACATATGCACATTTGTAATTATGTTTCCAATGATTTATCGATTTTTACAAATCATATTGATATATTTTCCTTTAGTAAATTATCTTAATGATTTTTTACACAATTTATTTTCTTATACATGGTCATATTTCGATATTTTTTGGCCACATATTAAAGAAAGTTTTAATGAAGTTAAAACACAAATTGAACAATCAAGAATAAATATATTTCAACATTCTAGAAATGTACAATAAATATAAATGTATTGTAATTTTTTTTTTATCGATATTGTTTTGTTTCGTTTTTTGTTTGATCAATCTCGATTATAAGTTATTGTTTAGAGATTTGACAATTTGTGATAAATTATGATCAATGATGCATGACTGACAAAGATATACAAATTTATTTTTATCTTGATATATAATCAGATTTTGTTGAATAAAATAAAATTTTCAAAAATATTGAATGTCTTTTCGTAATAATATTAACTTAAATTTTTTTCTTTGTCTTCTGTCATATTGACAGTTTCTATTTTAAAGATGTTTCGTCATTTACTTAATAAAATCAATGACCGTATTTGAATAAGTCATTTTCATTCTATTGGTTTTGTGTAACAATGATTCGAGTATCGCAATCGTAACTATGGTAGAGTGAATATAATAAATCATTCACTTTTTTGAATTATTGTGATGTGTTCATTGAATCAGAAAAAAAATTCAATTCTTTTTATTTTCTTCATATATCAATTCTTTCGTTTTGCATTTTATTTTTATTTTGGGCTTTTGATATCTAAACAGAATAGAAAATGAATTTCATGATTTATCTTGATTAAAAATAACATGTGCTACATATTTTCTTTAATCAATCGATTAATTTCGGTTACAACAAAAAAAAATATTTGTCTTCTTCTATCATCTTTAATTCATTTTCCCAACAGGTTGCAATTTTGATTACTTCAGACAGTCATTTTTTATTATTGCCTCTTGGTGCCTATAAGCTATAAGCATTTATTCCCTGCTGTTATCACAATATGTTTATTCGGATATGGGTCAAAGATGAACATAGAATTGGTTAAATGTCATTTAATTATTCCTCTTCACATTTGTTATAAGAAAAAAGAACAAAAAAAAAAGCATAAAAAAAAGTACCAGACATCTATATAGTACTATTCATTGTGTCGCGTGTCTACTATATATATCAGAATGTCATTATTCGTAATTGGAGAAGCGCTATATCTGCTCACTACAGAATAACTTTTCTTGTCGCTCCTTTGCTTGCGCTCATGACCTTCTTTTATTCTCTCGATTTTTTTTCTTTCTTTCTTGCACAAAAGTTCATCCTGCCGTTGCAGCTGCTGAACGCTCACTCTTCATCTATGTACGTTGGCCAACGATGGAACTCTTTCTCTTATGTTCGACATATAGAAGTTTTTCTCTTTTTGTTCTTTATCTTTTCTTCTTCTTCTTCTTCTTCTTCTTCTTGTTCGCCTTCATCTTCATCTTCTTCTTCTTGTCGTTATAGTAAACGAGAACTGTAGACGCCTTTTTTTTTTGCTGTATATGTTCTAAACAATAAACTCATGCGCGTTCGCGTAAGAAAGAAAAAGAGAGAGTTAGATGTATAGTGGTCGCCTCTTGTTTGTGTTTGACGCCCGAATGCGTTTGATATGATGAGGTGAGGACAATAGAATAATAAAAATGATTGAACGAGGTGTGATAGACGGAACTATATACTTCAAACAGTTCGGTACTAAAGGGCATTAAACATACAGAATAAGTAAAACATAACGAAAAAACAAAATATTTGATATACATTCGACTAAAGAAACATTTTTTTTTTCTTCTCTTTGTTCCATGTAGCAATAATCGATTATACAATACATTGAGATATAGGGTTTTTTTTTCTTCTCGCGCCCCTTAAAATCATGTCGCATGTAATAGATGCTTTTGTGACCTGATAAAACAAACAAATATTTCTTTCTATTTATATAGAAGACACAAAAAAGAAAGTTATTCGAGAAAGAATCTTGACGATGTCTTAATTCTTATCATCAATTGTCATCTGTTTTGTTTTATATGATATTTTCTAGCTTTGTATTATTTGCTAAAACATACATGTTCATACTGTAAAGACAAATCTAACATTGGGTTGACCATCTGGCGATGCTTTCTCGTTCTTCTCGTCTGTTCATTTGACTCTTGAGGGTCGTACACAAATGTATATATAGTATGTTCGTGCTGCCGTCCTTGTCTCTTCCTTTTTTTCTTGCGACCTACCATTCGTTCGTTCACCCGCACTCGTTTGGACAATAAAAATCGATCATTTTACGGCGGCTGGAGTAACTATATACATACACATATATATATATATGTATATCTCTCCTCTCCCTTTTTTCCTTCTTTTTTTCTCTTTATGACCGGCTCAATTTGTGGATGGCGAATGAGGCTAAGCGCGCGTACGTATAGAACTGGTTCATCATCATTGAACAGAACAGACACACATCCTTCTTTTCTTTTCTCAACATACTCTACAAGTGTCCGATAGTCTATTGTTAGTGAACTCTATTCTTTTAGCTTTTTCTCCATTTTTTTTTTGTTTTAGAAATAAAAAAGAAGAAAAGAAACAATGTATTATCATCATCTATATAATTTATTAGTTTTATTTTTCATTATGCCATCATTAGTGAATTTATTAACAATTAATAGTGATGTTTTAATTATACCAAAGAATGCTCAACATGGTTTTGTTTTACTTGAAGAAACAAAACCAAGTCGATTTAATGAATTTAATCAATGTTTAAAACAAAATTCTGAATTAAATATTGATATCGATAAAAAATATGGTGATTTAATATTAAATAAAACAATAGAAAACTATAATTTCAAGCAACAACTACTATGTATAATCAATCGAAATCAAGTAAAGAAATTTTTCTTTTTTTTTTTTTTTTGAAGTGTGATCTAATCAAATTGTTCGATGTCACATTAGTACAGTCTACACGCAAAGTTGAACTCATACTTCTTCTTTTTTTTGTTCCTATCGAGCAGACTATTTGTTCAGGAGGAAAAAAATGCGGAGAGGGGGGGGGGGGGGCAGGGGTACAGTTGGCTGATGTATGTGTATTAAAAAATAAAACACGAGGGGGCATTTGTTTCGCTTTTGGTGCCAAAGTCTATCCANAAGAAAATAAAGTTAGAATTTCATTAGTATTTACAATTATTTATTATGTTCTCACATTATAATAATAATGAGATATGCAAACTATTATAGTGCATGTTTACTTTTAAAAATCTTTCTCATTTTGTTTTTTTTTCAAACATTTCAATAAGCTTTTTGTTACATAGAAAATCTACATCAATAATATCATATATATCAACTGGCAATAGGAAATGCCACCTATTGTTGGTAATCATCCATTAATAGAGTGTTTTATGATAATTTCTCCCCCGACATATATTTCTTCTTATTTAGTAAATAATATTCGAAAATTAATTTATTGTATATGGACATTATCTTATATGATCGAAACTAATCGAATATCACTTCGAGGTAAAATAAAAGATAATTTTGAAAAATATTTTGTTTTTAGATCTTTCAACGAAATAAGAATAACCTGTCAATCAGAAAAGAAAAAAAAGAAAAGAAGGATAAAACAACAAACCAAAAGGACAGAAAACAGGCAATAGACAATAAACAAAAGACAACAGGCAACCGACAACAGACGACAGACAATGGACAACAGACAATAGACAACAGACAATAGACAATAGACAATAGACAACAGACAATAGACAATAACTTCATCAATAGTTAATTACTGCCAATTGCTGTTGTTTGATTTGCATTATTACGACGTTGACCTTCTAAAAGGAAGAGGGTGAGAGTCCATGAGGATATTTGAAAATGGGTTTACCAGCATTTAATTTATCTAATTCACATTGTGCCAAAAGTTTTTGTCCAGCAGCTTGTGATAATTCAATTGTTTGTGCACTTGTTATTTGATTAGCCATATATAATGGTTTTAATTGATTGATTCTCGTTGTTAATCGATCAATTTCACATTGACAAGCAATGATATAAATATGAATATATTAAATCATATAATTATGAAAAATAATCAACATGCATAACACTTTTTTTCTTTTTTTTAGCTATACGTGCAGAATAAGCACACTAAATTTTTTTAGTCTTCTATAGATTATGAGTTTCAAAAGCATTTGTAGACAAGCATAAAATAATAAAGTTGTTTAATGTTCGGAAATATAATGTATTTATTGATTTTCACTACATTATATAAAATATTCTGAATTTGAATTAGGAGATTAGCTGTTATATATGCCAGATTATTGAATTAAAACAAAGTAAAATTTAATTCATTTCTCTAATGTGTTTGAGGTCTTACCAAATCAATAGCCATTTTTTTGTAAGAGAAAAAAAACAATGTAATGAATGTGTGAATAGCTGTACATCCTAAACCTTTTATATATTTCTATTCTCTTTCACAAACCAATAAATTTCTCTCTCTCTATGTTAATTGGTGAAATAGGTGAAAGAGAGAGCGTGAAAAAAAGAGAAACAAAAAAAAACGTCTTCGCGGACGATCGTTGTTCAAGATGCACTTGTGTTCTATGTCTGAAACACACTAGAGACGTGAATAAAATTTGATTTTTTTATATCAGTTTGTTATGCGCCGTAAGATTGATTCTCATATAGAAAAAAAAAGAGATACAATAATTACTACATGTTTTAGTTTTGAGTTATTGTATCTTTTCTTTTTTTTTCTATATGTGAATCAATCTTACGACACATAACAAACTGATATAAAAAAATCAAATTTTATTCACATCTTTAGTGTGTTTCAGACATAGAACACAAGTGCATCTTGAACAACGTTCGTCCGCGAAGACGTTTTTTTTTGTTTCTCTTTTTTTCACGCTCTCTCTTTCACCTATTTCACCAATTAGCATAGAGAGAGAGAGAGAGAAATTTATTGGCTTGTGAAAGAGAATAGAAATATATAAAAGGTTTAGGATGTACAGCTATTCACATATCCATTACATTGTTTTTTTCTCTTACAAAAAAAATGGCTATTGATTTGGTAAGACCTCAAACACAGTAGAGAAATGAATTAAATTTTACTTTGTTTTAATTCAATAATCTGGCATATATAACAGCTAATCTCCTAATTCAAATTCAGAATATCTTATATAATGTAGTGAAAATCAATAAATACATTTTTATTTCCGAACATTAAACAACTTTATTATTTTATGCTTGTCTAGAACTGCTTTTGAAGCTGATAACCTAGAGAAGACTAAAAAAATTTAGTGTGCTGTTTTTAATATAAATAGTTCTCTCGAGCGACATCATTTTCATTCATCTATCTATTCATATTTATTTATTCCATTGTTTAATCAAGCTATTGTGTCATTGGGACGATAAAGTTCAATCAGAGTTAAAACATTTCAAAAAGATGGATTAACTCTGTTTAACTTTTGTACCAATTTTATTAGTTAATTCCATTTTGATTGTTTTAGACTGTTTGATGCCATAGAGGAAATAGATAGAAAACGTCTTATCGATACGCCTAAAGGCTATGGGAGAAAAATATTCAAAAGTTCATGCATATTTTTTTTAACGTAGTGAATTTTTTAAATTTCGTGCATATGAGCAAAATGCATGGAAAAAAGAATGCCTACGCGATTATTTTTGAAAAAGGGCAAAAGCAAGCAGAAGTATTCGTGACATTTATGAGCAATCTTTTGCAAACTTACGATTGGTCGTTTGAGATAGTTGATAAATCATTTAATGCTTGTTCCATTTTGCAAACAGATGAAAACGATTATAGAAATAAAAATCTAAAATGATTATTTGGGCAAAGAAAATATTCATGATAGAAAAGTTTTATTGATTGGCTAAAAGTGAGTGTGTGTTATTATTAAACTCATTTAGTGAGATGTGAAATATATAAAAGAAATATCACAGTTAAAACTGTGTTTTAATAAAATGGAGCAATTTATGCTTGTACAAGACGATCTCCTTAATGAGCTTTATTAAGTTCATCATAACTGTTTTGTGCTTTATCATATTCTTTTGGTTGTTTTAATGTAGCATTATTATTTGCTGTATTCTAGAAAAAAAGAAGAGGCAAAAAAATTTTAACTAAAAATAAATTATTTTTCATATACATCTTGAAATTCGTTCCACGATTTAATAAAACTGCTTTTTGTATGTGAAATCATTGATTCCGTTTCTTTTAATACTTCTTGTTAAAAACAAAATCAATTAAATATAATCAAAAGAAAAAACAAACTAATAAATATCTGTTTTTTTCAGATCATATTCATCTCGACCTTCATTTGCCTTTTTTCAACTTTACGTTTTTCATTTTTACATACTTTTTTATATGATAAATATTCTTTCCACGTTTTAAAAAACACAATATTCGTTTTTATAATTAAATTTCATATAGTCACCGTTTAGCAACACCAATTTTTATTTTGAAATCTTTTAATTTATTAGTCATATTCAAAAATAAAAAAAGATCTAAAATAAAAAAAAACATTTAAATTATTGCATACTTGTCAAAAAATAAAAAATCATTAATAATTAAATTGAAAATAATTACTATAACAACACAGAAAACAAAACAAAAAAGACAATCATTTCTTACACTATTGATAATGTCTGTTTAATATCATTTAATAACATTGTAGCAAGAATAATTCGATCAGAATTTATAGTTAAATTTAGTATTGATTGAAGAATATTTAATTGAATTGTTAGAAGTATTAATGATTCACTGGATATTGTTTGACCAGAAAAACTGTATGAAAAAAATAAATAAATTCTAGTTGATTTATGAGAGAATCTTTCAAAGTGATTCATCGCATTGCCCGTAAGTAGGGCACCTTTAGACTAGAACAAGCCGAAAAGGACATTGGCTCATGTTGTGATTCAGCTGAGATATGGAAGTTTTACGGAAATTTTTCTGTAGAACCTTGCTTTCCGAATTTTGATCTGAAGCTGTACTTATATGAAGATCTTCACTAGACTAGTTTCTATGAAAAATTTCAAAAGTTTTTGACATAGTACCGTCGAGATATGGCTTGACAAGATACTCTTGTTTTGTACAATATTTATGGGGAAGCGTCTATGTTTTGAAATATTCATCTCTCGGTAATACTATGTCGAAAAATTCTGAAATTTTTCACACAAATTAGTCTAGTGAAGATCTTCATATAGGTACAGTTTCAGGTGAAAATTCGAAAGTCAAGGTTCTACAAGAAAATTCCCGTAAAATCTCTATATCTCAGCTAAATCTCCATATGGGCTGATATTCTTTTTGGTCTCTTCTAGTCGACAGGTGCTCTACTTATGGGCAAAATATGAACTCAAAAGCGATGAATCATTTCGAACAATTGCTTTGTTAGTTACTTACCGATATATTGTTGAATCACCCAAATTTGATGGTACAGATAAAATATTAGCGCATTGAAGAATTTTAGTTTAAATTGTTGTAAAATTTAATTTGTTTTTTTTGTTTTGGTATTTCACTTAATTTAACGCTATCAATTATTTCGTTTATACCACGAAGACGAGCTAAACAAAAATATTTCCATTAATTAGAAATTAGCTGGTTTTTCTTCTACCTAAATTTTGATTAAATTCTTGTTCAATTAATTCACCAACATGACATAATATTGACAATTGTTTACCATCAAATGATATGTCAAATAAAGCTGGTTGAGTTTTATCATTAAAATCAATATAAATTGATGATATTATTGTTGCACCGCTTGGTAATATATCGATTTCGTTAAATCCTTCGATATTCACATCGGATTTCTATTTAAGAAAAAAAAAACAAATATTTTGTTTTTCTACAAAAGCTATGAAAACATACGGATATTAAGGATATAATTGAATAAATATTTCGATTTATTGTTATATTTGTAAAAATTAATTCAACATGAACCATATTTGGTGCACGTCACAATGGTGTACGTGGAAAACGATACTGAATTTGTAAACCTTGACCTTTTATACGATTTAAACGATCATATTGTTGATAATAATTAACAGCTGATGATTGTAAACTATTTAAATCATCTAATATATTTATTTTGTTTGTTTGTTGAAGAGTTAGTGTTGATGTTGAAGTTGCACCAAGGAATGATTCCACTGAATTAAAAAATAGAAAATATCGGTTTGAGATGAGGAAGTAAGAGACTTACAATCCTTTCTAAAAGTGATTTTTATGTGGAAGGAATGGGATAATTATTAACACCGATTGTTGAAGAAGATTTACCAACTGTTGAAACTTGTTTTGACGCTGGCTAAAAATGAAAATTTAGATCTTATAAGAAAGCAAAGCATTATTACTTCTTTTTCCTCTTTGTCACTTGATTCTTCGGATTCTTCTTCTTCATCTGTACGATTTGTCTTTTTTCCTCCTGCTTCTATTCCAGCATTTGTACAAAATTTTCTTAATTGTTCATGTAGTGATGTTGGTGGACGGATAATTTCAACATTTCGAACAGTTCGATCTGATGGTTCAAGTGGAAAATCCGGTAAATCTTGATAACCTGCTGCTTTTTGACCAACAACATATGATAATGTACCTATTGTATACTGTTCATGACCTAATAAACAAGAGGAAAATAAAAAGAAAATAAAAATTTCGAAATTAATCAATTTACCTCGAAGAATCGATTCGAGTATTGTTGCAGGTTTAGGTGCTAATAAAATCTTTTTCGCATTTCTACTTAATGATGGACATTTTTCTGATTGAAATAATAATGTTCTATTTAAAAAAAAAAGAACAATTGAATATTTAATCAATTAAATTTTTATATTTACCGAAGAAGTCGTGCTTTATCACGTGTATCATAATTAGTATCATATTTAGCTAAACTCAATACATAAAACACAAGTGATTGTATTTGTTTAGGATTCATAAGATAAAGTTTAGCAGCTAAATTAAGAAGTTGATATTTAACAATTATTTTCTAAATAAATAAATTTCTTAAACAAAAAAAAATTTCTAAACAAGCTTCAACAGGAAATATTTTAGTCATTTTTCTTAAATCATCTGGTGCTAATTTACTAATGGGATCTGAATATTCTCCAATAAGCCAAAGAATAGAAGCATGTGCTGTTGGAATAGTTATTTTATCAACCATACGAACAGTAGGTTTAAGAATACTAGCATATTATGATGTATAATTATAAAGAAAATGATTAGATTAATTAATAAAACAAAAGATAGTTTTGTTTTTCTTTTTACATTGATTTGAAGTTATTTTTTAATAACAACAACGTTTTCTGCAACAATTGTTTCAGCTTTTTTTCGACATTAACGAAACAAGTCCATTTAAACAAGCTTCAGTTACTTCTGAAATTCTATTTGCATATCGACCAACAGCATGAATTGTTTGAGCAGCAAATTCGTTATCTAGACTTAAAACACAAATCCAAACAAGAATAAAAAAAGATTTTTCTTTGAATAAAATGAATTTTTTTGTTACTTGAAATTCACTAAGAATAGTTGAAATATTTGATGCGTTAGCTAATATTGTTTAGTATTTCAAATTTATAACGTTTAATATGACTACTATTATTTGAATGAACATAAAAGGATTTTAAATATGGTCCAAATATTCGTTTATGTTTATCAGCCATTGATGCAATTGATTTTAAAACAATTGTTTGAATTTTACTAGAAATCATTTTTTTTTGAGATTTTTGAGGAAAAAAAACAAATAATTACCGATGATGACGAAGTAAACGAATTAATCATTTAGCAACAATATGTATTTCACTTTTTGGTGCAACATAATAATAATAAAGATGTGCTACAGCCATAACAAACTTTTTATAATAAAAATATATTCGTTTGTTTTTTTTATAAAATAATACATACAGTCGAATTTCGATTTTATAATAAAGGTTTTGCACATCTTAATAATAATTGATGATCACTATCCATAATATATGTTCGTTTATTTAATGAATCATCATCATTATTCGGACTTTTTGCTGTTTCATTTGTATCATCATCATGAAAACTTTGTTTTTCATCTTCGTATGTCTATGAAATAAATAAAATATTTATTTCACAAAATTTTATTTGAATATTTTTTAATACTTTATTGGAATCAACAAATTGTAATCATGCATATCGTGTTAACATATTTAATACAGTTACTTGTCCCCATTTATCAATATCAATAAGAAAATTACATAAACGTCGATAATTTTTATGTATTAAATTAATTCATTTCGGACATACATGTTCAAATGCCTGGACAGCACTACCATTAACTTACTAAATCAAAAAATATTCTTTCAGAGATAAAACCTATTTGGATTTTTGATGACCTGGTCGACCAGCTGGTCGGTGATATCAATTCCGTTTCGGTCACTTTTTTTTCTTTACTTACAATTGTTTTATCAGCAAGTAATTTTTTTATAATTAAAATTAAGTCTTCTTTTATTTTTGGATCCAAACTAAATAGAATTATATGAATTGATAATGTATTTAAGAAGAAACAAAAGAAATCCTACGCATAAAGTTTGATTATAGCATTTGCAGCAGTTCTTCGAATGCATGGTGACATATCATTAGCAGTATCTTGAATAGCTAACATCATTATTGTTGCTGTTGTTGGTACACGAATGCTTGATAAGACTCGTAATGTACTTGCGCGAATTAATTGATTTGGATCCTAATATAAAAATAATTGAAGAATTTTCTTATTTTAAATATTTACTTTTAACCCTCGTTGAAATGTTGCAATAGAAAGTAATGCTAAATCTTGTTGTTCTTCATCATAACGCATTAAATAAACATAAACTGATTCTTTTGTTTCCATATTTTTTGAAACAACATTTTTAACAACAGCTGAAAATAGATCAGCAGCATCTCTTTCTTTTGCAATTAACTAAATAAACAACTTTTTTTTTTAAATCAATACTTTTTTAAATTATCTTACACCGATAATTCGACGCATAGCATCTAATTTTAAATTATCTTTATTACTATCAAGCATTTGTTTAATATTTTCNCAATCCATGTACATAGGAAAAACGATCCTAATTTATTTGAGTGTATCGATGAAGCTATAGTGTTTACTGATTTTTTGGCTGAAGGGAAAAAGAGCTAACTATTGATTATTGTATTTGTGTACTTTTGTGTATGTATAATCTATTTATAAAAGAACTTTCAATATTCATCATGTTCAGTAGAGTAACTTTATCAAATACTAACGGCAATTATTTTTGCACTCTACTGTATATGTATGCGTCTATTTTGAGATTGATACTCGACAATAAGCTTTTTCTTTCTAGATATTAACCGTCTTAATGCCCATTATATTCATATAACGTGCTATTCGACCGGTATGTTGAAATGCATTTTCAAGTTCTTGTCGTTGTTTTTCTGGCTTTTCATTCCATTCGCCATGTTCTTTTGCTTCTTGATCAGCTCTCAATCTTGCCATATACTAAACAAAAAAATATGAGAAAAGAATATATTTTCTTAATTTTGTTTTAATATGTACTGTTAATGCTTCATCTAATAAAAAATTTGCATCGTTCATAAGTAAATTAATAAAACGTAAGAATAATGGAGCTTCAGCATCATCAATATGTCGCTCAGCATATGAAGCAAGTTTCTACGAAAAAAAACAATATTTATTTAACTTAAAAAGAATTAATTTGTATAACTTTAATTGGTTCTCGATGTTTATCAAATTTCCAAAGATATTCAAGTATATCATACATTGGACGACGATAACTAAATTTTTGTTCAAATGCAACTGCTTGTCCAGTTAATTCAATTGATACAAATACATCAAGAAGTGCACATGGTAAATGTTCAATTAATGGATATTCTTGAAACATTGTTTCAGTATATAAACTAATAAGAAAAAAACAAAATATGAATAAATTCTTTAATAATCAAAAACATGAACTAACTTATTTATTATTCGATTAGTTTTTTCGTGTTCATTTGGTAAAATAATTTCGAGTGCTTCAGCTAATGTTGCACGTAAATGAGGATTACGTAAACGATTCATATCACCCATAAATACAAGTATGAGATTAACATATTCATTTATCGATGATCCTATTGACTTGAGAAAACAAAGAAAAAATCAAAAGTTTGTAGTTTCTTTTTTAGTATTCTTAGAAATCTTACTTGAAATACTTGTGTATTATATCGCCCAAGAAACTTTAGATAATCAATTATATTTTCCATAATAAATTCTGGAATATAACTTAATTGTCGATTAGGTTCAGATGTTAATGGTAATTTCTTAAGAATATTCATTTGTTCTTCTCCGTCTGATTTCTGATTATAATCAAAAGAAGATGATGCAATATGAACAAGCCATGAACATGTGGATGTAAATAAGGCATTCAATAATTCCAATAAATAAGGTTCATTTAGCATAGTTTTTATATTCAAAAATGCAGTAAGGCCTATAGATGAAAATATCACAACAATAATAATACAATGTTATTGATCAATTGTAAGACTTTAGTTTACTTAGATATTGGTTTTTAGAAGCAGCGCTTTAGAATTCAATATTTTGAAATAAATTTTCATTCAAAAATTTAATACTTCAGTTTTTTTTTGACTTAGTGGGATAATTTCGTCAATTGACTTCTTTGTCTTTTGAATTTAACATAAATAAAAATTTCATAGACCTTTACTAGAAATCGTCGTGATCAATATTGGTGGTCGCGATCACGAAAATTCTATTGACTACGTTAGTGTGATTTTTTACAAAGTAACTAACTATACTGGTGGTATGCAAACGCACACCGCCTCATGTTATTCAAGTTGTTTACCAGACGAACAAAGTGAAACTAAGATAACAAAATATTCTAATTCAATGCACAATCAATCGAATTAAATCTTCTGCAAGCTGAAAGATAAAATCCAAAACTCATTATTTTTGATGGTAGATCATTTGAGAGTAGAGGTGCAACGATCACAGTGCACCATCTATTGGTCTTACATATAGCTTTGCATTGGTCTAAACATGTATGCATAGACTAACAGCGAGCACATAATAAAACGATGTTGATCTTGGCTTGATTTCGATTTCTTCGGTTGAGAGAGGCCAATTATAGAAACTAGGTGAATTTTATAAAAATAGACTAAAGGTTTCTTCTGTTTCAGATTCCAAATCTACAGAAGGTTTCTCGAAATTCTTGAGTTCGGTCTTCTCGCTCGAGAAAGGCATATTTCTTACAGATTAGTCATGCTTCATAAAATTCAGCTTTTTTCTTAAATTAGACCTTTCTCGACTGAAAAAGTCGAAATAAATCTAAGATTATCATAGTTTTAACCGTCTTCATCAGTGTTCTATACGTGCATGTCTAGAAGCCGTTACATCCCAATTTAAGAGTAAACATGCGTGAGACCAATCATTTTTGATCTCAGTGAAACCAGGATCATCGTGCTTATATCTATTTGAGATCGTCAACAGACTAGCTCCTATGATTTTCTTTCAAAGTGTTGTTGCTATTGGTCGTACTCTACTCAAATTATACGAAACAGCTAACGAAATGCTATTAAGGACGAATGTCTGTAGGACAGGATGATGAGAGAAGTGAAAAAAGAATCCGAATTTAAAGTTACACGTTGATTTAAAAGCTATTTGAGTTCCAGAAACTTAAAAAATAATCGTCATATAGCTACAATCGATATTTCCTAAAATTAAATGAATATCTTCATATTTTACCGTTTTCCATTGTTTCTCCTAATTGTACAGAATTTTCATGATTAGGTCCATCTAATTTTACAGCATTATTATGAGCTTCTCGTATACGTGTTAGCTCTTCACCAATCTAAATAAATATTATTGTTAAAATTATTATTGATTTATTTTTTTTGTCAAAAACTAACTTTTACTAATATTCGGTGAAGTCTATGTACTGAAATTGAATAACTAAAATGTGACATAAAAAAGATCTCAGTAATAAAATTAAATGTTATTTGTCGATTTTTTTCATCTTCAATTTCGTCTGTACGATTAATCAATGGTGTTTCTTTGTATAACTCTACAAAAAAAAAAGAGATTTAATTAAAAGTTTTCATTTTTCAGATAATGAATAATTACCTTTTAAATGAACATTTTCATTTCGACTAATAGCATAAAGAGGATTTATTTTTAATAATCTTGATGAATAAGGTTCAGCAAATGGTTTTGCAAGATTAAGTAAAACAACATTTAAATTAAGTAAAAAACCATCACTAACAAATAAAAATGCAGCTAACGGATCATGAGATGACCATTCTTTATTTTTTCCTAGAGAAAAAGAAAAATCAATTTTATATAAATTATTCTAAGAAATTTCGTTACCTTGATTTTCATCAAAACAATCACCAATCCATTTTAAAACATTATGTCGTGCATCAGAACTTTTAACAAAAACTTTAAATAATTGTGATAAATGATCTTGATATGTTTTCATTGGCTTAATAGATTACAGAAATATTTTTCAATAAATAAAAACTATCTTTAGACGTGATATTTACTTGCCACATTGTTGTAGCAGTTATTTCGATATCACGTTCACTCATTAATTTAGGTTTATTAAAAAATAAAAAAGGTTTTCCAGGTATGGAAGGTAAACATGATTTTGATAGAAGACTACCAATCAATGTATCTTGAAATGCTCTACCACTTGTTGATGATATATGAGCATCTCTTGACGAACGGTTAGACAATGTCTTTGGATGAGACAATCGAAAGATCATCTAAACAAAGAAAAAAATTTAAAGAACTTTGCTGGATTTGATGACCTATCTTAAACTAAGATAACGTATATTTTGTGGTTTTGTAGAGTGACTTACAGCATATCGAGTGGTACATATATTGTGATCTCAAAGATGTTCAAGTAGTCATGACTTAGTGGCTTCGTCCTTCGAAATGTATCCGCAGATAATGTGTGCAAATCTCAATACCACTAGCAACTGAATGACCCTAGGTAAGGTACTTACCGCTATTTGCCTCGGATCACTCGTCCGACAGCATGCTGAATACGTGGTGGCATAAGCCCGTTCGTATGGTTAGTTAGTAAGTACAGAGAGCTCAAGCAATTGAGCGCAAAAAACACTGAATCAGGCTAATCTTCTGACCAGAGCTACAGTCAGTTATAGTTGTAGGGAAGATATCGGGCTATTGAATTGATCGCTAAGCAGCCCCCATACCATGAGGTAGTTCAAAAAGAAGTTTTTTCTTCATTCTCTAAGATTTACTAAGATAATGTTATGCAACTTTTGTTTTTAAACTCAATTCGATGCAGCTTTAGGTACTCTTCAAATTTCTATAATCGGCAGTTTTCATTGTTGCTTTCTTCATACTTAAAAATGATTCCTTTTCTTAAGCCTAGATTATTTCTTTTTCATACAGTACTTCAGTGTGTTCAACTCTGTGTCACAGAACAAATATGTACCAACATGAAACTTTCTCATAAATTGCAGACTATCGAGTTCTATATGTTTCATGCATGACAACTCTCTACATAATAGATACTCATTATCAATTTGCATGATTGTCCTCTAGAATAGCCTATTGTCCTATATGATGATTGCTCTACAAAACCACATATATGGTATCCTGGTTCAACATAAGTCACCAAATGTGACAAGATTTTTTAGGTTAAAATAAAACTATTTTTTCATGTACTTGAACAAGTATTGCCCATTGTGATAAATGAGTTAATACCGAAATGTAAGAAATTACATCATTAGAAAAATAGTCTAATGGTTGAATAGCTTTATACATATAATGGAAAACTTTTTTATAAAGACTTTCAATTTCAGTGGTCATCGATGACAGAAGTTCATTATTAACAAAATCAATATATTCACATAATAATGCATTATCTAAATAAATACGTAAATTTTTCTTCATAAAAAAAATATGTAAATTTTTTTTACCATTGGATTCAATTAATAATTCTATCCATTGTTTAGATAAATCTTGATCGTCATACATACTTGGTAATGTTATTGCTGTCTTACTATGATCAATAAATAATTTTTGAATATCATCTAATATTAATTGAAAATGATCCTAAATGGAAATATTTTTCTCTCCCAATTTTAATCAATAGATAGATCAAAATTTTACTCGCTGTCGCAACAATCTTTGATAACATCCAGATAAATAATGTAAACAACGATTTTCACTAATGATCTCATGTGCTATAGATGATCTTTTCGTAGATGATGTTATCAATTGACTTGAAGGATCACATATACGAAGACGTTCAAATAATGCTTGATCAATTCGATTTTTATCCCAATTTTTAATATCTAATGATGCCAATTCAGTTAAATATATCTTCGATAATGAAGAAGTGGATGGTTCTTCAGTAAGTGTACATAATAGAACAAGCTCCAAAATGTCTTTATACAGATTTGAAGTTGACGATGAGGTAGTTCTTGAATTAACTAAAGAAAAGTTTAAATTCTAGACATGATTCATATGACAAGTATTTATTTTTACTTACGATCAACTGTCTTTACGATTGATTTTGCAGAAGATGATTTTGAAGATGATTTGGACATTATTGGGAAATCAGTTTGGTATCATTTTATAAAAACCCCATTGTGAAGTATTAATGAAGAGGATAACGATGTATTAGGAAGTGAATGACTAAAAGAAAACAGAACTGGCTTTCATTCGTTTGCAGGTATTTTAAATAGAAAAACAACATTTGACAGAAAAGATGTCACTAGAGATTTAAATAAAACCACGAATAATGCAAAGTTATTGTAAATAAAACAAAAAAAAGCCGAATTTCAAGGACGTTTTCATTATGCAGTGTACGAAATCTGTATAGATTTCGTAGTTCACCGTATATGCTAAAACACGACGATTTACGGTCGTTTACAATTGTAATTGTTTGACCTTCATTTTAACGTTTAGATTGCATGTGTATATGAACACTGCCCATTCATTCAAAACAATTATTTTTTACTATGATAGATATCTGATACTCGAAATAATCTCATCATGTTGTAAGTGTCTAAAGTTGATTACCACGCAATTTATTATTCTTCACACTGACAAATTAAAACAAGAATTGATATTGAACTATTAAAGCATCTAAAATAATCAGTATAGCAGTTGAATTGCAATTTTAAACTTGATTGAATGGATTACTTAATCGATGCAAAAATATGTATATAAACTGGTACTAAATTGTAAGAACTTACAAGGGAACTTCTTCGGCTGCTTCAGTCTGATTTCAATGATATTTTGGCTATTGATACGAGACATTTTTTCAATAAAAGCTTTTAAGGAATTTAGGTTCCTATTGAGATTTGACTAAGTTATCGATTTTTTTTCTAGAAGTCCTAGATTGACGAAAACCTCGTACTAGCGAATTTTCTTCTGAAACTTTGTACATATAGACAACTCAACTAGACCAACTTACATAAAATAAATTCAGAAGTTTTGAACTAAGTTATTTCGATATATGAGACTTTCAAGAGTTAGACCCTTTTCAGTGGATAAAATATACAACATGCAGTTTTTTTTTTTGAAAGCTTCATGTCTCAAAGAGGTTTGGTTCATAACTTGTAAGTTTTATTTACGGGAACTAGTCTGGTTGAATTCTCTATGTGAGCAAAGTTTCAAATCGAAATTTGTCAATACGAGTTTTCCAAAAACATGGGACCTCTAGAAAAAAAGTCAATAGCTTAGTCAAATATCAATAGAAATCCAAATTCTTTTAGGATTTTTATTAGAAAACTAGATAGTATCTATAGGCACAAAGTCATTGAGATCAAAAGAAACTAGTTGAAGAAGTTCCCTCATTAGTTTCATTCGACCTGTCTATGAGGAAAATTTCACGTTAACAGTTTAAACTTCTATTTTTCAGTATATACCTAAAGTTTCGTTGAAAACTCAGTAAAACAATTATAACTCGGCTCCGAAGATCCATGGCAAAATCATAGGCTCAATACAATCTCAAATGATGGGTTGTTTCCTCGTGATTCATCTTCTGTATTTTGCACGTTCCATGGTGATAGCACTGTTTCAAAAAAAAAATTTAATTCAACAAGGTTTGTTCTATTCATCAGATATTGCGCATTCGGTCGGAAAACAAAACAAAATCAATACAATTATAATATTATCGTTTGTGTATTCCTTTCATAGTTCTGTCACGATCAGTATTTGAAATAAAGTTGTAATTTAGATGTACAAAATTACACAAAAAGGAAAATAAAACAAATTAGTTAAGTCAACGATGTACACCAAAAAGTCTCCATGCTGATGATGATGAATCAATAGTAGGTTGTTGTTGTTGATGTGGTCTACGCCAATTATTATTGGTTTTAATTAATGATGGAAACGTATAGATTGAAGTAAGTGGTTCAGTTTGTGGTGGTTTATTTATTGATGATGATGACGATGATTGATAATCTTTATATGTATAATTTTGTTGTGGATTTGATATTGATTGTTTATGCGTAGATATTACCGGATTTGTATTATAACGTTGAAGACTTGGAAAAGGACTAGAAGAAAAGAATTGATTGATATAAATAAATAATAGCAAGTTTACTTGTTTTCATTGAATAATTCGGATTGTGTTCGATGAATGTATGGTGCTGAATGACGGATTTCATCTTAAATCAAAAGTATAAACAAATGTAAAATACATGTTTTTACATACTAGTTTTAGTTGTTTCACTTAATAAAGAATTTTGATTATAATGATGACCATATGATGTTGTAAAAGCTGAGAAAGGTTTTCGTTCATTATTAACCGATGAATTTCTGTTTCAATAAAAAAAAATTGTTTCTTTTTTTAATATCAAATAAAAAATCTTACCCAATATTTGTAACTTGTCGTCGATTATTAAATAATTCATTTTCATCAGATAATGTTCGTAATCTATTATTACGATTACTTTCACTTTGTTCTGTGAATGGTCGACGATATTGTTGCTGTTGCTTTTCCGATGATAATAACCAATTAGTTGATTCTTGACGTTGAAAAAGATCATTTGGTAAACTTGTCTCATGGCGTTGCTTTGATGCTGATAATTTTCGATTTTGAGAAACTGAAAAAAGAAAATTTGAAAGAAAATTTTGTTTTTCTTTATTATTTTTCTTACTAGGTGATCGATTAAAAAATGCACTGAAAACAACAAAATTATTAACTTGACGAATTGGTGCTGATAGATTATAATGTTTTTGAAGAAAGCCAAGACATTTATTTGATGGACGATCAATAGCTAATTCATATGCATTACACTTTTCAAACTAAAAAACAAAACAACATGGTATAATAAACTATAATTCAAGAAATTTACTTCAAGCATAGCTTCAAACAATTTTTTTCCATATCCTGATCGTTGTTTACTTTCATGAACAAAAAAATCTAATAAACATAATGGAGTTCGTTCATGTACTTGACCGTGTGAATCATAAACAAATAAATGCTTTGTACCGACTTTTAATAAACCAACAACAGAACCTAAGTTACTAAAAAATAACAATAAATTAAATATCTTCGAATAGAAATTTTCATACTTATTATCAGTTGAATTCTTAACAAGATATAAACGATGATCAGTTATACGAAATTTACGTGCAGTAGTAACTGGACCAGGTAATCCCTGTGCCTGAATAAAAATTAAAAAAATTGAAACTAATTGTAAGATTTTTTTCTTAAAAAGAAATCTACTTTATATGAAGCTTCGCCCATGACATCAATAATAGATGTCAGTTTCTCCGAAGCTCTACAAAAATACAATAACTAACACAATCGAGGACAACAAAAATAACAATACGAACAATATTCTAGCTGTTTGTCCGTGATTAAGTATCCGATAATCTCCATTAATCATAGTTATTTCATGAGGTAATACAGCATTAATATCAAATGGAAACTCCATTATTTGAGTTCTTCTTTTCCTTTCTTCCAGTAAAGTTTAAAATATCTCAACAACTGTTGCCATTGCCTTTGCCGTTCCTCTGAGTAACAACCTCTTCTGTTCTTCATTCAAATGAAATATGAGAATATTAAATAAATAATAAAATTTATGAGCATGATCGTATAACAAATACAGTTTACGAAACTTTTCACTAAATGATGAATTTACCATGATTTATGAAAAAAAGTCCATAGTTTATCAACAAAAAAAAATATTTTTAATAGGAAAAACAGACAATTATTCCCTATGCGGACTTTTAAAATCATTTTGAACGCAATAAATTAATTTCTAACAAGAGAATGATTTTCATCATGAAGTAATGGATTTAAGTGTTATATTATAAAATGCCAAGTTGCATTCAACGAAACATATATATAAGCCACACAGATTAGCAGAATGATCTTATGAAAAGTAATTAAAGTGGAAGGCAAACGTTTAGAAACAAAGTGTTATCATCTTTTTTATTAACGATAATTAATAGAACCAATGAGAGAAAAGATTTGATTAGCTAAAACGATTTTCTATCGAGAGATCTACTTGTCAAATTTCCATTAACAGGTCTAAATGAAAGATCTCTGGAAAACCGAGACTTCACAAACCAGTTTCCCATATTCTATAAAAAGCCTTTTGCATGAATGTTCGTCTAATAGAGGAAACATTTTGATGTCCTCGAGCTCGTCACAAACTATCTTCAGCGAACTACACTCATTCGATGAAAGGCATCAAAGTGTTTAACACAGCAAATGCGCATAAGTTTTCATACCAACAACAAAAAACAGATTTTTTAGGTCTATGGTACTATAATTATAGTTCGCTGAAGATAATTCGTGGAAAGCTCGGAACTTCAAAATGTTTTTGATAGAATTCAGAAAACTAGTGTTAAGAATCTTAGTTTTCTAGAGATTTTTCGCTCAAAACGTTCATGGTAATTACACAAGTATTCTTCTTGATAGTAAATTATTTCAGTTAATCAAATCTTCTCTTCAATCGGTTCTAGGTGCTACTGCTAAGAAAAAAAATCGACAATACTTCGTTATGTTAGTTACTATATAAAAGACAACTAAAGAAGCGTCTTTATTAATATACAACGGATATGCATATATAATTGATCGGAGCAGTGTATATTCTAGAAAATATCCATGCCATGGACTATTAGAGCGTGGATGTGAGTGAAGACAAGATCAACGCCCACATCTTTCGCCAGCAACTATTTCAGTGAGCAATTGTCTAAGACATTTTAATAGAGTACAAAAACAAAATTTGCACTATAGCCAGAGTAAGACAGATTTTGAAATCATTGTTCTTTCTTTTTGACAAGTATTCATTACTGAAAAATGATGTGTTTTATCGTTTTGGACTTCATCGATTAAACTATCAGTTGTTTTTAATAAATTGAGCATGAATGTATCCAAAAACATCTGAAAATATCAAAATAATGCATCAAGAGTATTATAAATTGTCGTTAGATTTTCTTCTAACAATGAAGACGTTTGTGTTGTAAATTAAAAAGACCAGACGCATTCGTATTCGGATCAAAACAAAGCTCTACTTGTTATTCAAACTTCTATAAATCCATTATTAATGAGATTTTTCAACTGTGGGACTGATAATTTGATTGATAATAACAGAATGAATACTAATGAAGTATTGATAAGCGCTCATAGTTGTTTCTGTTCGACTCAGAACTGGACAGGTCAGAGGTTTATCAAGTCACAAGTCAAGCAAGTCACATCTCAAAATTTTTTCCTTCAAGTTAAGCCAAGTCCGATTAAAACTTAGGCAGAACATAACATTTGCTAGCATTTATTGGGTGAAGATCAATTTATATAGTCTCAGCATTCTATTTCACGGTAAAAAATAATGCCCATTAGAAACAGAGCTGCGCAAGTCAGAGATTTTTCAAGTCACGGCTCAAAATTTTTTTCAGCAAGTCAAGTAAGACTTGTCTTGACTTGCTCAGCTCTGGCTCGACTGATATGAGCGTAATGCTTGATTTCCTCATGAATAAATTGTCATGAATGAAACAAAGAAAGATCTTGTAGTTGAATATGTCAAATTAAAACTTAGGGAAAAGTCAATAATTAACTGTCTTGATTACGGAATACTGATCTAATTTTTGTTTTTAATCAGTTTGGCTTTTCCAAGCGTCAAGAAAAAGAAGAAACTTTCTACCGATCAAAGCACATAGAACTTCATTTAAAAATGTGCGTTGTTTTTCGTTGCGGTTTTTCCCAGGGTTTGAAGCGTGCGTTTCAACGTTTGATGATACAATAATACCGTTTTGCACTCTTTAATCAGATTCGGTTTCTTTTTCTTGAATGATGAGCAAGAACTTCTCTAATAAACGATCATCACCAGATGTAGCAGGTTGTACTGTACAATAGTACGTTTTATCGAACTTATTTTTAACAAAAACTTCTGTTGTTCTTTCACCAGTACAAGAAAGGGACCTTGGAGAAATATATTCTTGTTGAAATGAACAATGATTGCTGTTTAAAATTTCAGTAAAGAATAATTTCATATCAACCGTATTTTACTTGGGACCTAATTTCAAGTATCTAAAATATATATGTACATTACGTTAACACGAATGTACGTGAAGACCGAAAAAAAGGTTTAAGCAACATTTTAACTGGAAACTTTCTGCTTGATTTAGTTCGATTAATAACTCTATTGTATCTTCTTGATGAAATTTTGCTATCTATCTTGAAAATATTAACTCATGATTTTCTCGCTTTGACAGTATAACAATTTAATTCTTTTGAGAGAGTGTGGGTAATTATTTTCTCTTCACATCTACGAACAAACACGCTCATACACACACCTATACTCCATGATCAATCACACCCACACTCACACCCTCAGGTTTAATAAACCGTTGGTGACCACAACTTTTGTTTTTCATACATAATAGCAAAAAGATATAATACAGACGATATTTATTTTATTAGAATTTCATGTGTACATAAAATTGTTTTTCAAAGAAAGTAGTTCAAATTTTGTTTTTTCATTTTTGAATAATTTGAAAAGCGTTTCTCGGAATACTCTACCAGTTATTGTGTACAAATAAAATGGTATACAATTAGGTCCATATGTAAGAAGAAGAACAAAGTTAAAAACAAGACTTTCGAGTGCTCGTTGAGTTGATGATTTTGTTTGATAAAATGTATAAGTCAAATAAAACTTTTGTCCTGCTTGTGGTAGTGTAAATATAGTTAAAAGAATAACTTGTGCAATTAACATGACAGTTAAACTTGTTTCGTCTTTTCTATTTCGTCTAGCATTATTATTATTACTCATACCAACTGAAGAAGGTCCTATTCGATGGNTCCTTGGATAATTTCAACTCATCTTCTATTGGTCACCATCTGCTTTAGTCGTTACTGATAAATCATTTGAATAGCATAAGAAGAACTTCATTAGTTTGGCATAGAACATCACGAATCGTACAATGAACCAGAAAGAATTTGTTTTGACTATGAATTAAGATATTATTGTGATGTCTATTTTGAACACAAAATATGTGTATGGGCATATAATATTTTGCTGGAAGATAACGTATCTCATAATACTCTATACTTTGCTTGAATAAGATATTTCAAACATCTACAGTATCACATTCGTATAGAAGTAATTATTGAATGAAAAAATTTTAATATACAATGAAACCTTTGAGGTGTGCCTTAACAAATTCATGCTTTTTTTAGGTCATACTGACATCTTTGACAATTTAATCTTTCCTTCATTTTTGCTTTTTTCGGATCATTACTGCTGTTTGATTGACATTCATGCTATTCTACAGGGTGTTCTAAAAGTCTGATCAACAAAGAAATATGAATAATCCTTCAACTGTTCAAAAACTTTACATCTTGTTTTTGAGGTTTCATTCTATCTTCATCAGAAGTTCAATCGGTAGATTATAAATAAAATATTTGTTTCTGTCGGAAGTCATAATTAAAAATAGTTCCATTCATGGTGAAATCCGACTCAATTCTATATTTAAAGAGAAAATTACAAGTCGACTTTGAAGAAAAAAATTGAATAGGGCACTGCATTAGAGCCACATTTGAACGAGTTTGTGAAAATCGATTGATCGAAAACAGATCATGCTGAGAGAAACGTAAAGTGTTTACTGAAGAAAAAGTCAATTAAGTTAATGATAACTATGAAAATGAGCTAGAATGACGCCCATCTGAAAACCAAACCTGTATCGATGCAGTTTTCTACGAAACACCTTGAGTATTGTGATCATGTTAAACCATGACTGAGATAGTTTTTAATAGCATCTACTTGTGTTCACTCCATGGATTTCAGCTATGTTTATTGTTCGAAAAATAACTAAGTTAAATTTCCATTGAACTCGTCCAGGCGCCTTTCTATTTTAAAAGACGTACGAATGCAAAAAGACGTTACAGTGGAGACATTATTCAGACATATTAAAAAGTTTTTTTCATCAAACAAACAAATATGTTTCTCTAACGTGAAACATGTCTAATGCGGTTAAAGCCAAATAATTAGATGTATCTGAATCAAGGATATTCAATTGAACTTTTTCTCGATTGAGAAGTTTTACAACTTTCTTAAAGATAGTGAAGGTCTTACTAATAGGCAAGACAGAATTACAAACAAAATATAGCCTTCTATAAAATTAATATTATTGATACATGAAAGTCTGTAAACGGATCTTTATGTTTATCGATGACTTTGAGTCAAACTATCGAATGATAATGTTTAATTGATATAATTAATAACTGTTCATCATAACTCATCAACATAGTATAATAAGTTCTTTTGTATGCTAGAATATTAGTAGGATAAGATCTTCGTCAAGGTGAGCTATTTCCAATTTCGATCATATCGTACGGTTTGCCAGTGTCAAATACTAGAAATATCAAAATCTAATTCTATCACAAACAAGATTATAGAATTTTGTATTTGACAAAGAATAGAATGAGACTAGAATTTCAAAAAATATCTTAGAAATATTCTTGCTAATGATAATCTATTCGGTTTTATTTTTGGTTTGTTTTTCAGATCATAACAAAGATGTCCATAGCGACGGTGTTAGTAGCACTTTTTTTTAAAAACTATCACATTACAGTTGTCCTTCTCATCTAGAGTCACGATTACGAGGACGGAAGATTTCAACCTGCGATGGACATCTGTAGTTCATAATCAGAAATGACATACTCTTTGTTTTAATTTCTATTTCCTCTTCTAGAGACTGATTTGAAAAGAAAAATACGAAACGAAACGGCGAATCAAGAAGGATAGGGAAATTAGAATCATGGCTTGTTTATGGTACATCTTTTCAATTGTCGAATTGAGCTATTTGTAAACTGTCTTAACGTACAACTAGACCAAGTTCTATCACTTGTGTTAATAAATAACATATTCTTGTTCTTTTACGTTGAATATATCAATCTGATGTTAATTGACATTCATCAATAATATTTATTGTAATTATGAATTCACTCAAGTTATTAACAATAGTTGTTAATAGTGAAAACAATAATTCATTTTCAAAATCATGTTTTTCATTTATATTTATTATTTGTTTAGGATATTCTTGTTCAATTATATTTGTGCGTAATTCACCAATAATTAATCCACAATAAAAAGCTTCATGTATTGGTGTTGACCTAGTTGAACATGAGTAAATAAATAACTCTAGATCAAGATAATTATTATCAATCACAATCGCTTGTCGAAATGTAGTTACAGATTTATTGGTACTATGATAAATTTGATGAATTAAAATAGTTGTTATAATTGAATGATGTTTTAAACGATATTCTATTTCCATTCATTCATAATCAATTTGATCATGGACTGTAAACTAGTAAACCTTTACTTAATGCTACATGCTAAAAAAGTAAAACAAAACTTAAGCAGAAGAAGAAAATATTTTAAAGAGGCATACAATTGGAATTAAACTATTGTAAGTAAATGAAACGATTGATGAATATATTAAATGAAATTGAAAGACTTGTTTTACCAATTCCGATTGTATCCATTTGAAAGAATGTTCAATGTAGTCGCAAGTTGTACGTCGATAAATGATTGGGTATAAGGATTAAGTACATTCGTAATTTGTAATTGTTGTGATAAATTCGACTAAATTTAACTAATTTTTCTGTATAACAAATAAATTATTCATTTCGTTTTTGATTCAAAAACAATTGCCAAATTGTATGATGATTTGATATAATATTCTTTTTATTTTTATTTGTACGATAAAGTTTATCGCAATGGATTTTTCGTATCCTTCCATTAATTACATAGTATTTGGATCACTATTAACATCTAAGTAGTGAGGTTATTAAATCGATTCATTTTTCATTATTCGAAATCGCATTCTTCACATGTCTGCATGCAGTAATTCCAATCAACCATGACGGTTCTGCCATTCAAATGGTAATCCTTTAATTTTACTTCACTGCACATGTGTTTCAAGTCAGAGAAATACCGGCGATTAATCGGTGATAGTCTGAACAATCGTGCAATACGACTATTTGTCCCATGTATACTTTCAATGTTGCTCTTACTCGTTTGCAGACGTTCAGCATATCCATTTCCATAAATTGTAACTTCAAACGAAATAGATGTACGATAACTAAAAGCAGAGAACAGAACTAAGACCTGTAAAATTAATATAGCCGTAGAGAACAAGAAAAAAAAAATAAGAGGAGAAGGCATTGATTTGTTTTTGTTTGATCTCTTATGGGTTGATTTTAATGTACCAGATCTTGTGAGATAATTATGTATAAGAAATTTGAACGGAATGTTAAATGATATCTTGAAGCATAGCGGTATATAATCGAGTAGTCATTTATCAATTGCAATTTACCGATACAATCCTAACAAACGTATCTCAAATTGGCCTGCTGCATATAATACTGTCAATCATCTATGTTAGATTCATTTGGCAAAATTTATCTTCTAGATATTTTTTTCAAATGAATTTTAATCATAATTGCTATTGAAACAAGGAACTCATTCCCTAAATTTTTCTCGTTACCAAACGAGTTGTAAATATTATTGAACTAATTTCCATTAAATTAGTATCATCATGAGTAGTGTTTTGCAATCGGGCCAGGAACGCACACCCACCCTGCCCAGAAACGTGAATCTGAGTGTCGGGCATGAAAAGAAATGTCGGTTCCGATCTCAAGTATAGCCTCATATCTAGGTCCGATCTGCCAATTAATGAGATCTCTGCGTCTTAAAATACTTTTATTGTTTCAACCTGCTCCTTTATATAAAAGTTTAAAAGTGAAAACCAGTTCAATCATGATTAAAGAAATTTATTGTACTTGTGAAGAGATAATAGAAGTAGAAAAACGGTATTTTTTGACTAAAATAATTCATTTTTAATTAAAATTCATCTAGAGATGATGACGAAAGTATATAACAAAGTAACAAAATACATGGAGAAGAAAATGAATTATCGCAAAAGGTAAACATGTATTATCACGATGAAAAAAGCATTTATTCATAGATCCACAATTATAACGTTTGGCATCAGTATTGCGTTCCATTCCAACGTTAGCATCAACCAGCAAACGTATACTTAGCGAAATTGATCGAATTTAGAAGCAGACAGACACCAAGTGAAACTTGATCCACGAGCTTTTTTACGAAATTTCAGACGGTTTCTCTTTTTTTTTTGTAGCTGCTTATAAAAGAATCTAAAAAGTATACTCTTTATATAAAATAAAAGTTTGAAAACTGTACTATCACTGCGAAAGTATCTATCGAGTGCCGATTAGCTCTGATCGACTACCGGGTGTAGCGATTCGAGACCGGCTGCAAAATGTTGTATCCATACAGCACGCTACTCATAATCATTGATAAAGAAAAAAAGTGTCTGTACGGCTGATTAAAAAAACAAGCTTTTGACGATATCATATTATTTACAGAATAAAGATATCCGATGATACTGTGAATTTTCGATGATACGTTGTATTGTAACATTCGGATTTGTCTATATTGTTTAAGTCGCAAAGGTTCATCTAAAAAGAAAGAAGAAATATCGATCGTTTCACTACCTATTTAGATTAGTTGTAGTTATTTGAAAATTGAATACATGAAAGATGTATGAAGATAACAGTATTGAAAATAATATAAATAATTTCATAAAAAAAATAAGAAAGAAGAACGTTATAGTCAATTTAGATTAGTAAGTAATAGAATAATAAAAGAAACATTATATTTAGATGTGCGATGAACAATGCAATAAAGGAAAATAGATTATTATACAAAGAATTTTTGAGATTTATTTAGATGTATTTGAAACATTGCTTAGACTTAAAACTACGATTCTTTTATTGTTGTAGTCCTTCTAATAGTTTTAATTGTTGAAGTCACATTACCATTGATTATGTTTAAGGAAGAAGATATGTTTGACATGGAAGCTCCTACATTAAGACTTCGATCAGCATTTACATCTAATTTCAAATGAGTAGCAATTAATGTTTGACGTATATTAATAATGCGTGTTAATGATTCAATTTGTGCATAACCATCAGTATCAAGACGAAGAGTTGTCCATGTTAATAAAGAAAAACGAGCATTATTTCGTAGACCACGTGGATGAGGTAATCCTGTAAAAGAACACATGTAAAAATATGACCTAAAAAATATTTATTTTTTCTATACCAATGTAAATAGCTAATTCATATGTTGGTCTAACGACACACATTCGCCGTTGAATAAGTCTTAATGCTAAATCATCATCTTCTCCACCCCAACCCCAATATAAATTTGAAAATCCATTAAATGTTTTATACATATCAAATGTTAATAAAAGAACGCCACCAATTAAAAATTCATAATATCGTTGATAACCTCGTTTACTATTAAGTTGTCGAACACGTGATGTTGTATGTTTTGGATATTTTGTTTCACATGTATAAAAATTTCCATCATCTTCAGGTATTAAATCAACATCATGCAATACCAAACATGTTATATTTAGAGATTGTTTTTCAAGATAATTAATAGCAGTATTATATAATCGACCTTTATTAAATCGATAGCCGAGTGGAGAAGCCTTTAAAAATAATAGTTAAAAACTTTTCGAAATGACATAATCTATTCATTAGATAATAGTATCGTTGGATTAATTTTACCAACGAGGGAATCTCTGACGATGTCTCCTCTTTGATTTTTATAAGTTTTTTTTGCCTATAGATACTACACAGTATTTTAATAGAGAGTCTAAAACGGTTCCAGTTCCAGTTAAGATTTGACTAAGCTATCGCACTTCTAATATGTCTATTTTCTGGACCCCAAGTTTTCGGAATAATCGTATTTTTAAATTTTCCTATAGCACCTAGCGCATATAGAAAACTCTGTTAGACTAATATCCATTAAAGAATTCAGAATTTTTGAACAAAATCTCTTTGTAATATGAAACTTTCAAGAAATAGACCCTTTGCCATGGATAGTGTATAACAAAATGCATTTTTTGCAAGCTTCTTATTTCGAAGAGACTTTGTTCCAAATTCTGAAATTCTCTATGGAAGTTAGTCTAATGAAATTTTCTTTATGCACGAAGTTTCAGATCGAAATCCAAAAATACGAGTTTTTCGAAAGCTTGGAGCTTCTAGAAAATAGACATACTGCAAATTCGATAGCTTAGTCAAGTTTCAATGGAAACTCAAATCCTTTCTGGGTTTTTAGCAGAGCATTATGTAGTATCTGTAGGCAAACAATTATTGAAATTAGAAGGAGAAATTTGACGAGGTTCTCTCATAAGCAAACTACTTTTAATTGCTATGAAATTTCGTTTGACATTTCTTATATTAAAATGAGCACGAATTAAATGTTAAGTTTTACTAATTCATGAGTAAAGATGTGCGAGATCCATATTAGTTCCTATTCAAGCCACCGGGAGCATGGAAAAAAGAAGTGGCCGAGACCGAAACTACGGCAACAAAAGTTGTTCCAATAGAAACTTAATATTATAGTTAAATGTTCTATGATTTTTAGCGAATTATCTTATAAATCATATCAATTAGGACATAATTCAAGAGAGACAATCTAACAAAGTGCTAATCGTCGACTAAATAAAAAGAAAACAAGGACTTAAAGCTTTGCTAGATACGATACGAATAAACTTAGCATAAGTTTAGTCTAGATTAAAGCCGAAACCAAAACGCATGGTCCTGCACAACTCTATTAGTGGTAGAATCAGAACACTAGCACACATTTTTTGAGGGAGGGAGTAATGGCAGGTGGCACGTTTACAAAATGCGTCGTTTTATCAAAAACACACAATGCCAATACAGTAGTGGCACTTTCCACTACCCTCCCTAAAACCAGAGAGTAGTTAGTGTTCTAGTTTCGTCGTTAACTATTTTCTTAGTGAGTTCTATTCTGGATAATACTGTAAATGTAGGAATGACGCCATCTGCCCCTTCCTCGCCACTCCTTCCGATCCCGTCTACAAAAAAACAAGAGGGTCGCTAGTATTTTAGTTCCGTCTCTAATCCAGATTCAACATAAGAATAGAAAGTGATCATGGTAGTGAAAATTAGACGTCAGTTCGAACGATACTTCCCAATTAAGCAAAAAGGCAATGAAAATGCTCAGCAAGACTAGTCTAAAATATCCACACCATCCATCAAATGTAATTTGAAACGCCTTGTATGCCCGCCCAAACAAGGGGAAAAAACGGATCCTGGTGGATCCACCAGGATAAATTAGAATCCATGAGAATCCACCAGAGTCAATTAGGATCCACAGGATCCACGATCCGCTTTTTCCCCTTGCGTCCGAAGCAGTTGTCTTTTCGAGAAATGTCCTTCAACTACATTTAGACTAGTTAAAAACGTAGTTACATTCATCATATCTAGCCCGTTTAGTCTGTTCATTCTGTTCAGACTAGTTAGCAGAATAGAAAAGCAAGAAAAAACAAAGAAACAGAGGATGGATTCGAACAGTTGATCTGACAGACCTGCTCATGACAAACTACTATTTAAGAATAGACAGATGTCATTTTAAACTGGCTAGCTAAATAGCAGAGTAAAGCTTGTGAATTCAATACGTAATTGACACTAAGCAAAGAAAAACGAGTTGACAAATCTGAAATGTTATCAATATATTTAACTAATTCGTTTGTTTTACGTATTTTATGATATTCAATGCATCATTTTACATCTTTGTTTGCTTCATATCAAAAAGATTATAGAACACCCCTCATGTGTCCCAACTGTTTTTATCTTTCTATACTGAAAGTACAAAATTATATTTAAGCATAAAGATATAAATGAAAATGCAAAGTATTCTGATTAACTATGCATGATCGAATGTAATGTTTTTCTTCATAACGAATGGACAAGAATAAATGGCCACTTAATATACTTTACTTTTTCATCATTTAATACGTTTTATTAAAAAAAAGCAAAAGGTGCTACAAATTGCAGTGTAAAAAGCTCTACAATCTTTAACACAAATCTTATTTTAGATATATGCATGTTTAGTTTTCAACATAGATAAAATTCTATATAATCAAATTTCGATACTATGAAAAAATTATTCTTTTTGGTATAGAATGAGTTCCTTTTCTTACTTCTTTGATTAATGAGTATTATCGATGGCCGATTTTAGCTCAATTGATATGTGTTTCGATTATTTTTTTTTTCGGTTACTCTGATGTTCTTTGTAAGGCAGACATACGAACTTCATAATTAACAAATCGTAACTTTGTAAGCGTGTTAGTTATAATGGAAAGAGATGAAATCTGAAAATGTACGAAAGTGCTTATGCGAACGATTGGTGGTGATAGTATAACATCAGTTCAGATTGATAAACAATTACGAAACATTATTCATAAAAAAAACAGTAATAACTATGATTGATTAATTGATCAAATTAGATAAAGAATTCTTCGTGTATCAACAAAATGATCTTGTTCGTAGCATCGAAAATTGATCACATAAAATTTCGTCTGTTTTGGAAACTAAACATGCATATATATAAAATAAGGTTTGTATTGTAGATTATAGAGTTTTTCACATGGTATCTTGTGGTATATTTTGCTTTTTTAATAAAGCGTATTAAATGATAAAAGAATAAAATATAAAACGTGGTCATTTATTATTAGAACTTTTGTTACAAAAATTCGACACAAGACGTGCTGTCGCAACTAGAGAAATGACTGGTCCTTTGTTTACCCTTGCTTAAAAAATAGAGTTTACATTAATAAATCAAAAGATAGTCCAATATTTGTTAGTATTATTCATATGTAAATATCTTGATTTTTCTAATGAATTAGATAAATGTATGCAATAATTATAATTTGATAAGATTATTCACAGTGAAAAAATATGTTTTTGCAAATATTTAAAAAATCGAAAATATTCACTGAAAAGAACTACTCAATTTACTAATTATTTGATAATGTATTCAAATATAAAGGAACCAAAAAACAAATGCAATAAGAATAAAAATGCAGATGATTTTGATTTCACCATGATTTTTTTGTGAAACACGATCTAAAAGAAGTCTAAAAGTAACAAATTGGATCCCACATAGACATGACAGATAATCTTAGCAACGATTCATCGCAGATATGACAAATGATGTTGATATACGATCAAAGATGTATATTAATAACATCTTTTTGTAATATATGAATCCGTTCTTTATCGAATTTATGAAGGATTAAGTAAAATAATTGTGTTTATATATTTTAATCCTGCATAAATTGTGCTAATACTTTTGTTTTTATTGAATAAATTCTTTTGTTATGAACACATGCAAAATTATCGGTTCTTTCTGTTCATAGCTAATTGAACTTAATTAGCTAATTAAATATACTAAATGAGTTACTCTCTAACCTAATGATAAAGAAATTTCAAGAATTTCACAATAGATTCCATGACATAAACTATATCTATGATCGACTAACAAAAATTCTTCTACTAAAACTGATTTGTACAAACATATACTTATGTACAAGTGTAGAACGTTTGTTTAGCTTTTATTGTGAAATCTCCAAGATAATAATAATTCAACAAAACGAAATTTTCTATATGGATAAGTTTTTCAGGTTATCCGACAGTAACTTAATATACATTTAATACATCAAAATTAGCTGAAACAAAGCTTCGCATACACTGATATACGCATTTTTATTTAGGGAAATTAAATCGCTAAGAAATGAAATTGCCTACATATATATATATATATATATATACATTCAATCTATAAGAGAATCACGTTCTATTCTATAAATAATATTAAAAAAATAAAAATAAATCTGTATTGATCATTATTGGAATTAAATTCATTGTTTTTCTTTTTTTTTACCTGTTCAATAAGTATTATTGTATATGTAAGTTGTTGTCGTCTAGCAAACGCATGCATATTTAATAAAAATGTCTTAGCATTATATTCTCGGTCTTGTAATGGTACTAATATAGCTGTACGTTGAATTGATTTAATTCCAACAGGATACCACATACCATCTTGAAATATGTAAGGTATATTTTCAAATGTAATATTATTTGCAAATGATGTTTTTATTATTTTAGTATCCTTTTTCTTATTGACTAAAATTTTTGTATAGAAATTTTCTATATTATCATATGTTATATTTGTATATGGTAAAACATAAGGAAATCGACCACGTAAATATTTTGAATATTTTGGATGAAACTTAGTTACATGTTTTCCTGGATTATCAAGTTTAAACGCTCGACAAGCCATAGATGTACGTGTAACAAATTCTTGATAAGGTATTACTAGATAACGTGATGGAACTGAGAATGACTGAATAGAAACTGTTTGTGATAAGTCAAAAAAGTTTTTTTGTTGATCATAAGGAACTGAAATAGTATTTCCTTGTTTAGTCTGACATTTAGTAGTAAAAACAAGAAAAACCAATGGCAAAATTGTTAGGATTAATGATGGAAGTAATAAACGATGCCAATATATTTTATGCATACCTAAAAAAAAATAAACAATACAAAAAAGACATTCATTACTTTTTCTGTCTTCGTAAAAGTTTGTAATGTCAAATTTGAATGTGATTCGATGCATTTTTGTATATAATTATAACTTACACATACAATTTGAATATTTACAAAGAAAACCTAAATATTATCAGTTACTCTTTCTTTGCGGTCGCTTCAACCATAATTGTCGAACAATAGAACAAAGCATCTATAACTATTACTTGAAGAAATCAGTAGAAGCAATAAAAGTGATAAATGACATGCTTGAAGCGCATAACGAGACATTATTCTTTCTCTGTAGTTCTCGGTTTTTTTTCCTTTCTCTCATCACTGTATTTGTACATGTTCCTAATTTGATGGCACGTCGACATCTAGATGTGAATACATGTAAGAATTACATTATTTTTTATGGCAAGAATTTTTCATTCTGTTATTTGTCAAGATGAATATACAGTTAATAATTTAATTGGATTCACTATGGAAGAAAGCTATGGTATATGATTGGATGCTGTTGAAACACGAGTAACATCAAGTAAGATTCATTGCAACCATAGTGAAAACAACTTGAAAGCAAAAAGAAAAAAAAAAAGAGGAAAGCAACAGCTTTTTTTTTCTCACATCATGGTGTGAAGTTCTGTTTGTGTTGAACGAGCGCCGTTGGTAAGCATTAAGCAAGCGCAACAAGGAGAGAGGAGAGAACGACAGTAGACACACAGTAGGTAGTAACGCTAGCATATGTGCATATATATACTTTGTATTCAGAATAAAAAAGATAGTCTTTTTTTTAATTGGTACAAGAACGTAATTTCAACATTTGTAAATGGAGACTCTAAATGATTGAATTACATTTTTTACGATCAAGGATAAAACATGCAGTATTGGTTTTCGTTTTTTTTCGAAATAATTCTGCATCAAAAAATAATACATAAAATCTTTGATATTCAGAGAATGAGAAAATATTTCAACTAAAACAAAAATTTAATGTTATAATTATGTATTAAAAAGAATAAGCGTACTTCCGTCATTTTTGTTTCTATCATATTTTGATATTCATGGCGAAGTTTTGTATACCGAGTGCTTATTAATGATATGCATATATATATATTGTCCCTGTCAATATATAGGTTTCTTATGTCTTCTATTATTACTTCATAAATGTTAGAAAAAAAAGTTGATTTATTTTAAAAAAATCTAAATCATTTATAGTCCAATTCATAATTGTTGTATATTTTGTTTTTTGCTAAATAATTGTCCTTGATTGTTTTTTATTTTTATAGTGATTGAAACTTTTGTTTATTTTTTTTTTCTTTCAAAATTTTAATATAATCAAAACAGAATTGACACATACTCTTTGCCTAAAGCAATAATTTTATTTGAAATTTCATATAATATGAGTCTCCAAGTCATTTTAAAAGACTTGACAACTGAGTTCTCTATTACAGCATTGTTTTTCTTGTAGAAAGAAGCAAAAAAAGAGGTATGTTGTCAGACGAGACCATATCAAACATTCGTTTACATCGTGATACTCGTCTGGAACCAAATGCACAGCCATTTATTGTTTCCTCAAATGCACAATTTCATTCATCAACATCAAAACAACAACAACGTCGTCCACCTGTTGAACGTGCTACATCATCACGTTCATCAAAATCAGCTGTTGATGCTAAAAATCGAGCTGTTAGTGATAGTTGTATGGCAGCAGCTATTGGAGATTTACAATGGCTTAAACAAAGTATAAGAGATGGACCTATTGGAAGTGGTGAAGCAACTAGTGTTGAACAAACTTATGGAAAAGATGTAATATTCTCAAGAAAGAAACTATTTTTTTTTTATTGATAATTTAATTTCTTCGATTTATATAGGGTCTTGCTCCTATTCATCTTGCTGCATTACATGGTCGACTTAATTGTTTATCGTATCTCGTTGAAACAGTTCATATTGATATTGATTTACCAAGTTCAACAGGTTGGCGTCCAATTCATTTATGTATATCAAAAGAAACTGGTTCACGTTCCTTTCAATGTTTACAATTTCTTATTGAGAAAGAAGCAAAAATAAATATGTAAATAAAATAAAAAGAAAATCCTTAATTAAATTGATTGTTGTTGTTTTTTATTCTTAATTTATTTTTATTAGAACTAATGATGATCAATTAACACCACTTCATCAAGCTGCTTCTGAAGGTCATGTACAATGTTTAGAACTTTTACTTGCACATGATGCTGATGTATATGCTGAAGATAGTCGTAAACAATTACCTATTGATCTTGCAAAATTATGGGGAAATAAAAAATGTGCTAAATTACTTGCAGCTGCTATGTGGCATCAAAATAAGCATTTATCGGCAAAAGAACGTCTTGTATCACGTAATACAAAAATGGCTGATCTTTTACTTGAAATCAAACGTGAACATGCCATATTATTTGAAGAAAAAAGTGATGTAAATAAACTTTAGTTTTTTTCATATGTATTTTAAAAAAATGTCATTGTATTTTACATAGGAAAAGTTCGATCAATGGTTAGTTGATATAGGTACAGGATCTGCAATACCAAAAACTGCACAAGAAAGTAAGTGTCTAACATAAAGACATGTTTTTTTTTTCTGTTTATTGTATATTTTTTTGGGTACGAAACCATTGACTCCTGTAGTTCAACAAGATCAACAGCAATCACAAAATCAAACGACACTTCCAGCTATTTCTCATGAATATATGATAAATCAATCTCGAACAGATAAATCTACTATACCAAAGCGTAATCGACCATCAACATCTGTAAATATACACCGTTGGAATACTTCAACTCATGCCAAACCAAATCCTTATCTACCCGATTTAGCTGATAATTATCCACGTGATCCATTTACTAAGATGCCACCTAAACGTGATGCTGTTGAAATCTATCGTTTACTGCAAAGTATTTATTATATTTTGAGAAAAAAGAATTTTTTTTTTAAATCTATTTCAATGAATCATTTAGAAATGACAGTAGATGATGTAAAGAAATTTCTTGGTCGTAGAAACGAACAATTAGTCGATATAAAAACATCTGGACAACAACAAAAGCAACGACCTGTTGTCTATGCTACATGTCATGTTGATGATATACAAACATTACATAAGCCAAGAAAAGGTGAAGAATCTTTTCGACCATTACGTCATTTTGATGAGAGCGGCTTACATTTTACAAATGATGCACGAACAAGTATTTTCTTTCAACAATTATCTGAAGCAATGAAAGGTGGTGAAAATACTGTTCAATCTCAACGGCAAGCAGCAGAAGAAAAAGCTAAATGGGCTTTATTTGAACAATATGGTCCAGAACTTATTGAATTTTTAACTGATCGACGTGGTCGTTTTAAACGACAATATGATAAAGTTTTTATAACCTAGAAATGAATTTATGCTATGAAATGTTTTAGAGAAAAAAAAAAGAGAAGTTTGTGAATAAGAAAAATGTATGAAATCTAATTTAGTTGACAATCATTCAACTATTAAGAAAATACAACATGTTTCAGTTTTCTTTTCGCCTACATCATTTCGATGTTTGCTTTTAAAATCTTATAAGCAAACATGATTAATATACAAAATATGTCAGATTGCTCACGCAATATATCGCCATAATTTTACAATTATTATTAGTCAATATCTGTCTTATATTATTAAAGAAACATTGTTATACATATCCTATTATTTTCATTTCAGAAAAGACTCATATCACTTAATACGTAAATGCAATTTGACCGATTCATGATAAGAATGAAGTTTCAAAGTTTTATCGATGATATTGAATATGAGTAAAATTTTTGTGTACAAAGTTTAGATTCAATTGAACTTATGTGCGCAACTGTTAATAAAACTGATAATGGCAAACAAAATGATTGATAGGAATCAAAGATGTCCATTGCGACTGAAAATTTGTTGATGCCATGATTATTTTCAAGAAAGTCTTTGAAAATCTCTTTCGTCATTATAATAAGCAAATCCGTGTAATTTTACAATCTTTCTAAATTAAGAAGCTGCCACGATAGTATTTATGAAGCTTCGACAGCGTCACCATGGACATGTCTGACAGAAATCGATGAAAATTTCCGCTGAAAAAATGAATAAAAATAATGCATTCGGAATTGTTTATTTTAGAGCATAAGCTTCTTTTTATTAGTGATTGTGTTAATAGCATTGAAAATAGTTGATTACAATATATAAGAAAATAATATGGTTCTTACCCGTCCAACTAGCATCATATTACATGTTAGACTGATGAACTTTTTTGAATGTTTGTATTGATTTACAAAACTTTTCTTTTCGTCTCAGGATTCAAGTTCTTTCGTTATGGCGTACAAATATATTCAAAATAAAATGTCAGAAGTTGAATTCGTACTCGAAATCGGCGATGCATTCAAAAAATAAAGAAACAATATTTCGGAAGAGAATGTATTTCTCTTTGGTCTCTTAAAATGTATAGTCTTATAATGGATTTCAATGATTAGTTTGTCAAAAATATGTCATAGAATAGAAATATTCAATACAACAGAAATAGTAAAACTTGAATTTTTAATAAATCTCACAAGCTGTTTTATAAGACATTTGATCGATTGTCACATTTCTGTGAATATCAGATAAACTATATGAAAACAACACATTGCATGTGTTCTACTTGTAACTTTCATTGACAATTTAAATGTATAAAATAAAATTACACAACTGTTTTCTATTCTTCAAACATAGGAATATCAAATCCGTTACAAAATTAAGTCAATACCAATTTAAACAATGTGAATTTTGCAAAACTATCTAATCAATCAATACAATAAAGTAGACTTTTATAAACATCTACATTAGTTCTTATCTCCATACTCTTGTTTCAGTTGAATTTAAGTCAATATTCTTTTTACATATATTTCAGTATAAACTTCTTGTCCTAAAAGGTCAGATATTGTTTTTCCGGCAAGATTCTTGTGATTCAGGTGTACACTTTGGTATAGAAATGAAATCGGATCTATGTGGCTGAATGGCAATTTTATAGCCGGTCACTTTTTCAAATATTGAAGCTAGTCTATTTTGCTCGCTTTTATCGATTTTCATGCTTTTAAGGAATTAGAAACATGGACCGAAAGTTTTTGACATTCACATTATTAAAATCAAGGATCCAAATATGGAGGTCATGCTTTGGCATTGTATACTAAGAGTATTGGTTCATGCAGAATGCGTTCATGATGATCAGGAAAAGTTTACCAGCAATAAAAAATTAATTTCGTTATAAACTAAATTTTTTTCCATCTTGAAACTTCCAGTTTACTTTTCTGTACTGCTTTTAATTGACTCATAGCAACTCTCAATGGCTAATATTTTCTAATCGTTGTTTTCATTTTAAAAAATATCAAAAAACGATTCTCAAGATATTATTTTGCAAATAGGAATTTTCAATCTTTTTTTAGTTAGTACGATCATTATCAGCTTTAAAGACTTCACTTGTAATTGTATGTTTTCTTATAATTTTCCTGTTATTGAAGCCTTCTTTCATTAAACCGTATTGACTTAAAGACAAACATTTATATCTTAATCAGGATCATGTCTATTAGTATATGCATGGATTTATGTTATAGATTAAAGTTAATGCCTTGTTTTTGTAGTTCGATTTTCTAGTTATCATTGTTTGTTTCTTAATAAATATAGTTAAGTTTAAAACACAAGTGATGTTTTTAAAGCTGATCATGACCATACTAACTAAAAATGTCGAAAATTCTCCTTCGCAAAATTATATTAAACTATACTATTGTCATTAATTGTTTAAAAAAGGTTTTATTTTATTTTGAAAGTTTTGTTAACTCCTAGTCTTACACAGTTGTGAAATATATCTAGACATAAAAAATATGAAACATCGCATACAAATCATATTTTGTAGTTCATATTATCTTTCTATCTTCAATAATAGTTTTATATGAATTCAGAAGCCTTTCAATCGTGTTAAATAATGACTTCAAATAAGAAATTATCAGTTCTTGTAAAAAAATCATGTCTTTATTGAAAAAAGCCACAAAAAACAAACCATAAAGATTGTTCAATATCAATCATTATGAATTACTAGATGAAAAGTTTTTACAAGGCTTCTACCTTTGTTCGTTAGTATTAACGTATATGGAACGTGACATACTCAAAATAAACCTTATTACTATTAGAAACTTCAAGTTTTATAGTTAGTACTTTCTCTCAAAAAAGAATACATGTCAAGGTAATAACTTTAATCAGCCAGTCCTACTTAAAAGAAATAAAAATTGAATCAATTACCATCCTGTCAAAAAGACAAAAATGTTCTTCTTTCTATTTGGACTATTGGTTTTGATTCTTCAACCGTATAAGGTAATAAGTAAGAATTTATGTCAATGAATACTGCTGTATGTATGTATTGAAGCTTTTTGACTTGACATGTAATGAAAATACGAGGTTTTGTTGCTTCAGTGAGCAAGTGAGATAAATCAAGCAAATGATTGTGCAAATAAAAAGTTATACAAGACTATTATTCATTTTTTGTTTGTCTATGATTTTCATAGGAGAGTGTTGTAAAATAACATATTCAAACTGTTTATTAAATGCACATTTAAATAATTATTTCATCTAATCTTAGAATTTATTTAGATTTGATTAATAAATATGTCATGTTGAATAACATCGAATGATTTTTCCTTGTTATAGATATTCAAAGTCTATGATCATTGAGTCTTAAAGTGCATCAAAATGTTATATTTCTCCTATGATGCTTTATCATTATATAGCTTCATCTTTACGAACACTATCGATGAAAAAGATAATAGTTGTCATTGATATTTCATTGCTTTCAAGCAACATGAAGCTATTTGAGCAAGAATACAAAAATAGATTTTTGAAAAAGGTCAGGATTAGAAAACTATTTCGACAAATAGCATTTAGTATTCAAATCGCTATTACTTGTAATATGAAAATATCAGTTACAATCAGTCAAATAAACTAATAGTACTAAGTTCAGTTAGTAATATTTTGATATTTATACAATTCAAAAATGATCTTGTAAACCATGTTCTTTTGATGCATATTATAATGTTTGAATGGATTCATTGTCAATTTTCTTTCATTAGAATAATCGATTTATTTGTATAATTCGTGACAAGAAAAGTTTATAAACCGACTATTTTAATTAATTTTTTTTCCTATTGAGTTTCTCATCCTACAGCATATAATCTTCGAATACATTTGAATCATTTCAAATTGAATCTTGTGTAATACAAATATATAATACGATCAAGTCAAGATGACCCTTACCTAGAAATAAAAATAATAACTTCGTAATTACGTACAAATATAGGTAAGTTATAATTATATTACATCATGTGCTATCATGATTTTCTTAATGCTAATACGTGCGCATTAACAAGTCAAATTAACTAACACGGTATTCTTTTTCTTGCTTTACCTCAATTAGACTCTCTCATGAATTATGTATATTATCATCAGACAAAAAAAGATTATATATATATATTTCAATAAGTAACTGCAAAGGAAGAAACGACACAGCAACAACTGTTGAAATGTATAAGAGTTGTCGAGTTATTAAGTTAGATTAAAATTGTATTGCTGATGATAACATAGATTAATCAAGTGCAATAGATTTGAAGTTTTATAAAAATAAACACTTATGATCAAGAAAAATGTAAACTTTTCATTTTTCTGTCTTTTCGAGTTTTTTTACATAATTATTTTAAATACTTAGGAATGTTTTACGGATATCTGAGTTCATTTGGTAATGTTCTGTAAAAGAAATCTAATTTATTCATGTCATAATGACAAAAGTACAAGGTTTTATTGCAGCGTGATGGTTGAAAGAACAGCACCTCTCGGAAGATCAGACCGATCCTTCTGGAGTTTGTCTTCTGAAGGAGAAAATATGAATAAAATACTGAATCGAGTCAATGCTTATTTAAATATTTTGCTACTGAACACTATCGGTTCAACTTTGTTCTTTAATCTTACCATAAAACTGTTTACATTATTGAAAAACAATATGGTAAGCTTTTTTACATATTTTCATTTATTAAATGGTATTTTTCAATGAGTCACTTAACAATAAAATATATATCTATCTCGATAACCAGACATATAAACCATCTGTCATATTTTCCCTTTTCAAACGAAGTTTTATAATAATAATAAACAACTTATCTAATTCATCACTATAAATGATCGCTAATATATATTGTCAACAGAGACATAAAACCTATGCTAGATATATTTCGATGAAACGGAATTTTTACCGAATAAATATGGTAAATAATTTCTAATTGTTTATTTTTAGGTTAAGTTTTACTGAATATAATTTTTTTCAAAAGTAGGACATACTTTTGATATTCTCTGATGAGGTAAGAGCAAACATTTGTATGTAGTACTTTCATTTTTATCAAGAAAATTTATTAGATAATCAAATATTTAAAGGTTATATTTGATTATACTTCATAACTTAACACTTGATTAGTTCTACAAAAAAGAATTAGTTTTTATTTGAACAAATACATAAATTCTGTTCGATAGTAATAAAAGGTTGAATGTTTAAGTTCTAGTCGATCAAAAAGCGTAACCTTCAATCTAACATGCATGCCTTTTGTTGACCGAAGCCACTTCCTATACATTAAACAGCGATAATAAAACGGAAATGATTTTAGCTCCGTTTCCCTAGAAAATTTTTTGTCTGTCATTTTATGATTAAAAAAATGTTCTCTTACGTTTTCTTCTGTCATTGTATAAGCTTTGAAATAGTAATAGTTGCGACATATTTAGACATACATGCGCATGTAGATTAATCAAAATGATAGGAGTTGATAGATGACAAAATCTTTTTTTTCTTACTATTCTGATAATCAACGACGTGCATGGGATTCCAAGTTTCTGTTATTGTTATTCAATACGATACGGGTAGTAGTAGTGTCTCTTATTCTTTATCCTTTTTTTGTAAGCTATTGTCAATCATCGACGTATGTATGCATTCTTTTACTCTTTCACTCTCTCTCTTACATCCATCAAAGATATTCATAGCTGCAGTAATGGCAGTATATAGAGAAAAAAAAACATTATGTAAAATGTATGAGAACGAATCCTTTTTTTCGGTTCTTTAGCACACAGTGTAATAGAACTTGAAATGAAGAACAGAAACAAATCTCTTCATGATTATACCATGTGATAAAGGTACGAATAGTATCGATGATTAATCATTTACAAAATTTTATTATAGACAGACAATCGACTACAAATATATTTTTCGAACTATCTTATAACAAAATTCCAGATGTTAATAATTTTTATCCTTTATTTATTATAAATGTCGAGGTCATAGTACAAAATAATGAGTATTTATCTAGAAAACCCGCTTGTCAATACTGGCGATAATTAATTATTCAACTATATGGACATAGAATAAATTATCATGAGTTATATTTCATATACGAATATTTATTAGTTTAATAATGATTAGAATCTCGACGGAAAAAAAGAAATTTTTTTTCCCATTGAGATTAGTTTTGTTTGAATATATAAAAGACAAGATTTATGAATTAGTATTCTATGAGGAATATTCACTATGATGATTGTATGGAAGCAGGAGATGAGAAAAAAAAGAAGATTAGTTAATGATCCTTAAAAAAAATGCATTCTTCGTTTTTCTTTGTCTATATTAAATATGTATTCTTCTAGAAATTTTTATTTACTTTTGATTTATTATGAATACTGATCATATAAATTATCAACAACAAATAGCACAATCGGTAAATAAAGAAAAAGATCATGAATTATTAGAAAAAAGTGATAATGCGCCAAAGCAACAAACATCTTCTAATTCAATTGGAATAAATCAAAATACAACATTAAAAAATGATGAATATCAAAGAACTAATCAAATTTCAGACAATGATATGAATATATTAACACCAATTGAGCGTCGAGAAAGAATATCAACTTTATTAATTATTGCTCTAATTGCTCTTTTAACTGGTAAAATAATTTGTTTCTTGTTTTAATATTTGTTTTCTTCAAAGAAAAAATTATCTTTAGGTATTGACTATGCAATTATTTTACCCACAGCCTGGGGTTATATAAAAATATTTATGCACAACCATTATGGTGGTTTCGTTATGGGTATACTTTTATCTGTGTTTGCTTTATCAGGTGCAATTGCTGGCATTATACTAGGATATCTTAATGATATTGGTATATCATTAAAACGACTTGTTCTATTTGGTATTTTGTTTAAAATAATTGGTAATATACTTTATTTTATTGGTATTAATATTTATATTGTCGTTATATCTCGATTAATTGCTGGTATTGGAATGGGTTTAGTGGTACGAGAATTATTTTAAGAAAGTCGAAATTTAAGTAAACAATTTTTTTTTATCATGTTTGGATAGAACTCGTCTAATTAAATACCTATAAAAATGTTGTTTTTTGACACAGTCAAACAATAGTTTCTGTAGTGCAACTTGATTTTAAAAAAATTAGAAAAGCCTATAAAAATTGAAATACACCAAAAACGTCGATATGCTTTTATTAAAATGTTGACTATCCCAACTTTAGTCGAATATTATATTCAGAATCACCATAAAAGTCTGCACCGAATTATATACTCAATACGAAAAACACATATTCATCAAATTTCGATCCTTATACCCTCCTTACTCTTATTTTTAAACTATCACACCTGTGCTTTCTTTAAGGTCGAACTTAGACAAAAATTAGTTTTAAATATTGAATATACTATTTGGTACACATTTTTGTGTTGATTATGAATATGATATTCGGCTAAATCTTTTGATGATCGAAATATTAGAATAAAAATTCGCGTTTATAATGTTTGATATTATATGGAAAACGAACTGATTTTCTCAACAATGTAATAATATTTTTTGAAAACTATACACAATTTTTTCGCTATGTGATGAGTTAAATCGAAAAAAAATATTTTGATAAATATTGAGACTACCGAATTGGCGTATTTCAATTTTTTTAAGAATTTCCTTGAGATGTTTCTAAACCTAAGTTTCAATATACATAACTCGACGTGCTCTATTCAATCATGATAAAAAAAAAAAACGTTTTTACTCAAATTTCGAATTTCTAGCATCTTACACATAAATATTATTTACTACGATCTATTTTTTAGCCACCATTATTAGCAGAAATATCAAGAAGATCAACACCAAAAACTCGCACTCAACTTTTATCAAAGATACTTGGTAACAAAATTTGAGATAATAAGAAAAGAAAGTTTATTAACAGTTTTTGTTTATAGGCTGTCGTCAAATAGGTCTTTTACTAGGTCCATGTTTTACAATATTATTAAAACAAATGAATTTTGTATTGTTTGGTATTCCTGTAACCATGTATAATTCACCTGGTTTACTAATGGCAATCTTATGGTTCATACTAGCAATTTTAACTCTCTTTTTCTTTTTTGATTTAACTTTATCATCAGTAAGTTTATATTGAATAAAAACAAAAACAATTTAATTTTTATATTTTTGAGGTTGATCATAAAGTCTTAACAAATCCATTAAATGATTATTCATTTAAACAAGCATTGAAACGTGTTTGTACAATATGCAAACAACCTGTGATAATAGTACGTAATAAATAATGTTTATTAAAAATGATTTTGTTTTATTTTTCTATTGTACAATCTAAATAATATTTTGTCACGATTTTACATCAAACTTTTAATTGACTCTATATCATCGAAAATACGATAACATTTTTAAAAAAAAAATTTTATTTAACTTAGGTAATAAATTCAAGAATAGTTATTATGGTTTCCAAAAAAGTTGTTAGCGTAATCCTTGCAGAAATAAAATCGTAATATTCGATGTAGTTGCTATTGCTAATTATAGGAAAATTGTTTTATTCTGTTTATTTTGGAATACATTTCTTCACCATCCTTTTACTTAATCTTTCAAAAATGCAATAAGGAAAAAGTTCATATATAATAACAACATGTTACTGATATTCAGTCTGTAATCGGAAATCAACATCTATCATTGTTTATGACACAATCGCAAGTGGATTGTTGTTGCTTAGGTGTCTTTCAGGATCTGTGAAGCGGAATAAGAGTTCAAACTTTTATCCCTACACTTCAATACTAAAGATCTGCGGCGAAGTCATTTTCAGAAGCGACCGGCGTTCTCTAAATTGCCTATCAGTTATTTAAGTTGAACGCAGGATGTTGATTCTTTGATATTTAAAGAACCTCTTATGTTAAATCTGATTTATAAGTGAGACATGTCGTTGATTCCAATGCAATTCTCTATTCAACACTGGTTTTTTATCCTATTTCACAAAAAAATCAATCTAATTCATTGATCGTATTTTAGGTTCTTCTAATAACTTCATTTATTGCATATTTTAATCAAACAGCACTTGAAACAACCTTAACACCATTTACAAATCAACAATTTAATTGGCATGAATTACAAGTATCAATTTTATTTGCAATAGCTGGTATTGAAATAACACTTGTTTATGTTTTACTACATTATATAACAAAAAAATATCCGGATCGATCAATACTTTTATTTGGTTATATTCTTCTTAGTTTAGCTTGTCTTATTGCTGTTGTCATTTTACCTTTTTCCCAACCAGGTACACAAAAATATTTACCTATTTTTCTTCTATTTGTCGCCTTGGATATTCTTGCGTTACCACTTATTGTTGTTACAAGTACGAGTTTATTTACACAACAGATTAATAATGATGAACAAGGTATTGGTCAAGGTATTCAACGTTTTATTATAAATGTAGCAACAATTGTTGGTCCATTATATGCTGGTAGTCTATTAAAATCAACATGGATTATGCTTTGTTCAATGTTATTTATAGTTCTATTTGCAACATTTCTTATCCTAGGTATTTATCGTTCATTTAAATCAAAACATGATGAAGAATTATCAGCTTTAATACGTCCGACAACAAATAATAGTTGATAGAAAAATACAAAAATAATCTTTTTTAAATTTCTTCTATTTTATGTAATTATTTATATGCGCAAAGAAATAAATAAATTAAGCTGTATCGTTGTCAATCGGATGTCTCTTTCTTCACTTTCTATTACTCAATGATGAATCTAAAATTTTCTCAATTTCAAATGATTTTCGATGAATAGATTGTATTAAATTTATCATCATTGGAATTTAGGATGAATGATAAATAATACAAACAATCATAATCACAATGTTTACATCTGTAAAGTTTCACTCGAATATGTATACGAAAATCATGTTTGAGATTTGATTTTAATGAACAAATTTATGAAACAAAATAGAAAAATTAAATTAATCAGAAAAAGATTTACCTTTTCACATATATTACAATACAAATCAGTTTCTTTTAAATGGATAACTTGTATATGATGAAGTAAATTTGAATTTTTATCTTATTACTCATATACACTTTTCGATATAAATTGCAGGACGGAGCACTGTATAGTAATCGTTCGCAAGTTTTTTTTTTTACTTTCTTGACACATAAATCAAAAACGTATTTTGTATCGCGATGATCTCAAGGTCAGAAAAATGTACAATTTTCGTTCAAACATTATTATAAAGTTCCGTGCTCGTGGATGATCAATTTTTTTTCTCGAAACTTCGATATAAAGTTCTGTTCATTCATAATTCACAAAACCTGTTTTTTTTCCTTATCAGCGACATGTGGTGTATATAATAGAACGTGCAATAAACTCATCGTTCTACTTTGTACAATAGAGAAACTTGTGTTCTCGTTATAAATTTAGCATTTCAACGAATTCGAAAATTTTTGTAATCGGATAAACGATGAGTAAAGTTTGGGATGTACTGTGCACCACGGGTTTAGTATGTGTCATCTAGCTTGTTTGACTTCTAGATGTATGCATTAAAAATTATCATTTTAAATTGTGATGACCCCGAGAACAGAAACTCAGAAAATACTCGTTCAAACGTGAAGTGAAAGTATCGATGTCTAACCAATACCATTTACTCCAATCGTCAAGAAGGTGTTCCATGTGCTTACATATAGTGCCCCACAGAGTGTGAATGTACGTGAATAAGCGTGTTACCTTCATCCACAACCAGGAAAACATAAAGAGAAGGAGCAGAAAAACGGCCAGACACCAAACCAGAAAATGAAATGAGACACAGTTTGTGATTGTAACGATCAAAAAGGCCCTGACTGGGTTGATACGTAATGACAAACTGAATAGAGGTGGAGTAGCTTACCGCCACTCTCGGCAATGATGTTTATTCACTTCTTCACATACCCAGAGTGTAACAACTTCATACATAATACGCATATATATAGGAGAGACATAGAAGAGAGACAGGAGAGAGATATATTAGAACAACGGCAAGAGAACAGACAGAGAAGGAAGGAGAATCATCGAACCGTGTCATCAATATCAGCACAGACAGGAGAGTGATATATTAGAACAACGGAAAGAGAACAGACAGAGAAGAAAGGAGGATCATCGAGCCGTGTCATCAATATCGGCACAGTGATATTATGTTGCAATGCATTTCTATCATTTTTCATTCTTTCATCTTTTTCTGACACTATAGATAACAACAGATAAAAGTAAGGAAATCAAACATTTGAGAAACAAGAAAACTATACAAAAACTTCAACGATAACATTAATCGAAAATAAATAGAAACATCCAGAAATAATTTTCAACATAGTATATAAATTCAAGTAATTTTATTTCAATGTTTTCATTGATAAGACCCAACACACTCCATGGACAAAAAGAAATAATCGCTAAAAGCACCTTCTGGTATCTTGCCAGCTGAACATATGAGCAAAAAGCCACAACAGCTTTCTTATGCTCGTATAGTTCAGAACTTCGTCTTGATGTGGATCAAGACCAGTATCGATGACGTGAACAACAATGATGGAATCAATACCATCAGCAAACTAAGAGAAATGGTGAACAAAGTGTATTCATTCACTGCTTTGAATCAATACATCGATCTTATAACTGATACTCAAGATGAGAAAATATTTATGATTGTTTCTCGTTCCTTCAGACAAACGATTCTTTCTGTCGTCCATGAGATTCCACAAATCGGTGCCACATATATTTTGAGTAACAACTAAGCTTAACATGAACAGTTGATAAAACACTGGCAAAAAATAAAGGAAACCTTTGCAAATAAATATTGATTCTATATATAAAAGTCTTCAACAAGCGGCATTAGAATTTGATCAAAATATTATTCCGATTAGTTTTGTCACACTCAGTAGTGGAACCAGCAAATCGAAGATCAACCAATTGGATTCTTCATTCATGCACATCTAAATAATGAAAGAAATTTTGTTGACCATTCATTGGGCACAACGTCATATCAATGAATTTCTTACGTATTGTCGTGAAGTTTTTGCCGACAATTCAAAAGAACTTCATCATATCAACGAATTCAAACAAGAATACTACGAGCATCTTCCAATTTGGTGGTATATCTGCCAATGTTTTTTATAGTCGATGCTGAACAGATCACTAAGAATGATGGAGGTCAATCTCATTTTGAGCATGGGATTTTTTATCTGTGATCTTCACAACCATATTGCCAAGCTTCATAAAGAACAATATGTTGGATGCGTATATATGAAATCATTTACTGTTTATCTCGGCCAAGGACTGTCGAAGACTAACTTTTATCAAATGTTCAAGACACAGAGCGGCTTTTTCTCGTTTAATAACTTTTAATCAACTAGTATAAAACATGAAGTATTCCTCAAATTTGTTCGTCGAATGATTGCAACATCCGATCTTATTGGCATCTTATTCATCATGACGATTGATCAATTCAACACGTCAACACTATTCGCTACGGTCCGTGATGCTGGTAATTTTAAAGGAGAAGAAGAAATTCTTTTCTCTATGCATTTCATCTTTCGTATTGGATCAATACAACAAATCAATGGAAATGACCGTCTTAGGCAAGTCGATTTAATATTGATCATTGGCAATGATCCAGATCTTCATACACTTACTGAATACATGTGGTTTGGATATGTTGCTAATTAACCATGGAAAGTACGATAAAGCCTAAGAAGTATATAGTATCTTGCTTGGTCAAACAACAACTAATCGGGAAAAAATATCCATTTATTATCATCTCGAAACGGTGAAAAAGGATCAAGATGAATATGCAGACTTCCTTGTCTATTATAAAAAATTCATTGAAATCAAACAGAACATTCTTGTACCAACGGATCCCTATTTAGCTTTCTTCTTACAACAACATTTGTTTGGTATATAACAATATGAGTGACTATTCGAAGGCAATTTCATTTCTTGAACATTCACTGAGTATCTTATAACGTTCAGTGTCTGAAAATCATCCTAATGTTCTTGCATTTCGTAAGAATGTCGAATTTGTTAAAACAAAATTGTAATTTCTTTTCTGTTTTGTTCGAAGAAGTAAATGTAATGAAGAGAAAAGAGTATTTTTCTTTTTCTTTTATTCAAAGAGATTAGAACTGTAACACTTTCGTATCAGTTCAGTTTTTATGAACTGATCTGGTCAACAGTTCTTTTTTCAAAAGAACTAGTGAAAATGTTGTATATGCCGTCTTTCTTTAAGCCCCTTCGTCTTGTCAAAAATATCGATCTTTTCGAACTTTCTAAATGGTCGAAAAGTTCATATTTCGTACTTTTGTGATTACCATTATGCTTAGCTTTTACGATGGCTTCGAAAGATTTTCTGATGATTTTTTCATGATTTTTAAGAGGCAGTATGAAAAATTCACAAGCAGAAAATATTTGCTAAGTTTGAGTTTTTGAAGGATTGCATCTTTGTCTATAGGCTTCTGACTTGAATAACACATCCTGCATGTTCTTGCAAGTGCACTTCATGCATCAGGTCGATGTGGTGTCTCCTGAGCCGCTGTATGAAGAAAAGTATGGATTCCTAAAGTTTAACTTTGTTGACTATTTTTCTGAAAACCAGTTTTTTTTCTTGTTCGTGAATCACAGATTTCTCAGCCATTTTGCATGCTAGAAAGCTAGGAAAGGTTTTTAATTAAAAAGAATACTGTGCTCAACAACTTAATACAGTCAGATTTTTTATTTTTTATTTAATTTTTTAAGAAAAATGGATCTTTTTTCCCGGAATCTTTATCGTTAAATTGAGGGGGGGCGGAGGGAAGTGAAATCTTGGCCTCACGGAGACCTAGTTTTAGACCCTTGATATAGAGATAACTCTCGAAGAACTCAATATTTCGGGATAACATTTTTATTACAAGGTCTCTAGACCCCCATCCATATTTCCGGAAATTTCCAGTTAGACCACTTGTTCTAAGACGAAAATCGATTTTTGACAGAGGGAGGAGATGCGACCATGCCTATCAGCAAGGTAACCAATACATCTCTAAATAATGGAGATGTGTTATATCATAGAGATCAGAGATGGAACCGGAACCGATATTGATTTTCAAAAATTCAGGCCGATTTCATCTGTAATAGAGACCTTTATGGCATAGCTTGTGTTTCAGTATGGAGAATTTCTCTATGTTGAATACAGAGCCGTCCGACAAATTGATCGGAAAGAGAAAAAGGGAAAAGAAAATTGTTTGATTCATGAATTAAATCATTCTTTCTGTTCCAATCTAACAATAATACATTATATGAAGAAAAAAAAGGAAAATCAATGCCCATCAATCGAATAATATCTTTCTCTCTATAGTTGAATTATTGTGGCATTTGGAACAGCGAGGTTAATTCAAGTTTACATTGGAATAATTCATTTAACTGATGAGAGAGAAGAATAATGGTTGAATAGATTGAAACCAGTACCTTTATATACAATGGGAGATGATTGTTTTTGGAAGAAAAACTCACAATTGAGTGGTTTGTTGATTGAAATAATGGCGAATATACCTATCAATTAACTGACATGAGAGAAACGAAAAAGAAAAACATAAATCCGGTAGTGTGGTTGACATGCAACGAATAATAAACGACTGAAACATGTGACTATTACTATTCTAAATGATTTCAATCTTATTGTTGTATGTCGTTAGTTTGAATAGTATTTGTTTGAGAAATAAAATAAGATCGAATTAGAAAACTGATGTATCAATCCATTCAACAATGAGCATTATTCCGAAAAGCATAAAAGAATAAGAATATTGATTTCTTTTTTCCTCTATAATCGAAATCCTCAGACTTCAAAATTGTATTTTGAATGTTTCTTTTGTCTTTGAAATTTTCTTTTTGTTTGCACGAAAGTGAAACTGCAAGATTTTTTCTTTATCCTCGTACCACTTTGAGAAAAGTTCAAAAATGACTTTCTATTTTTCTATAAGAACTCCAATACTCTTTATGAACAAGTGAGTAAATAAAAATTCAGCAGAGGAAAAAAACAAATTTCCAATATGTTCATTGCAATTAAGTAGTTCGTATGTTATTGATGTCTCCACTATATCAAACTTTAGAGCATGTATACTGGTCGTCTCTAAAATGAAGCGAAAGTTTATGAATATAATCTAATAAAATAATCTTGGCCAATTTCAAGTTTCTTTGTTGAAAAAAGAAATCATGTTTCTAAAAACTAATAAATAATTTCTTCAAGTAAATTTCATTTAAATTCAGCTTTGATTAACTAATGATAGAAGATTCTCAAATATGCATCTGAGATGTTACTATAGTTCATATATTTCTCAAGTTAAGTGTTTAGGCAAAATATAGGGTATCGAAATTGCTTGACGCAGTTGTTCCAATTAACAACGTTCGAATCACACTTGTCACTATTCTATGTAATTGCTATCAATTCAAAAGTATCTCAAACACTGAAAAATTTCATATCTTCGGTTTCATTCTTCTCTCTTCAATTCTTTTTAATAAATATCTTTAGCATTAATTTTAACTGATGTATTAATATGACAAATTTGAATCAATTATCTTTCAATATCAGTTGATGGTTCCTTATATTCTGACTCACCAATATCTAATTAAGAAATAGAGTTAGACAAGTAAAGGAAAAAGTTCCGTTTCGTTACATATATGATTCTGAATTGGTTCTTCATGAAATTCATTCTTTGTAATGAATGTAATACAAAGTTCAACATGGTGTAGTCTGGACGATATTCGAATAAGATTTGCTTTTTTTTTAATCTTGAACGATAAGCTAAACCATATATAATCGCATCATCATTGTCTTTTCGCGTCAATTATGGCTATTTGAGTATTAAACTTTTAATTATTATTCCGAGACGATCTTGCATACGGTTGAGATTTTTATGAATTTTCATATATTCTAGTTGATGGCAGGATTCAAACACTGATTTACAATATGGAATAACATTCACCTAAATAAAAAAAAAGAAATCTTTTGTAAACTTCATTGTATCTTTAAGAAACAGATCTTTTCAGCTATTTGGCCGTTGAATTATATCCATTCAATGAATTCAACGCTAGCAAAATAAAAGAATATTCTATAATCAGCTCGACAAAGTCTATTATCTTGTCATTTTGAAAAAGATAATTTCATACAACTATTTCGATATTAAGATCACTTTCCATCCTCAAGACAAATAGATTTAAATAAAATTTTATGATTAATAGTTTGACCAACATTACGAAATTTCTGACGAAGACTGTTTTTTGCCGTTAAACTCAGTTCATCAGCTGTATCAAATATTGGCAGGCATTATTCGTCCAATTAAGTGTGCAAAAAAAAAGAACTTGTTAGAATAGAATCAGTAAAGATCATATCTATTGGTTAATCGGGCAATATGTTCGAATTATTATTTCTTCTTGAGTACAACAAAGATAAATATTTGAGTGAACTTTAAAATAGATTGAAACCAAAGTTTGTGAGAAAAATAAAGTTCATTAAAAAAAATTTGGTAAATTGACTCAGTAGTTAATGCAGTTCTTCGTGAGCTGTTTTTCTTTCCTTCTTTCTCGACGCAGGCATCAAAAGTTCTCATTTTCTATCCTCGATGATCTCAAGAACTGAAAGTCAGAAAATACTCGTTGAAACACAACAATGAAATCTTATGATCGAATTGATAGCATCCATTTTCGGTTTGGATCTTTATTCTGACTGCGATCATCTGATTGGTCGAAACGTAGCTTTCCCGATTGACAGCGACAAAAAAGCAAACCCTCATTCTAAGTACAGCATCGTTGCCTTTTGAAGGAAAATGTTTAATATTCAATCATGCAACAATTATTCGTTTCTTAGAAAATATCGATTTTCCCATCAATCAACAGTGGAAGTTTCGCAACACACTTTTCAGTGTGTTGCATAACAATTTAAATTTCTGTTAAATTTTTGCATCATGTTTTTTTTGTTAACAAACTAATATTATTTTATTTATTTGATACATCCTAGCAGCTTCTTTAGGACTAATAAGAAGACTTACATTAATAACTCTTATCGATATGTTTTCCTATAACTCATGCTAATTAGATCGTAATACATATTGAATTTTGTCGTCTTGATTGTGTACATTTTCTCGTTAATTGGAGAAAAAAAAATGTGCACATTATGGAAACAAGCGAAAAAAAGTTAATTATTGTATAAGAGAAATTAATCCAGGATTCTATAATATCATTGAAGCATTTCATCATGTAAATCAAAATTTTCTTTAATTAAGAGATTATATTCTTAATGCATATGTTGAAGATGCTTTGTGTCCTCTTTCATTTTGGTTAGAATCAGAACAACCTTCAAAACGTTCGACAAACCCTAGAAGAACTACATCAGTAGAACGTGTTGGATCAATAAAATTTTCTAATCGAAATTGGATAGTTGCCTCGAAGATAAGAGACATTTTTTCGGGTTTTTAGCATTTTGTGACTAGCGCACCCTATGCATTTCTCTGGTGACTAGAACCTGTCGAATCGAAAATGTTCGAACCAAGACCAACTAAACGGACTCAACACATCAGTCACATGTTGAAAATATTTTGATTCAAGTGTTTTTGAATTTTAATAGTTATCGAAAGAGATTTCATTCTTTTTTTTGTTATCGATATATCAAGGTATTCAATACAACTGACAAGGATAATCTTAATTATGAACCTAATAAAAATTAGACATTCAATTATGCTTCATTAATGAGTTTGTTTACATAATCAATCTTGTCCTGACTCTACAAAACAGCCATGTTTTCTTAATTGGTCACAAGAAGGGTTCACAATCAAGATGTAGCCATATTGAATTCATGATATTAGCCAGAGACAATTGTAACTTGCTTGCTTTTTGTTGATAATAAACAATAAGATAAAAGAGAAAAAGTGAGTAAGCAGACCACTTGATAACATATAAGTATGATACGTGAGACGTTAAAGAAAAATAATGTTTTTTTTCTTGTATTTAATCTTGATTTATTAATGGATAAAAATTTGTTATTAGTGAATCTGTTAGAATGACATTATTAAAATGGTTTTTTTTTCTATTTATTTAAAATAAAAATCGACTTTTCATAAATTAGATAAAAATATCAAACATCACATGGTTGAGCATTACTACATGAATCTGGAATAGTAAAAACACTTGGATCAGGTTTTTCAACCCTATAATCATCAAAAAATTGACTGGCAAAACCAGAAGTAGCTCTAAAGAAGAATTGTGATGGTGTACACATTAAATTTTTCGATGTTGATGATGATCTACATGTATCTTCAAAAAATGAATAACCAAATGGACCAGCTGGATCTTGTGGATCATCAAGAACCCACCAAAATACAGGTCGTGTATAAAATACACCTGTACCATTATATTTAACTCCAGGTGCTTTTTGTAAGAAATCTGGTGCTGGTGGACTCCATGGATTTTGATAAATACAACATGGTGGTCGACCAGTTGCTCGAGGATCAGTTACAACAAGGTAAGCTATGCCATTGGCATTCAAAAAATTACATGTAAAATTATTACTCGTTGCTTCAAAAATTGGAATACATATATCATAATAATATTCAATCATAGCTGGAAGTGACCAATCATAATATGTTCGACCGCGACCTACAGTTGTGTTTGCAATTGGAATTGTATTATAAGGAGGCAATTGAATATCATCATAAACATGTGCCATTGTCCATTGATATGTAAAATAATTTGGCCATATTGGTGCTGGAGGTTGACCATTGATGAAAGTCAAAGGAATAAATAGCAAAATCAATGAAAGTTGCATTACGGTTTTGAAATGAAATGAAATAAATATGATTATTGACAACAAGGTCTTTTATAGAAACCACTTTGTCATATTTTATAAGTATGAAAAAAAATCGTCAATTTCAAGGTGTTTTCGTTCCCATAATTATGATAGTGGATTTTTTTATTGATTCTTAGGATTACATGTATTGATTCGCATCATGATGAATATGCGTCTTTTTTAGATTGCTTTAAAATATTCATACTCAAATAATCTATGTAGATTCACATAGATATGCTAAAGAAAATCTAAATTATTATTGTTTCATTCTTTAAAAGAAATTATATAGTTTGAATTTAACTTTATTATGATTAATCTTTTATTTTTTATCTAATAAATCATATAGGATAGTTTTAGTGCGTTTCATGATTTTCAATAATATTTAATTCTTCAAAACTAATATCAAATCCTTGTGTATCATCACCTGGTGATGCACTCATAAGCCCAACCATTAATGCTTGTGATTTGTCTAATAATGGAAAATAAGCTAATCTCATCATTTTAAATTCACCATTTTCACCTTCAGCATATTCAATATGTACTCCTTCTTTTTCACGTTTAACACGTAATTTTAAAACATCAGGTGAATTTATTGGAACAACACTCCAATCCGACCATCCATTAACAGTAACAACAACACTAGCAAATTGTTTTCCATCAACATATTCAACGCCACATTTAATCCAATTTTTTTCATCATTTCGTAACATTAAACCACCTTGATCATAAAGTGTATTGTATTTGCCTCGTACATTGACCGTTGCTGTAAGAGATTGATCACCTGGAAATGAACGATAATAAAAATGACCATTATCACGTTCAAAATCATGATGTGTCTTGCGCCAAAAATCAGTTTTAGCATCTGTATGAATGACGATTGTTGATTCATTGATGGACCATTTTTTAGGTTCGTTTAACCACGTAAAACTCATCTTAAACAAAAGAAAACGTTAAAATGACTATTATAATTATATCAATATTTGATTTCTGACTGATAAGATTACATATCATAGGCACTTTTGATAAGTACTTGAAAAAAATGATATAATAGATTCGTTATATCTCTAAATCATACCTTATTGGTTTGAGTCATTACTAGTAAATACTAAAAAAAACAACAAATGTGTTTTTTATAATGATGTGTAACATAAAACCAGCTTGATTATATCGAGTATTCGGTTTTCCTCGTACATTTACTGCTTCTCTAGAGGATTGATCTCTTGAAAGAGCTTAATAGTAAAAATGTTTATTATCTTGTTCAGTATTATGATGTGTCTTACATCGAAAATCAGTTTTAATAATGATAATAAGCATTAATTATTGATGAATTATTCGATCATTTTGTTAAGACTCATTCAACAAAAAAAAATTCATCTGGAAATAGAAATATTTTCTATGCTATTAACTAATTTTAATATAAATATTCTTTTGTTCTTATATTAATACTTTCATAAATTGATAATTTCTTTCTTTTTTATACAATTTCGTACAAGATTTGTTTGATGTTCGAAAAAAAAATGATATTTATAATGAGGGAAAAAAGAAAAACGAGATATACATCAAATAGGTGACAAATACAGATATACACACAATTGTATATAGATATATGAAAAATATTTATTTTTCATTCATTCATGTGACGAATGACAATGTTCACTATTTTCATCTGAATTCGATTGAAACATTTTAACATTTGAAAAGATCATGTGACTTGTTGCTCGATTAAGTTTTTCAAGATGATCCTATTTCAATAAATAAATGATCTTATTCAAAAACAACAATCAAATTACACATACTCGAATTGTACTTATATCATTTTGAATTCCTTCATGACCTGTACAAAATCTATTAATCCATTGATTAACACCATTCATATGAGAAAATAACATATCAACAAGTGGTGGTAATGGAGATGTTGATGTTTCGAGATTTTCTTCAATTGTTGGCATTGTAGTCATTGGTGGTGATACTATTTCGTCGAATGTTTGAACATGAACATCACGACTCTTATTTAATGTTGGTGTGACAAATACAGTTGAATCAACATTCTATAGAAAGATATTCATTCTTCAACTAATTCTTCATCGTACAAAGTAATATATTCATATTGTTTATATGTACTTCGGGCTTTAAATACATGTATTCCCCAGATATAAGCTGCTCGACTGGATCGATGATGATAGTCACAAAGTTTTAAAGACGTATCTATCGCTAGAGTTGCCCAAAGTGGTTGCTCAAGATTTTAGACGTCGTGGTCATGACACAAAAATATATATTTGATTTTTGAAAAATCTCTAATTTTCAATGTTATTTTTCGGAGATATTCTTGTTTAGTTTCTTGTCAATAAGTTCTTCACTATTGTTTTCTCACTTTCTCATTGCGAAAGAAATTAGGAAAGTTAATAAAAGAAGCTATTGAAAAAGTTCAATCGCTACCGAAGACAAAAAAAGTTAAACATTTTCAGTTGCTATCGCCAAAGCCTGAAAGATTTGGTAGATGCAGCCGCCAAATTTCAGACTTCTGTTGTCTGGGCCGCCAAGATTACAGACTTTTGAAGCCGTCGTCTATGAATGTATTGGCTTACATTTCTACAGATATTGAAATATTTGGCAACTTTCGTCCAAATAATTCAGATTTTTTTCTGAGACATCAATGAATGAAAGAAAAGAGCTTGCAACTGAATTCATAGTGAAGCCTCTCGAATTTAACTATATTCAATCAAAAGGACACAATGAAATTTGAATGAAATTATATGCACGAGTACTTTTATATTTGTAACATTGGCAAAAAGATACTTGGATATTTTTCTAAAAGTTTTAAGTTTATTATTTACCAGTGAACGATCTTCTTCTATTTCTACATGAACAGGACTCAAAACAGCTGGAATATGAAAACCTATAAAAAAACGAAAACTATATTCAAACTTTGA
>CAJNSZ010000031.1:380467-531912 GCA_905329745.1 Rotaria sp. Silwood2 | reverse complement strand
CGATGACTCACGCGATTGGTGGATTGCCGACCAATCATATTTTGATCTATATCTACGTCCCGTGATGTCCTCTTTCAAATGGTGAAAACCGCAGGTCTCCATCACTTTTCCTTCAAAAGTTATATGCATTCTCCCGGAACGCCATTTTTTTCAAAAATGGATATTAAATATGGTATCATTTCAATTTATTCTTGATGACGAAATCATGTTTGTTAATCTAATATGTTGCTTTTTTAGCCTGGGTATATGACACTAGTAGCATATTCATACAAAAATAAGATATCTGCCAATGAAAACAGCGATTTCTTATGACTGTGTATCATCAATTAATTGATTCAAAGTCTTTCATCATTATCTAGCATCAGATCGAGGTTCGTTTCTTCGAAGCCAAAAAAGATTGTCTAGAATGAATATCATAAACATAAGCTCTAGTGAAATCGATCTAAACATGAATTCATCACTAGTTGAAAGAATTAAATAGATGACCAATGTTCTGAAATGTTCATGTTTGAATTCTTGTAAACGATTTCCAATGACTATAAAACATGTTACCAGAGCAAACTAGCTCGTCCTATCTTGAGACCAGAATGCTAACATATCAGAGCGTTCTGTACTGATGATGGTCTCGCGATCACTCTAATTGAAGTTTTTCGTATCTGAACTTTTTTATTCGATGACTAGAGTCGGTGGGATCACGTAAATCTTCATTTTCAAGTGAGATTTTACTAATTGAGAAATTTATTGTATCAAGAATAAAGATTATTAAATTAGGTATGTAACATGAATCAAATATTTGTTGTTGTTTTGTTTTTAGTCATACTTTATATGTAATTTCTTTGGATGGTAAAATAACTGCAATCGATGCTCATGCAAATGGTCGTCAGCTATGGACAGCTGATACAGGAGCACCATTAATTGATTCAAGTTTAAGTAAAATTGAAATATCTCGTGAATCACGTTCAGTTCGTCTTATTCCATCACTTATTGGTGGTCTTTATGAAAAATATGATGAAGATGGACATGTTGAACCATTACCATTTGATGCCGGTGATTTACTTGATGCATCATTTAAACTTCACGAAGAATTAGTGATTACAGGTGGAAAACATATTGATACACTTGGTCTAGATTTACATACTGGACAAGTATGAAATAAAAACAAAACGAAAAGAACAATTAAATAGGTATTTTTTTGTTTTGTTTTAGGTACTTTATTCATTTTCAAAGGATGATCCGAAACAAACGAATTCAATAGATAATAATCGAACAACAACAAAAACAGATAGTACTGATTCTAGACCAACATTAATTGTTAAACGAACAACACAAACTGTAAAAGCAAGAAGTGCTCGAAATGGACACGAAAAATGGAATTTTAGGTAAAACAAATAAAGCTTTTTAAAATCTACTTTAATAAATAGAATTTATATTAATTTAGTGTTTCAAATCATCACTTACTTCATTTACGTGCTCAACCAGCTGCGGTTGTTCTTGGACAAATTGATGGTGAAACAGCATTTTCTGGTAAAGAAAAGAAAAAAACAGATCTTTGAAATAAATTATTTATTTATTTATTTATCTATTCGTTTCAAAAGGTTATTTTGAATATCAATTACAAACTGGTGTAGTCTTAGCATTTGATAAGACTGGACATCCTACTTGGTCTTCACCAATAAATGCACCAATAGCTGCTGTATGGGAATTAAAAAATGGTCAATTAAATGAAAAATCTTTATTTGAAACAACAGCATTCAATCATTTTTCAAGAGATGATTCAAGTAAAACAAAAACATAATAATTCTCTTTTATGTATTACTCTCTGATCCTAAAAAAACAGCTACCTAATAACAAGTGTGTATCTGTTAGAGGAGGTAATAGACGAAGAACAATCCTGTACACTCGAACATCTCTGAAAATTCAGTATAGCATCTAATATCATCCACATTGACAATTGCTACGGAGATACATAAACTGTGATTTAATAACCAATTTAGATACGGTCTAATACATCTACATATGAGACAAATCCCTTAGAACAATATAGAAAACAAATTGATCTTTTTCTCTTTCTGCTACTTGGACTAATTCACATTTAAGCATGATTGCTCTAGCAACAGATAACCGTTCAAGGACTTGTCGATTCTCCTAAGATATTTTGTCCAATACGTATAGAATATAAGTCATCAAATGTACATTCGTCGTCAACAAATGGAAAAAATTAATTATTCCAATAAAGACAGTGATAACTTCGCTTGAATGATGCATAATAAAAATGATTAAGATTTGTTCGTTTCAAATCTGAGAATCGGTCATAGCACAGATAAAGTTGCGTGAAAAAAGGTATTGTGAATGTTGAAAATAAAAATCAACTCTATAGTAGGCGTTGATCATACCAATAGAATCCCTCGAGTTGATCCGAGAGTCGCACCCGATGGGATCTAGTCGTCTGAGAAATGTGTCAGACATGCTAATCTTTTTATACAAAAAAAAAAGGAGAAAAAAAATCATGTATCCTCGAGGCGACAGACCAATTCCGATTAGAAAGTTTTGCATTCAATGAACTCTAAATAACAGCTTGTTGATAGATTTTAATTTGAATACGACTAATGAACTGTTCCCAACCTAATTTTGTTATTATCCACTAGTCTAAATACTTGTACGATGTCAACCATGCGATCGAATGATCATCACATTCAAGACTAGATTTGGATAGGCCGCCGCTCGTATAGCCTCCATCATTTGAATTGTTGAATAATTAATCAGCTTAACGACTAGAGTTTGAGAGGTCGACGGATGAGTAATAACCACTGCTAGACCATCAGCCAAGAGAAAGGACATATAATAATTTTGTTTCATTTATAAATTTTTTATAGTTGACGAGGAAGATTTTGCTTCACCACCATTATCACGTCGTCTAGCATTTGTTGGAGAATTTAATTCAACACCATATGTTATTGTATCAGCAGATGTTCAAAAAGAATTAATTCATGATGCTAGAAAAGGTAATAATTGTCAATATATGTAAATAAATCTATTTTGTATGATAAAAATGAATATTCTATTTTAGTTCCTGGACTAATCGGTAACAAACGCCCAATATTATCATCTTGGCATAAAGCATATCAAAAACGTACATTATCAATTGGTTCTGAAATACCCGAAAATAATGATCATAGTCGAACTAGTGAATCAACATCTGATCATAGTTTTCCATTAGCATTACGACCAGATTCAACACAATATCATCACACTGATTCATTAGCATCATCATCATCATCTAATATTGAAACATGCAATGAAGCTGGTTATTTACAATTATTTACTAATCGAAATGATTATCTTACTGAAGAACATGATAAGAAAAAATTTGAAATTAATGTAAATGCTCATGTAACTGTATATATACCAACAAATACATTAACAATATCAAGTATTTTTCTTGGTGCCTTGATTATTTTCTTAATGTGGTATTTGAAACAAAATCAATTTCGATTTAAACGTCAAGAATCAATGATAACAGAGAGTAGTAATAGTACAATATTAACTCCATCATCAACACCTGAATATTGTCAATTAGAAAAACCATTCATACCACCATTTCAATCTAGGTAAAAATTATAATTTAAATAATTTGTTCATTTCTTTTCTTTGTAATACGTTTTATTTAGATATACACTTGAATATGAACATGTTCGATTTCTTGGACGTGGTGGATTTGGTGTTGTATTTGAAGCAATTAATAAATTAGATCAACGATGTGTTGCAATTAAACGTGTTTCATTGAAAAAGTAATACTTTACTTTTTTAAATAGAAATGTTTTTTTGTAAATTTTTTCTTTTGATTTTTCAAGAGCATCGGGAAAAGAACGTGCATTAAAAGAAATTCGATATTTAGCTGTATTAAATCATCCAAATTTAATACAATATTATTATGCTTGGAATGAAAGTCCACCAGTTGGATGGCAAGAAGAAGAAGATAAAACATTATTAATGAGAAATAATATCAATACAAGGTATGAAATTTATACGAAAATTACGATCTTTATTAACATTCAATAAAAGAAGTCTAATAGAAAGAAAGTAGAATCAAGTATCGAATCGAGATGATTATTCTCGAATATAGAGTAGTTTTTAAAATTTTCTTTTGAATCACAATAAAATCGAATGATTCTATATTATAATAAGCAACTGGAGACTAACAATGCCGAAAACGAAAGACCTGATTGCTATTCGAAAGTAGCCGCTATTGAAAGTGTCTTTTAGATAAAAAACAAATAATTCATGATAATTAGATGTCATAATCAGCATTTGCATAAGTTATTCCCATAGTTGACTCAACAGGAACCCTACTAGATTAGTGTCTGGAAGATATTATTAGCTACTAGATTTTCGTATTCTGAAGTGATACTTCAAGTTATTTTATCATTATGAAAAAATCATAGGAACTTTCTATCATTTAAAATTATATATTTCCCAGTTATACTAGTCATGAAAAGAATTATTTTGACTTATTGTTGAATTAATATTCTGAATAAACAATACGTCTAAAAAAATATACAAAACGATCGGTTTGTTTGAAGTTGTTACTTGAAACAAGAATTCTATTTTTGTTTAAATAATTCAATTCTATGTTTATTTATTTTTTAAATTCTCAGAGATTCAATAAGTACTTTTCCAACATCAGCAGCATCAGGAAATGATAGTGAATCAATAATTCAAACAAAAAATTCGAAAAATTCTTCTGTACCATCTGTGTCCATAATTAAACCAACAACAACTTCTCCATCATTATTCGACATAACATTTGATCGTTCATCAAATCCACTTCGTATTGATGAAGATTTTTCAACGAATAGTATTAATAATAATGATAATAATAAATCTGATATGAGTTTTTCATCATCATCAGATAATCAAACAAATAATCAATTAGATGCAAATAATAATAATAAATCAACAAAATGTCTTCGTACAACAACAAAACGTTCTCTATCATCATCATCACCATTATTTGATCATTCATCAGATTCATCAATATCTTCAAATGAATTCAATGAAAAAACTCCATCACATAAAGAAGTAACAGAAAGTGATGATGGCATTGTATTTTTACATGACGAACAACGATCATCATCAACTCCATCTCCTGTACAAACACAAACAAAATCTTTAGTTGAAAAAAAGAAATCATTAACTAATGAAAAAGATTGTCCACCGACATATTTTTATTTTGTTATGGAATTATGTCAACCAGAATCATTACGTGATCGTTTAATACAGAGAACTATTGATCGACATCAAGCTTGGTCCATATTTGATCAAATTACTAGGGGTATTGAATATATTCATTCACAAAAATTGGTAAAGAAAAAACAAAACGTTTTTGTTTTCAGCAAAAAAATACGAAAAAAATATTTTATCTTTAGATTCATCGTGATCTAAAACCATCGAATATTCTTTTTTCAATGGATAATACAGTGAAAATAGGTGACTTTGGTCTTGTATCTGCTTTTGGTGAAGATAAAATAGCCAAAAAAAAGAAACGTGATGATGAAAATTTTGATCCAATACAACAAAATGAAACAATATCAATAACAACAGATGGCTGTGAAAATAATGAAGTTGGTGGTACTATGCTTTATATGAGTCCGGAACAGGTAAACTTATCAAAACAAAAAAAAAATCATAAACAGTTTATTTTTCTTCTCAATGAAACTAATTGATTTTCCTTATATAAATTGATAAATGAAATCTAAGTATTTGGTTTAAACATCAACGGAAATATCTTGTTCATATCTAATTTGTTCTCATAAAAAATAATTTTTACTATTAGTCTATAATAAGTAGATAATGAATATTTTTCATTTTAAAGATAAATCGTCAACCATATAATCAAAAAGTTGATATCTATGCAATGGGTATTATTCTATTTGAACTTCTTTATCCGTTCTCGACACAAATGGAACGTATGCGAGCTATAGCAAATGTTCGTCTTCAAACACCAGTATTTCCAAATGATTTTGAACGTGATGGTAATAATCGTAATCAATTAATTGTAAGTAAAGAAAAATTTTATAATTTTTAAACGAATTTTTTTTTTTTGGTTTATAGTGTCGTTTAATTCGTTGGCTTTTATCCTATTCATCACATGATCGTCCAAAAGCAAGTGAATTACGTCAAGATACATTTTACCAACGTATGTTACAACTTGAAGTTCCACATCTATTATGTTGCGACAATCGTCAACAAAATCAAACTATTGTTAATGGACAAGATCAAACATTAGTATGTTCACAACAATCACAATGTGGTCGAACTTCATCATCATCATTTCGCCGTACAGTTTCGTCATCAGCTCTTCAATCTCATAGAGAATCCGATTCAGGAGAAGCAGAAAGTCTGTAATAGAAATCGTAGTTATATACTATTGATTTAAATTAACGTACATAGAATGTGATGACTTGTTTAAAATCTTTTTTTTCTTTATCTTCTCTTTTCTCATCTGTAAATAGATTTATCTTTTCGTCTCTTATTTTTTTTCTAAAAAAAACAAAACAAGACTAATCCATGATTTGTTTGTTTCCATTTATTTGTTCTTATCTTTTTTTCTTATTATTTCATTTTATTGATTGGGGATGGATATCGATTATTTTGTTTTTTTTTCTTTATTATTCACCAAAAAAAAAAAAGAGAGAAAGAAAAGTGATCAATCGAACTTCTTTTTGTTTGCTGATATATACAGACATAAGACATAATTATATGAGAATGTTACTCAGAATGACCACCCACCTAAAAATAAATTCAATAAAAAATAAAAGATATTTGAGAAAAATTAATTTTTACTTGTTCTTGGTAAACTTCAATAGTATCGTTATCTTCCATTTCTAATTGTTTAGGAGTTTCATCATCATTAATACGTTTACCATCGAACAAAAATCTTAATCAAATAAAAAAAAAAGAATTGAATTCATTTATAAACTATTAAAATTTCTTTATTTACCTTAATGTTGCCATACCAACACCTAAAAAGAAGCTCATAAAAAATAAAGAATTTTTGATGGAAAAAAAAATGTTACCCTGTCGTTCGGCATATGATTTTTTCAATTTAGCCATACTAGTTGTCATTTTAACTTTAAAATGAACTTCACCTATAAAAGATCATAATTAAAAAAGACTCTAAATAATAATTTTCTATATTTCTTACTATTATCTTGTCCAACAACCCGAAGTTTAATATATTCATCTGTTTTATTTTCAGCTGTCATTGTAAAAGAAATCGTTTTTTTTTTCGAAATAATAATTTCGTCTTCGTTGTTCTCTTGAACAAAACCATATCCATAGTTTATCTTCTTTGAATGTTTTACCGCCTCTCATAAGACAGTTCTAAAATTGAATTTTTCATATTAAAAGAAAATTTAAAAAATTAATTTTAATAATCAATTTGATTAAAATTCGAATTTTATAGATGTCACTATGAAACATATATCTTCAAACAGAAAAAATTCGTTTTACTTTTTAAATAAAATAAAAAAAGAAGAGAAAAAAAATTCATTTGAAAGTAATTTTTTAAAATATATTATTATAGATGGAATTTTTCTATTTGTCAAAACTTGACACATATTTAGAGGTTTTAAATAAAGAGAATACCATACAATTAATATGGTGGATGTATTAAAAGCACTCAGCACGATGGTTTTCTTTCTTTTTTTCTTTTTGATTATGAGAAGATAGAATACAATAGTAACAAGAAAAATGTTTTTTGCAAGATTAAATTTTTATATATTACACATTGAAAGTTATTCATATTGCATTATATTACAAAAAAATTATGAATTTTATTGTAATTTATTTAATGATTATCTTGAAAGTAAGAAAAAAGTTATTGGTTCTTTTTAGCAAAGAAGTAAGTTGAATAATGAAAGATGATGTCTGAAATGACTCATCTAATCGAATTATGGCTCAGTTTAAGGTGAGATGGTGTCTTTAGGAATTCTGCAATGGCTCAAATTGTATTTTAGTTCGTGCAATGTGAATATTTGGGTGTTTTAGAAATTGAGAAGTATGAAAACAATAAAGATAGTGTCATTTTGAAAATATTTCTATGAATAAATAAATGATATATTATTTTGGAGATTATCTTCTTTGCTTTTTGGTGTAAATATCAATCTACAACGGATGAATATGGAAAGACATCTTCAAGCTTTAATGTATAATTGAATTATTACTTTAAAATTAATGTTATTCTTTTATGAGAATAGAATCATCAATTGCGAGCCTGCACATCTCATCACATTTTGTTATTTCCTTATTATGGTGAATATTTACAGTAGAGTATCAACTTTCGATAGAATATTTCTAAGTGTCAAATTGGTTTTGAGCTATGAATACCTGAAAAAGAGTTCGAGTTAACAGAATGTGAGTGCCGAACTGCTATATTTTTTTATTATTAGAATATCCTGACCCTCCTCAGGAAAACTGAGATTCGACTTGTAACTTTACATAAAAACAGATCTCTAGGTATTCATAGGTCATCTGAAGATTTCAGGTACAGTCGATTGTTGGAAAAGTCTCGAAGTATAGTGAATAATATTTACGATCTTCCGTATAATTCTATTCATTATTTGTAGAAAAAAAGAATCATTGATATCGGAAGAAGATATCTCGAGAGGCTCTCTCTCGTTATGTTGTATCTAATACTAGATGATAAATTATAAAGTTATGATAAGCGTTTTATTTTCTTGAATGAACGTGTGTAAGAATTGAAATATTGTTTTTTAATATTTTCTATTTATTCTAGATGGGACATTTGAATATAAAAACTTGTCCTTAAATCTAAATACTAACATATCATTATTAGACAATTATAAATCTCGAACAGTGTTTATCAATAAATAAAAATAAAACCTAAATCAGAATGAATCCACGCATTATAGAAAAAACAACAATTATCAATGATCCACTATCAGCAACTACACAATCATCTAAACCATTCATTGTACGTATACCACATATTCAAACAAAATCTCCATTACATCCTGAAAGTGGAAAAGTTGTTATTGTTAAAACAACTCCAACATTAAATCAATCAACAACATTAACATCAACACTACCACAACAACAACAACCTACAAAATCTTTTTCCGTTGTTAAATTAGCTGATGGACAAATTCTTCTTGTACCAACAAATATTCAACCACAACAACAATTAATTGTTAATGAAAATGGTATATCAAGAATAATAAAAGCATCATCAACAAGTCCACCAAATCCAACTGGTACTATTTCAACAATAAAACGAATAACTAAAGAACAAAATACATCACGTGTTAGTACAATACAAATAACGAATTTAACATCTCCATCAACAAATATTAAATGTTCACAACAACAACAGCAATCAATATCACCACAAGAACGTCGTTTACGTCCGATAGCACCTGCGCCAACATCTTTATCTTCAACAACCAATGATTTATTAAATTCAATTTTAGCTCAACAACAACAACAATTAAATGCATCATCACCTGAAATGTTATTACGATTTGATCCAACTGCTAGTGTTTTATTAGCAGGTGAAGATGATTCATTACCAATTATATCCGAAACAGTCACACTTGATAGTAATGGTTCGTCATTAAAAATAAATAATAATAATAATAATAATAAACGTAAAATTGAGTCATCATTACCTATTGAACGACAAACATCTTTACCTGTTGTATCATCTCCAACAATACAACAAAAACCGAAACATGTACGTAAAACAATAACAAATGATGAAAAACCAACAACAAAAGCTCGATTAGAAAATAAAGCAACATCAATTATAAAAGATTCAGGTAAAAAAATGACACCAAGACAAGTTTCAATACCTCAAACATCAACAATTGAAACAAAAACTCAAAAAACACCAATTAAACGACTAGCAACCACAACTTTACCACCTAAAATTGATCCTGAAGAAGGCATTAGGTAGAAAAAAAAAAAAAAAAAAAAAATTCTTTTTTTCGAGAAACTTTTATTCATTTTTTTTGTTTGTGTAAAGAATGAAAATTTGTGAAACAATTCTTCGATCACTTATTGGTCGAATTGAACGTGAACAAAATCAAGAATCAATTAAAACACGTTTAGAAAAACATAGTACAACAATACCGAAATTGGAGCATCGACAAATTATTTTAACACGTTTATTAAATGAACGTGTTGATATTCTTCGACAAGAATTTATTAAAAATCGTTCCGAACGTAAAACAGCTTTAGTTAAAGAACAATTTCAAATACAACGTCTTAAACAACAACAACAAATTATACTTAAACAACAACAACAAGCAACTAATATTAAACAAGATCAATTTATATCCGATGATGATAACACTAATACTACCACTAATAATAAAGATGATTCGCCGCCAGCTAAAAAAACAAAAAAAATCTATGGAAATGAAACTAAACATAAACGACAAGCAACACCAAAATCATCTGAACAAAATATCAAAAGGTAATTTTTAAAGTCTTTATCATATTTTATCAATATTCATTACGAATGTACTGAGCAAAGGATTTGATATATGATTGATATTTACTGAGGTATATTGTAAAATAAAGCAAAAAAATATATTTATTGTCTAAGCAAAATACATTCTATGGACCTTTCTACATCAATAAAGAATCAACTAGCTAAAAAATTAAGTTGTCTGTGTCACTAGTATCAATCTTAAGGTTGATATCACTTTATCATTAGCTGTTATTAAATTGTACAAGGCCTGTCCACTTCTCTGAGTAAAATTAAAAAAAAAAAAACGAATATGACAATCTTATGGAACAATGTCGATAGCATACAAATGCGTGGTTTTTTTCTATATCGTAGATATTAAAAAAATTTCACTCAGAATCGATCAAAATGAATATTCGTCCTATGATGTTTGTCAAAACTGACCAAAGGTTCGAAAACAAGATATTTGTGATTTTACGAATGAATGCTCTAATGTTACTTTTTAATGATTTATGCAAAGAACTGATTTGTTTCGTAGAAAAGCGTATAACCGAATTACTATCGATAGATGAAGAGACTTTAACAAATGATACTAGAGAAACTAAAGTTAACTACCTGAAGAAATAAACATTAAGAAAAACAAAATCATTTCATAATAATTGATTCCATCATAACGTCTGTTTCTTCTAATTGTTTACACAAGGTTCAAATTCAATGTTTATCTTTTCATGATATTATTAGTCTCTATTCCAATTATAAAATTGTAAAAAACGCTTCGTATCTAATGAAGTTTTCACATCTATTCGACTTCATTCTATTAAGATTTTGAAAATACCAAAATAATAACAAAACATGATTTCTTCACTATTGAAAATGAATGACTTTCATAGTCATTTCGATTGTCTCTATAGTAATATCGACGTGAGTATTCTTTTCATTTTTGCTTGTTTCTCAGAGTCATTAATGTATAAACTAATATGAAACTTCGAGTCTGTCTTCATTGTAAATACTTACAGCCAGTACATAAACTCATGTGAATTAAACTATTAATATTATTGAATTTTAATGTTATATTTTAGTACAACATCAAAACGAACACGTCCAATGGCATCAACTAAACTTACAGATGATGATCAATCACCACCATCGAAAAAAGTACGTCGTCCACGTAGTAATAATGTTCATGATTTATCTGATAATGATGAAAATTTTCTAACCAATCGTAAATCATCATCAACAATATCAAAAATAAAACCTAAATTGATAACAACTATAAATGCTTCTATACAAAGAAAAAGTCATAAATTATCATCAGATTTTAAACCGGAAAATATCGATTGTAATTGTAAACGTAATAATGATATTCAAGAAAAATTTTTTATTCAATGTGAATTATGTTCGCGTTGGTTACATGGTAAATGTGTTGGTTTAACACCACGTCTTGCTGAAAAAATGAATGAATTTATATGTGAAGATTGTGCAATATTAACACAACGAGCGAAAGAACGTTTATATTGTATATGTCAAACACCATATGATGAATCAAAGTAAAATTTTTCTTTTTGTTTAAAAATTTCGCTTGGAAAATTTTCTTATTTAATTAGATTTTATATTGGTTGTGATGTTTGTGCCGATTGGTTACATGGTTCATGTGTTAATATAACACCTGAAGATGCAGAAAAATTTGAAGTATATGTTTGTCCGAGATGTTCAACAGAAAAAAAACAAGAATTTTTAAATAAACCAATAGTTGGTGAAACGAGAAAAAAATTAATAAATCTTATTGATCAACTTTTGGTACGAAAAAAATTTATATTTTACAAAAAAACAAAAAACAAATTTTTACTTTTAATTTTGTTAATAGGCACATAAAATGTCATGGCCATTTCAAAAACCGGTTGATGTTAAAGATGTACCGAATTATTATAAGATTATAAAAGATCCAATGGGTAAGAAATTTGAAATTATTTTTTGAAGAAAAAAAAAAAAATATTGAAAATCTTCTTTATAAGATTTAACAACATTAAAAACAAAAGTTCTAAATAATAAATTTCGAACTATATGTGATTTTATACGTGATGTTAATAAAATCTTTAATAATTGTCGACAATTTAATCCAATTGATTCAGCATTTTCACAATGTGCTAATGTTGTTGATAATTGTTTTCGTCAATTACTTGAAAATTTAATGACTAAAGATCAAAATTTATAAGTGAAAAAAAAATAGCATGAAAATTTATCTGGTCGGCCTTTTCTCTTTTTCTTGGTTAAAGGTTTTTTGTTTTGTTGCTTGTTTTTTTCTCATCATCGGTATTCTATTTGTGTTTTTTTTTCATTTCGGCGATTCCTCTATACAGAAAAGAAAAACAATTCTTTTTTTTTTCTTTTGTTTTATTCTTGTTCATCTCTATTATTCGTCTATATCTATGTTGTTCTTCGCATTTTAAGCGAAACTTATATTGAGTGTATTTGTTTTCTATTTGCGTATATAAAGTATATAATATGTGTATGTTTATGGTCTTGTTACATTTTGTATATTAGATTGAGCGAAACAAAAAAGATATGATGTGCTTGTTTGTTTGTTTGTATGTTTGTTTTGTTTTGTTTTGTTTTAACACTCTCATTATTTTTTTTTTCTCGTGTCTGCGTCGGAAAACTTGACTATTCTGTTTCATCCTTCTTCCTTATATTAAATATGCATATAAAGACAGCTGGTTATATAATTTAATAGTTTTTAAATCAATGAAAATATGATGATAGCAATGAAAGAATATGCTAAACGATATATTTTTTTTTTAATTTAATTTTTTATGTTTGAAGTAAAAAGAATTAAAACAATTAGTGTATATATAAAAATGAATACGTCATTGAGTAAGGTACCAACAATTCAGAATTCGAGCGAAGTCTTTTTACATTTTTTTTTGTCATGATTCGATAGAGTTTGCTGAGTTACCTATGAGAATAATGTTTTTGATATAATCAAACAATGGATTTGTAGTGAAATTTATGTTTATGGCTGAATTTCTACAGCATTATATTGTGATACACTATATAACTGCTGCTAAATTTCATGAAGATTGTTTTCTCTAAATATTTTGGAGCACATTTCTTCATCATCCTCTTATTTGATCCTTCAGAAATGTAATACGGAAGTAGTTGACATGTTCTAAAGAGACCTTATTGCGATATAAGGTCTGTGGGGGGGGGGTTGGCTTGAAATTTTTACCTTATAAATTTCAACACTAAATTTTGAGTGTTTCACAATATACAGGGTGTCCGAAAAGTCACCTACAAAAAACAAATTTGAATATCTCCCTAACAGCTAGAGCAAACAAGCTGATTTTTTTATCAATAATCGAGACATGTTTCAAGTTTATATCGATAAAGACATGCTTAGAAAAATCCTTTGTTAAGTATCACCATTGGCCTCAACAAAAAAAATTTTACTTTTCTCACAGATAGGAAAAAAACAATATACTTAACAAAGGATCTCTCTAGGCATGTCTTTATGAATATAAAGTTTGAACGTATCTCTATCATTGATAAAATAGTCAGCTCGTTTGCCCGAGCTGTAGTGGAGATATTCAACTCTTTTTGTCGGTAAAGTGACTTTTTCGNATTCATAAAGACATGCCTAGAGAGATCCTTTGTTAAGTATATTGTTTTTTTCCTATCTGTGAGAAAAGTAAAAATTTTTTTGTTGAGGCTAATGGTGATACTTAACAAAGGATTTTTCTAAGCATGTCTTTATCGATATAAACTTGAAACATGTCTCGATTATTGATAAAAAAATCAGCTTGTTTGCTCTAGCTGTTAGGGAGATATTCAAATTTGTTTTTGGTAGGTGACTTTCCGGACACCCTGTATATTTTAGAGTTCTTCACTTCTATGAAAAAATACTATTTTTCAACTTAAATATCATAACCAATGAATGATGAAAAGAAATTTAATTGTTTTCTCTACATAATGTTCTATAAATATCTGGATCCGATGCTTTATTATTCCATATAGCTAGTTTTTATGAATAGGTCAAAAATGAGCCTATAGGAGGTAAATGATTAATATTTTGATTAGTTTTAGTATGAATTCCCTTATTAAAATTAAATGATCGGAATAAACTTGAACAATATACTATTAATCAAAGTAATTCAATGTTTCATTATTTAGTTAATAATCATAGTTAAATCGAGTAAAGTTAAATGATTTATCATCTACGTATGACTTTCAATTGAAAAAGATTGCTTGACTCGTTTTCAATCAGGAGATTATTCTAAAGATGAAGAAATCGAGTTTTGTTTCTAATATTAATAATGTTCGTATTCCATACCTTATTAATGTACTTTCAAAAACACGAGAAAGTTGAATTATTCATATATGAACATTGTACTGCTAAAATTGTTATAATTATTATGTTGTTATTTAAAAAACTATTATACTGAATAAAATTTCACACGTATAATAAATATGTTGTCAATAACAATAATTAGTTTTAAAAAATTAAAAAATTTGTTGATAAACATATTGTAAATACATTTGGTTCGTCATATGAGGGTAAAATCACGATATTTATTAATGATAGTAATATGCCAATGATAGATTCTTGCGATGAGCAAGAAACAAATCAATTTCTTCGACGACTTATTGAAGAACAAAGATTCTTATTCATAGATGTGGGCAAGAGGATGTGGATAGGGGAGGAAAGTTATCGTTACGTTATCGAGTAATTGGTAACGAACCAGTTACTCGATAATATAATTGTTCGCTGACATAAAATATCTGGAAAAACCAATTTTTATAACTCGACCAAATAACATCCAACCCACGAAATATTTTAACCATAGACTCTTGTAGATTGACCCTACAAATTAACGAAATTTGAGGGGTATGCTAGGTATGATACCTTTCCCTCGTTAAACTTGGATAAAAAAGACATCATTAACATGAAAACAACAAAATAACACACATTGATCAAAATTTCAATCTATTAATGATTTTATATTAATTTTCGTTCAACTTTTGATATCGAACCCTTTTATTTGATAATTATGTTGATTTTAACTGTTATTAAATACGAAAAACAATAAAAAGTTTGCATTAGCTATTAAAATATTAATTCTTTTTAATAAACTAAATTTATTTGTGGTCAGAAAAAGAAAACTGTGTGCATGATATCATTTTCACAACAAATCTCACGATCTGTAAAAAGAAAAAGGGAGTTCTTCTAACAGAACAAGAACAAAATTCATTTTTATTTTGTATTGTGTAGCACAAAAAACTTGCCTATCAGAGGTTCTGCAAGAAATATATTTGTCTAATATGATTTTTGTACACTATCAAATTAATTGATTTTTTAAAGACAAACTTTACAAGTAATAGATAATCTTTTGGTCGATCATCTTAAAATTATAATACAAAAATAACAGCGTTAACAAAGATATTAAACAGGTCTTGTTTTTATTATATGTATCTTATATATATTACTAAATAAAAATCGGTATTGATTTGATTGTTGTTAGTTTTGTTTTGAGACAAAGGATGCTCTTCTTCTTCTTCTTCTTCTTCTGAATCCATGCTATTATTAAAGCTATTATGTACAATATAACTGTCCTAAAGACGACAAATCAATAAAAAAGATGTCAAATTGAACAAGAGAGTATTTCCATGAGACTTCTATTGGAATTATTCAATACTTTGATGACGAACATTAATGATGTAAGAAACTATATGTCATTATTCCTTGTTGTGTGTATATTTGACACTCATGAAAAAAATTCTCAAGAAACTCAATATGACTCTTTCAGATTAACAATAGAATCTTTTCTAATCATCAATTTGTGTTTATAGATATTGAAAGAATAAATGACGAAGTGAATAATTTAGAAGCTATCCATTTGCATCAAATACACGATCAATAATTCAGTAGAGCTTATTACTTCCTTGTTCCCGAAAGCAATAAGACAAAATTACTCTGTATTTTATTTGTGTAATTGTTTTTGATATTCTACTATATGAAATATATGAAACTGAGTAATGAGATAAGCAATCACCTGATTATCCCTTAATAAAGATGACATTTCATGTTCTAAAAAAACGACACATGCCTGAGTTTGTTTTTATTCTCAAAGAAAAACGTAGTCAATCGCGGTTTTTATCGGTTGCGAATACGATGGTATGCGTATGTGATTGTGATTCTCGATGGAAGGATCACTCATATTCAACTTCACAGTCGCATCTGTTTTTCTCAATCACTTTAGTTCTTTCTCTTTCACTGAAACTCATATAATCTGACATCAGTATAAAAAATTTCCACTAGACTATTGACAAACAATATAACGAATATAAAAATACAACATATCATTCTCTATTGGAAATATGACATGTTAGCAATACAATACAATCGTTATTTTATTTATTCTTGTCGGAATATTTTTCACATAAACGAAATGGAAACGAACGTGTAAAGGCAAAGAGAATGGCGTGTTCTGCTGCACACATGATACTTTTATTTCCGAAGTTTCTTCAAATCACTCTGAAACACGCAAGTACCACATGAGATTCAGTTATGATAAGTCATTGTTCCTAGAATGTCCCTTGAAGTATAATTCATGTTCATTTTTTTGACAAGCTTAGGTAAGGATGCAAGTTGTGGACGATCTGCTGTTAGCCTAACTTCGTCAAGGAAATTCGAGAAATGACGCATTGTTTCGTGATGCTTAGCAATAGTTCTCAAAATTGTTACGAATGACACCAATTGTTTGTATCTTCACGATTAGATATATCGGACATCCGAGGGAAATCTTAATTAAAGCTGCATTTAAAAGTCGAACATCATCACTTTGTTAATATTTTAGTAGCGTTTCAATATAATAATCAATGATGATTAGTTCACCCATTAGCACATGGTAGTAAGTTTGTTGAGTTAGGTCTGGTTGATCATGTTATTGATAGTAATGGAATTATTAGGATTTGAAATACACGAAAGAATAGAATGCTTTATTGTACTAAGAAAATGAAAGATATTTTTTCTAAAACCTATTCAGTTAGTTAAATCAATCTTTGATATTTGGACATTGATCAATGGAGTAGATTGTTGTTTGTACTTTTTTGAAATCTACAGATACTCTTCACTATTGGTGAAATTACTTGTTCACAATAACTAGATAATCTTACTTTATGAATTCCACAGTTTTTATTAATGAAAATACCAACAATAAATGTTGTGTCACTCGAACAAATAATCTCAAAGAACTTTCTTCAAAGATTGAGAAATGATATTCGAAAGGTTCCTGAATCGTATTCACAGAGCGTTTATAAGTTACTTGAAAGCAAAAATGGTGCATAGGAGACATGGAAAATACAAGCTGACAGAAATATGAATCATATACTCAATTGATTTCATGTATATCAATGAAATTTTGCCTGTACGTAGTCTCAGGTCAGATGTGAAGGGTATGGATGTTTGTCAAGGCATTCTTTTTACTCACATTCACACCCTAATATGAAAGAAAATCAACTGACGAAGACAATTGGAAAGTCTCCAAAATGTTTTCGAATAACGAATAAATAGATAAAGAAATAATAATTCAATATTAAGTTATTTTTATTTAAATATAATTGATTAATTGATCAACAAGAATAGAAGATAATTAACTAGAAATATCTTCTTAGATCTTGCTGTACATATAAATTAAAACTTTCGCAATACAATGTAGGATCGATACGGATTTTTTTTGAAGTTTTCTGCTCCTTGATGTTGAATTTCATTTCGAAATTCATTCCAAAAATTTTCAATGATTTTTGTTTGTTCTTCTTCCGTTCGATCTTTCCTCAAACAACTGATCAAAGTCGATTCTGACCAACTACGTACGAATTCTGTATATTTCTCAATAAATTCCTGAAAATCAATATTCTTCAGGCAATAATCTTCATATATTGGATGTTGTAATAAGTATAAATCAGCACAGATCAATTCAAAATTGAGTTCACTGAGCAGAGCAGGATCAGTTTGTTCTTCTAAACTACGATAATAATCTTGTATGTTATAATTTAATAATTCATCATCGGCGAGAACAGTCTTAGCTGATCGATAAAGACTATGATATATTGGTAGATTGCCAGTATCATTTGAACTATCACGACTGAGTGTGACACATACAAGAATAGCACCTGAAATAGAAAAGAAGAAACTTTTTGAGTTTGCAAAACTGTCCAGGCTACAAAATTCGTCTTGAGTGCATGAATTTCGTGTCTATCAATTTTTTTGTAAATCCAGATCCAATGTCACGTTGAATTCATGGCTTAAGTACCTATGGCTCGGCAATCACCAATTTACTTTGTAGTTCAGACTTATATAAAAGAACGAAAGAACAGATGAAGGAAGCCATCCTACTCAAATAATCTACCATGCAGGATAAAGTACAGAAAGTAGAAAAGTTTTTCTGTTTCAAAAAAAAAACAATATAGTGAACAAAAATCTTTTTATTTTGCGTTCTGTAATTCAAAATATATGAGATTTTGATATTCATATTAGGCAAGATAGTGCCGATGATGCAAAAATGGCAAAAAAGATCAGTGAATAGCGACTCATCGTGAATCATAATGCAATTAGTGCGAATTTGTAACAATCGTTGAGCTTGATGTAGGCATGCATAAAGTTAATCAATTTCATACTGATACTAACTCAAAGTTTGGACTTTGAAAGGTCTGAAGAGATTGTACTTTAATATGAGTAAACAAGATGGCAGACATGTCGTCGATCAATCTACATTTTCCGTGATGTACATATTCCTGCTAATAAATATGTTTAATCGCATTATCTTTCCTTTATATCCATCACTGAAAGCTATTTGTTGAATCAAAAAATTCTTTTCTTATCTCGAAACAAACCTTTCTTCAATTCATTCGATCGATGTTGTAAAAACAGTTTATAATCTTCAGCTGCTTGTGCTTTCCACATTGTTATTTCTTCAGCTGTTGATTGTCCAGCTAAAACGAAACAATGTCGACGAAGATTACATGGTTTCTTTGAAAGCCAATGTGTTGCTGTTGATGTATATCCAAACTGAACTGTGTTTGATGGCAGCATCTGTTCGTAGAATGATTTGCCTGATGCCAAACTGATGAAAGATGATCTTGAAACAGTTTTCATTAATGTTGACCAGTCATTTGTCAGTAGATCATTAAAGACGATACAGATTTGATTTAATATAGCTGTTCCATATTTCTGTTGTACTGCTTCGACAATTGCTTGAATAGCCACCAGCGAGTTTGCTCCATGTGCACAACCGTAATCGACAATGAAGAAGATGTCTGTAAGACTAACACTGGCTTTGTGTTCTTCAACAGCTTTTTGAATGTAAGTAAATGATTTTTTTATAGCAGTCAATTGTGGTGTACTATGAAGATTATAATGTTCATCTTGTTTCATGACGTTTGAATTTTCTATAGTTCTCGATGACATGATCTAAAATCGACGTCCAACAACGTGATTCGTTTCTTTTTGAGATAAGAAATAAACAAAAAAAAAGAAGTAATTGCTTTCCTATCTCTTTTTTTTTTCGCTTGTTCTTATCTTCTCGTTGTATTTGTTTTTTTTACTTGCTTTCTCTTTAAATATGACATAAGCACTATTCAGATGAATCCATATAAAACCTACCATCATTCCATCAACCTTCGACATCTATGACCAGAGATACCCTTGTTGATAGGTGCGGGTGTGCATGAAAATAAGAATGACTCATTCTTTTCTTGTTTCCATACTTCTGGTCATTATAGATCCACTTCAATGCTTTTGACAAATATTCTAGACGCAAATATTATCGAAGATTTATTAAAAATATTGAATAAATATGTTATACCAGGAGAATTTGCATTTGGTTTACATAAACACGTGTTAATTAGCATTGCAATGATTACTAGTGATGCTATTCCACTTTATACTTAATCAGATAATGTTTGAAATCGAATGAAATCACTTTTAACTATTCTTGAAAGTGATTATAGAAAATAAACCTAAACAAATGATCTTCTTCTTTTTGGTTGGGTAAACTGAATAAAAATTCATTACAAAATATTATCCAAAATACGATGAGTTGACTGATAAATTTTCTCTTTTAACTGTTTGTATATTGATAAAACTAAAATCTTCTCATAATACAGCATAATGGATTCATTTTATTTATAACCGTCTTTGGCTTTAGCTTAAGGTCGTAGGTTATTTTCAATTTAATAATATGAGTGATGTATTAGGAGTAATGTATAAATTATCATATAATAATCATTGAATAAACCGTTTTGATGAAAATAATTTTAGAAATAAGTGATAATTTAATAATTGCTATTTTATTAAAAATATTAATTAATAAATCATTGTTAACCAGACGTGATAGTACTATCGTACGTGCTTCTTATTATTATTTATTTAAGACTAAATGAATTATGTCTATCTTCATTAGACACAAAACGTAAAAGATCGACTTTTAGTATCTTGTATTTTATACATACATGATAAATCATTTTTAGAACAATCACTTTGAGATGCATATGAATAAATCAGTACGATTCATGTTCCATTTACAGTATATATATTTTACTATCAAAAACTATTATTTGTTCTCAAGCAATCGTATGACGCTCTACAATTTTGTCAGTTGTATTGTAAATAAAAGCAACTGAATTAAAAGTCAGATCTATAGAAACCAGTGTTGCAATGCTCTGCTCATTTTTCTAGCTGCTTTTGGAAAATATTTATTTGGTATTTTATTATTAATTCTGGTTTGCACTACAATGTTTAATATGTGAAAGGATGATGAGGGGGTTAGCTGGATATAGATGAACTGGAATCAAAGTTTAAACAACTGATCTTGTTAATGCGTGATTGAGAGTTCAACAAGGAGGAGGGTGTGGGTGTAGAGAGAGTAATCATCCAGGCCCATTCACACCGGAATCCATATCCACACGTCCACATCCTCTTCCCACTCTCACTTTCTAAGTGTATATCCTTTAACTAATTGACAGACTACACAATAAAGCCAGTACCAATATAGATTTTAGACTGGTCGATCGATCGGTACCGATATGGATCATCAAAATCCAGACCAGTTTCATATATGCCCCATATCAGCACTTACATTTCGCGGCTATATCCACAATCCACACCTACATCAATCAACCACGTGTGCACCAACAGCGAAGTCACTGTCACACTCGCACTCAAACCATCTCAACCTAAAAGCACTGATTGAACGAATGCTAGACATGAGCAACATTTGATTGGTGCCACTTCTCGGCTTACAAATTTTGATTGAACAAGAGCGACAGCCGAAAAGCATATGATTAAGACATGCTTTATTTTCAGGATGGCTTTCATGATAGTAGAACGCAGTTCAAAAATTTGGCTTTGTGCTCTGAAAACCAAATGTGTTTCTGTATTTTTTTCAGAATACGTCTGAGTAGTGTATAGAAAATTATTTAGCAAATAAAAATCTCATTTTATTTCAGTTGAATGCTGAGAAAATTATGTCTTTTTTTGGCATGTAGTACTTTAAATGCTCATTCAGAAAAGAATTTATCAGTAAAATCTACTTAAAATTCTTTATCATTTAGCATAATAACCAACGTCTCGGATCGCGTCTAAATCAAGAAAAAAGCCTATTAAAAAAAATTAGCAACTTAAACTGGACCACCCACTACTTTATTGCTAATTAAATTTTAAAAATACAAATTGAAAAAGTTATGGTTTTCGTTTACCATATTTTCTGATCAAAGTTCGAGTATCTCAAAAACCCTGTTTGATTATGCACATTAACATACAATCATTTTAAATTACCTTTTGGTAACACATTCGCTTGGTGCCATAATTTGATCTGATTTTTCTCACCTCTTGGAATTATTTCCTTCAAACACGCATAGTAGATAACACCATGTGTAGAATGATTCCACGTCCAACTCTCCAAGTGAGACATGCTAGTGAAATATATATATATATGCGATAAAAACATGGCTATTGGTTCATCATTATCATTAACTCCATTTAATAGGTATGACGATATACAATGAGTATCCACCGAGTTCTCGTGTAAAAGTGCCATTTCTTTTTTGAGAACAGGTTCTACTTTTTCGTAATATATAGATTTCTCTTCCTCATCACAGTTCATTAGATTTTGTCCACTGTTGATGAGACAAATATTATCTGTTGGAAATACTTGTATTTTTTCCCCAATGTCATTATACTCTCACGTAAACTCAATTTCACAATATCAGTATCTAGTGAATTCTGTTCCGACATTTTCAAACGATCTCTCATACTACCCAAATAATCAGATTTCTCCTCCGATTCATGTGGATATTCACCGACCAGCATGGGAGCACTACCTTGAAAACCAACTGGGCCAGAAATGAGACACTCAAAAGTATTCAACGGCAATAACATTTCTTCTCTGATAAATCTGACATCACCATTTACAAACTCATCGCCACTATTCCAGCTGCTCTCTTATATTTTGTTCCAACACTTGTATTTATCTTCTTCATCCCAATAGACGATAAATGTTTTATTAAAATGGCCGTAACCATCTGGAATGATGGTAAATGCATTTACCCGAAGGGGTTTTCATTCCGAGACCATGCTGAGAGAATTGCGTACTCTTCGAAGCAAGTCAATAGGCAGATCATTGTTCTTGATTTGGAAAGTATACACAACCTGTGCCACATGTTGTAAATTGGCAGGAAATGCTGGTCGAGAAGCAGGGTACCGAGGCTGTGTACCCTTTTCGCGAACCTCCATACCAGAACCAGTCTTAGGGTAACGACAACCGATCATTGTATTCAACGAGGGTGTGGGTGCGTGTGGGATAGGAATGATGTTGAAAACCATAACTATTAACTTTACTAACAAATTGAAGCATTTTTTCGGTATGGTAGAATAGTAAAAGACATTTGTTATTTCGTTACTTCAATTTTTTCGTAATATTCGACTTTAAACTGTCCAAATCTTTCATATTTGCTATATAAACCTTCTTTTGAACATTTTTCAATAAGAAATCAATCAGCGATACATTCATACTAAGCAATTCGACCTCAACACGATGAAAACATTGGTGCCTGATGAACTACACGATTTGAACGATATCATAGGCTTCACAATCATTAAGCTTTATGCTGTTACACTTTTGTTGTGTAGAAAAACATTGGAAAAAGTGTTTATAAATCAAGAGTTAAAGGTCTGGAAGATATAAGATCGAATATTACGAAAAAAATTGAAGTAACTAAATAAAAAGTGTTGTATACTGTTTTACCATACCGAAAAATGCTGCAATTTGGTAGAGAAGTCAATAGTAATGATTTTCCACATCATTCGTAAATTTTGTCTTTGCAAATAAAAACTTAAAGGTTTCCTTTACTATCAAGAACAGAATCAGCTCAATGGGCTGAAATACAGTGAAGATAAATTATGTTCTTTTTACTAGATTATTTTTGGAACATCCTGTACATCACATTCATTCACTTTTGTTAAGAAACGTCATAATTAATTGTCAGTGTTGGTAAATCTCTTCCTAGTTATTATAGAATATTCATTTTGTGACGTTTCGGTAGTCGATGCTACCTTGTTCAGACTTTCTTGATGGTAAATAAACTGTACTAGAACACACACTTTATTCTTATTTTTTCTTTTTTCTTCTCTTTTTTTTTTCTTTTCTGTAGTTATTGTGATTTTGATAGTGGGTCGGCAAGACAGTGATAGCTGGCAGAAGCGATTTATTGTTGTCATCTTCTTTCGATCGATTATCAAGATTACAATAATAACAGAGAAGAAAAAAGAAAAAATAATAATAATAAAGTGTGTGTGTTGTAGTACATTCTATTTACCATCAAGAAAGTCTGAAGAAGGTAGCATCGACAACGAAAACGTCACAAAAAGAATATTCTACAATAACTAGGAAGAGATTTACTAATACTATCAATGTATATCATATTATTCGATAACGACAATTACTACTCGGGTTTTAATGAAAAACGAAAAATTTATTTTATATATTTCATACTGATTTGTATTATTCGACACAAATGTTTACAACACTGAATTTGTCTTATGACAAACTTTATTATTACAGAGCACAATATCAAAGTAAAGTATTACAATATAATGTTGTAAGTTCATTTTTATATTTATCGAGCTCATTTTGTTATCGCTTCATTCATCAAAGACTTTTATATTTGTGAAGCTTCTTACAAACGAAATCAATATTCACAGAAACATATTATTTTAAGTTACTGATTAATTAGAAATCATTTTCCTGATTCTTGGGCTATTTATTAATCTTTGGCCATAGAACATGTATATACAATGGATTCTGCTGTTTTTTTCTAGTGAAAATATGTTGATTAAGGTATTTTATCGAAATTAAGAACGTTCTCCTATGGGAATCATTAGTTTTTACTAGAAAGTCCATCCATTCTAGTGATCTTTTTAGACCTATCTATTTAATACCTAATATTTTCTTATATATGCATATGGTGTGTTTCCTTATTGTTCAATGGAGATGAACTGAGATGACATTATTATGAAATAAGTATGCAATTTTTGTTGCAGATTGTCTACCATATTTTCCCTCTCCTCCGTCATTTTCATAAGTAATCGGATGTCATGAGCAGATACTTAGCACTTCCGATTTCTCTTCGATTTTACAACAACATAATGGATATTGAACGACACTGGTTTTGTTAGTAAGAATTTTCTTATGAAAATATTATTTACAAAAAATAAATACCAAAAATGAAACGAGATTGGTTATTGTCGTATATCTTGATTCATATACTCTCATTAATAACATCAATTTAATCAAAATAAAAATTAGTCAATAGTTGTTTTCATGAAATACTGATATATATTTTTTGCAATAATATCAATGAAACACCACAATGGATAGTTCGAGTTGTATGACAATGATGGCATTGAAACTTTTGGAAGTGTAAAAATTGTTGTTTATAATGAAAGAGATGATTTTGTCGTCCGAATCATTATGATTATGAGAAAAAAATGAAACTATTACATTATTCTCTGTAAGGATGATTGCATCTCAACAACTCAAAATCAGTTGAAATATTACTCTTGTAGAATCTTATTGCCGAAAAAGTCAACATGAAATTTTGAATTTATTTGTCGAGCTCAGTTTTTTGAAGTATAAAAGAAAGAGACTTTTTTTTCATTAAAAAAACGCAATATTTAGTTATTATCAATAGCTTGTCTTTAATATTCAGTAGAGGAATTAAATTATTACTCAAATTTTACACTTATACCCAGTATGACGAAATGGACAACATAACTTATTCATATGATAAAAGTACTTGTTGTTTTTTCTGATCTCCTGTTTTGTCTCTTAGACAAGATATAAATTATTTTATGTTATTCTTATTCATCAAGTTTTGATTATATTATATAGATGTGATTGTGTACATCAGGGATTAGCCATATGTTTGCAACATATAAGTATCTATTACAACGACGATAAATTTCATGTTTTGATAGACATGTTTGTGGTGAAAACACATAGACTATGTGAAATAATAGTCCAAGAAAGAATTAAAGTGATCTGTATTAATCCGTTTCCTATTGCCATCTATTCAAGGAACTGATTTTTTATTGGCTTCTATAATACATACTTACAGAAACATAAATTCCTTTTTCTTTTCTATCTATTTGTTTTTTTCTTTCTCTAGTCACGTCAAATCATTTACATTAAATTTGTGAATAAGAAAATTTTTGTTTACTTTTTACTGACGTTTTTGTTTTAAATATTCATAATGAGTACTGATAATACAATATCTCCTTCAACTCTTTCTGGTATTCATCATCGTAATGTTGAAAATGAAAATAATATCGATACACCTCAATTATCAAAATCATCTACAGCAGGTCCTGGAGCACCAACAACAGAAGATGATGATATGGAACCATTACCATCACAACCAAGTGGTGCACATATGATCGTTGAAGAATCAACAATACAAACATTCATGCAATATTTTGATCGATTATTAATTGGTTTAAATCCACGTTGGCGTAATTGGATTATACGAGGCATATTTTCATGGGTTATGATACTTGGTTTTGCTAAATTAGTATTAATGGGACCGCTTGTTATTTCGCTAGTTGTATTACTTATACAAATAAAATGCTTTCAAGAAATTATTAATATTGGTTATACTGTTTATAAATCACATAATTTACCATGGTTTCGTACATTATCATGGTATTTTTTATTTACATCAAATTATTGGCTTTATGGTGAAAGTTTAATAAATCATTTTGGTTTTATGATGAATAAAAATAATTTTCTTCAACCACTCGTAACATATCATCGTATGATTGCATTTCTATTATATACAAGTGGTTTCGTTGGATTTGTATTAAGTTTAAAAAAGACTTATTATCTTAAACAATTTACTTTATTTGGATATACACATATAACATTAATGATTTTGGTTACATCAAGTCATCAAATGATACAAAATATTTGTCAAGGTAAAAACTTATTACTTGAATTGTTTATTATTCTTAAGTGAGAATAAGACATTTAATCTACCAGTGCCCTAGGTTTTATCAATATATATGCTTTGATTGTGTAAATTATCTGTTTGACCTTGAAAATTATCTATATCGATTAATTGATATCTGATTAATGAATTAAAGACACTGTCTAAAAAGCATGATTAATCATAAATATCAAAGTTCACATGCCACGAAATACATTATCATTAATGTTGGTTTAAACCGCGAGACATATTTATAGAGAGCGAGAGAACCTGTGAATTTCCTGATGAAATAATCAGTTGCAAAGTATTTGTCATGTTAATTCCGTAGGGATTTTTCTGATTCTTCGTTTTTACTATAATTGCATTCTAACATAGATCGACTAAAAGTATTCATAATACGTATCTAACAAGATATCTATTCTTAATTTTGTTCAAAATTTGTAAAAACAAAAATGACAAAAACTAAATACTTTTTTGTAAAATTTTTCAATTAATAGGTATGATCTGGTTTCTTTTTCCTGTTTCATTAATTATTTGTAATGATATAATGGCATATATGTTTGGTTTTTTCTATGGTCGTACACCCTTAACAAAATTATCACCAAAAAAAACTTGGGAAGGTTTTATTGGCGGTGGTGTATCAACATTAGTATTTGGCTTTATTTTAGCTGGCATATTAAGTCATTATCAATTTCTTGTATGTCCATTAGAATATGATGATGAAACAACGAGTTTAGCAACATTATGTACACCATTACCATTATTTCAAAAAACAATTTATACAATGCCAAAACCTTTTTCACTCCTTAAACGTACATTAGAACTTTATCCATTTCAACTACATTCATTAGTATTATCATTATTTGCTTCGAGTATTGGACCATTTGGAGGATTTTTTGCAAGTGGATTTAAACGAGCTTTTCGTATTAAAGATTTTGCAGCGACAATACCCGGTCATGGAGGATTTGTGGTATGATTAAAATGATTTGTTCATAAAAAGAAAAAAAAGGCTTTGTTGTTTTTTTCTATATATATATAGGATCGATTTGATTGCCAAATAATAATGGCTTTATTTACAAATGTTTATATATCAACATTTGCACGTGTTGCTTCACCAAATAAACTCTTACAACAAGTATTAGCTTTAACACCTGAAAATCGTGAAGAATTTCTTCGGTTACTTCGTAATCATTTCAAAGAATAACACACAAATTGACATTTTTTTTTATCTGTGTCTTTGATGTTGTTTGTAGGATCTGTTTAAATAGTCTGATTAATTTAACGTTGTTTTGTGCATTTAACAAAATTCACAGTATTTTTTCTTATGGGTGTATGTAAAAACACAAAAATGACAAACACTGTAAACCTGCTTCTTTTTGCCCCTTCTTTTAATAGATGTTATCAATAAAGGATATACTTTTATGCATCAATATCTATTTTATTGTTGTTGATATTTCAATGATATGTATACCTGGCAGACACCATATAATATGAGATAATATATCTATAGGCGCATATCGATAATATACGTACTTGTCAAAAACAAAATCATGTATTTGTTTTAAATCATAAGACAATTGGTGAGTAAATTCGAACGTTGAGAAGATGCTGAATAGACAACATTAATATGAGAAGTTTGATTTGAAATATAGTCAATAAAACGTTTTTTTAATAAAATAAATACTCTTGTAGGTACAAGTGCCAATAAACGAAATTAGACCTAATAAAATTTATTCCACAAACAATGTTTTACTAGTTATCACATATATTAATAGTGACATCATATAGAGCATAAGTAATTAAAGGTTTTAAGGAAAATGAAATCATCAATGTTGATTTTGTCTTACATGGATAACTATTATTTAACTATTCATTTTTTTTTAATGATTAACTCGACTGTAGTAACGATAGAAATAATAGTTGAATTAGATCGAGAGATGTATGAATAATAATCCCATATTTAGGATGATTCTGTAAATAATAATCATATATAGTTGTTTGATCGAAATTAATTTTCAAGAAATATTCGATGAGAACGTCTCTTATTTTTATCATTTGAAATTTGTTTAAAATGTATCATTTTTTTTTCATTGGACTATGATGACTAATTATATTATATGTAATATTAATTATAAAATTTTTGATTCAATATAATAATATCTCTTATATGATTTATAAATAATTGAATTTTTTTTTTCTTCATCTAATATATTGAAATTTCTATTTTTACTATTTAATTGTTAATGTATAATTAAATAAAATATAAAAAATCAAATCAGAACACGATTTGAACGAAATGATCGATTTCAGATTTTATACATTGATTTCCAGTAATTTAATTTAACATATGATTGATTTTTGCAGTGTCATAGAGAAGTTTATAAATATTTACAGATAAAATGAGACTCGTTATTGCTATGTTTCTTTTCTATTATGTAGGTCCATCAACGATTATAAAATACCCAACATACGTATGTTGGACAAGATGAGTTATTTTCAATTCGAAAAGAATTCATACATGTATAGTCAATTAAATATTGTAGACCTTTTTTTTTGTAAGTATTTGCTCAAGGCTATGGATGCAAGCAATTTATTTTTCTTTTTTCTTTCATACATTGAATTACTTGCCTCGTATGCTGTAAAAAAAAGAGACTAGACTGACCACATCTATGATAAGAAAGACAGCATCTTTCTCTTTATTCTGCTGCTTAGACTGGGTACCAGATTTTTCATTTCAGACTTTTGTTTTTTTGATCTATAATTCAGCAGAAATAATTGATATTTGTGTATTTCCATATAATCAAGATCTGAGTATTTGACATATAATACAATGCTGCCAAATATGTCCAACTTGTCAAGAACGTATTATGTTTCCACAGTTGGCAAAATATTAAACAATATGTCAATCACAGCTAACATAATAAATTTGTTTAAAATCCATGCCAATATTTTTCTTTCCATTTCATCAGTAATAGAAATTTACATATAAACTTACTTATTTTATGACCAAGATCAGTGTGAGAGAAAATTTTTATTGAAATAATTTAATTAAAAAACGAACTCGGCCATTGTTTTATCAAGCTGTCTCTTCTAGATGACAGGATGGATTAACATATTCAAGATAAAAAAAAACCAATAGAATATTGTTCTTTTTCGTTCTTCCAATTCCCTTGAAAAGCTTAAGGGTATACTTCTTTTCTCGTCCTCGAAAGTCTTTTATTTTTTTCGATGTTCAGTTTTATTTTTAGCTCGAAAAAAAACTTTTAAGTACCCTCTTTCAATAGTCGCACCAGCGAAAATTTTCTATAGTTGTTTACATTCACACCCAATTATTTCATGACCAAAACATATATTCTCTTATCAGGAAAACATAAAAATTCGAAAAAAAAAGGCATTTTTTTTCAAAATCAACTTTCGAAGTGAGAAATCGAAGTTTTTTTTTTTTTGATGGCAGATGTAAGTTTTTTTTGTTTGATAACAATATTGTATCAATGAATTATGGCAGATTTTACAATTCAGATTACTTCGAGTGTTTCGAAAAAGAAAATAACTTCGTCGTATTTGTCATATGAAGAAATTTCAGATCATTTTTAGTTCATGAATCTTCTACATCTCACAGAAGGAAGAAGTATCCGAGAATTTTCAAGCAATTTTTGCTCTACTCGTCGAGGTCTTTTCATCGAGTCGTTCATGAAAAACCCGGGAATGACGAGTGGTTGGTGCCGTTAAAAAAAGAACAACGTCTCATCTAATCTAGACATTTGATCTTCTACTCATGTAAATAAGAAAATCAGTTTCAGAGAATTGAATAACTATTGCTAAGAACTCATGCAATTAAATACTACTTGAACCACTTTTATATAATAAAACTCCGGATGTAGAATAGTTGAGCTGATACCATTAAATAACTTCATATATTTCCGAGAAAAAAATCTGAATATTTTTTTTTTGATACACAAAAAGGAAAAGGCAATGACTTCTCAAAAAAAAAAAAAATTACAAATATCATTTTTTATCAGCTATTCTTGATACCGAACAACAACTAATGAGTTGTTCATATGTTGAATCTATTGGATTATTTGATATATGAACGGTAGTGTCTAAAGGTTTAGGTGCTACTTGATTTTGTTCAAGTATTTTTTCCGTTAAAGTATAGAACATTCTTGATACATTTGCATTTGTATCGGATTTCGCACTTGTTTCAAAATAATCTACGTTATATTTAGCGGCTAATTTCTTTCCATCTTGTGATGATATAACAATAGTATGATGAAGATCGCTTTTATTTCCAACTAATATTCGCATGACATCATCAGGAGCATTTTCATCAATATTTTTCATCCAACGACTTACATTTTGAAATGAACTTGCTACTGTACGATCATAAACAAGGATTATAGCATCGGCATTACGCTAAAAGAAAAAAGAATATGTTTATTTTGATTTAAATCTAAATAAATTTATTTATCGTACGTAATAAGATCGAGTTATATTATAAAATTTTTCTTGACCAGCTGTATCCCAAAGTTGTAATCTAATTAGTTTGTCTCGGAACAAAATTGTTTTAACTTTAAAATCAATTCCAATTGTTGGCGTGAATGATTCAGTAAATGTATTATCTAATAAGAAAAATTAATATTAAAAATATCTGATAATTAAAATCTTTGTCATTTTTTCATTTTGACCTTCAGTTTATTTTTAGTATAAATGACAATCAAATAATATCAAGGGAAATTATTTTTAGTAGTAGACCTTGTGTTGTTAATCGTTTATTAATCTTTTTTACAGTTCTGTTTATCGAAATATTCAACACGATATAGAATCACTAGATTTTATTTACTATTCATTAGATTTCTCGGAGATTGGTTTCCTCAAAATGATCCAGCATAAAATATTAGACTTTATTTTACAACAACAAAGACTCGAATCGAATGTTTTCTTTTTCCTTTCTGTTTGAGAGTAAAACGTAAAGTATCGAGCAAATAAAACTAATTTAAATATTTATTCTTTCTATTTTCAAAGGCCGATTTGTTAATGTAAAAAAAAAAAAATTGTGAATAATATTACCATCAAATTATTATTCATACAATTTCTGAAATCGCTGATTTTTCGATATAGTGACGGATTTAGATTGAGCCGATGTGATCTCTAATTAGACTTGACAACACGTTTTGTGATTATGATCTCATCAATTTAACAAAATCCTCGATGCACCAGTGTTTAAAAAAAGTGAATAGAATTAATTTTGAAAAATAAATTTAGTATGTCACATATTATAAAAGTCCTTGATAATTTATATTTCTAACCGAAGTACAAAACATGATTTTCTATTAGTATACAAATGATTATTAAATTATTTGTCTTAGCCTAACTTTGTTATTATTATAAATAAAAGATAATTGATGTTGATGTGACTTTCCGCTAGTGAGAAATAACTTCTAACAGAGATTGGCACGTAACTCCAATGATTCTTACCATGTTCTCAATTAAATTCGGTTGAAATCATCTTAAGATATTTATCAATCAAACATCGATATTCAATTATATTCAAACGTTTAACCTCACATGCTCTCATAAAAAGCTTACTTCATCATAGATATGAAAAAACGTCAATAGACGAAAAAAAAAACTGATAAGAACATGTAGAGAACTCTGAGTTTTAACCTTAACCATTTTAAAAGTATGATTACACACGTTGAGCGACTTTTTTCAGTACCTACCTGCAAAACGAAACATTAAACTTGTCTTCCCAACTGCACTGTCACCAATAAATAAAATTTTATAAGGACGATTACATTTTGAATGCTGCATTGTCATGATAAAGTACCTAGAATCATCAAGAATATAGCTATATATGCATTTATGTTTGCCACATCATCTTAAAAAATGTGAATCATCTTTAATACAAAAAAAAATTATCCAAACGAATGACGTAGGTTTTTTTACTAATCATCTGACGGACAACATGGAAGGCGTTAAAGAGAACGAGAAATGACAAGAAGAGAAAAAAGAAACGACATGAGTTGCAACACATCGTATTGCTAGGCACTGGGTAGCTGGAAGGAATGAGAAGTCATGAAGAAATGAATAAAAAGCAATGAAGATTGTTTTGATTGTGTACATTTGTTTTTACTGACATACAAGCGAAAGACGGCTCCGACAAAATCTTGGTAACTACAAATCAATTTTCCATATGACTTAATCCATGTTCGGAAAATATTTTATGGCAAAATATGTCAGATATGAATTAAATAGACAAAATGAAATACGAATTTTATTAGAATAGATTTATTTTGATTACGAATTTCGTTTTCATTCTTGAAATAAAAGAAAAATACGATAATCGATATTTTTCATTTAATAATATTTGCATTGTATAGATGAAAGAAAAAACAATTGAAAAAAAAATTTTTGGTATTCGATAGACTTGGTTTGAAAAAAAAGGTTATATAAATATGTCAGAGAAATTTGAATACTATTTAAACGAAATAAAAACTGATTCCCGTTATCTGATAAAATAACAAAAAAACATTTTTCATCAAACCTTCAAACTTACAATTAATACTTGCACACTGGAATCACAAGCTGTTGAAATTTGTTAAGAATGTATTTAATTCACTAAAAAAAAAAAATCCCTGTTTATTATCAAACATCAAATAAATTCAAGATTTCATCCAACCAAAATCCATCTCTACTTGACGTTTATTGATTATATAGTGTATCAAACATCAAATCCACGTAGATAAGAATAAAAACTTCCCATTTATATATATATATTGAGTTAATATATGTGACTCACATGACTGGGACGGTCCCATCCCACGAGAAATCGTAGTTAGAACATTATGAGTCATAAAGAATATAAAAACTCTCTTTCTGATTCATTTTTAAAAAGAAATAATAAATTTCAATGCACACCAGTTGATATCTTAAGAAACGTGTCAGCACCTGTATTATGTTACAGAGTTTGTCAATGAAAATATTTATGTATTTAAATTTGTAATTCTTTAGAGAGTTTCCACATTCTCATATATGAATTTATTGGACATAATGCTCGACGACAGATTTAGAAAGGACATTGACGATGATTGCCTTTTCATTCCGAACCCAATTTTCAATTTGTCTCAGCAGAAAATGTCCATAAATGGGATGATACAACTTTTTATTTCTAGATCTGTCGCTGAGAACGCTATAAAGACATCTTTGAATTTCACTATCATTTCTCTTAATTTAATGTATTCCGCACGGACGGTTTGTGCTCTAACAGCAAGTATGATTCATGTTTTGGCGGTCGCGTCTTTATCATACAGAGTGTTACACTCTATGATTGAATGGAAATCAAACTCTGAAAACAATAAGAGAAGAAATTTAATCGTTGCCAGATTCTTTCTTTATGAAATACCGTTTGTTTTCAAATACTATTTTGATAGTCATTTCTTAAACTTATAGAATAAATCGTAAGCAGTATTGATTAAAAGTTATCGCGCTATCAAATGAATTTAACTCAAAGCTTAGTGAACTTTGACCGCAACGAACATAATATCTTTATTCGGCTTAAATCTAAATTTATGAAAATTTAATTGAAAAATAGGTTAAAATTGAAACGACCACATACTAAAAAATAAAACATTATTTTTTAAGAAATATTATACTTAGGGTATACCAAAAGTTTTGACCACGGCGTTTAAAGAATCTTTTCGGATATGGGAACTTATTGGCAAATGAAAAATCAAATATACCATGTTATAGAGGTTTTTGAGATTCATTCAATGGTATATTGTAAATCTTGTTTCCATAAGACTTTAAAGGAACTAGAGTAAATTTACTGATAGATGACTACACACCCACACCCAGAAATATGAGAAAAAAAATCTTCTGTTATCATTAGGCGTGATGCACATTTCTGCATAATATCTCGTTTTACCAAATTTTATTAAAAACCAAATGCTTTTAACAAAAAACAAATTTGAAAAACTTCAACAAATACTGAAGTTTTACTGTAAACATTTATTTAGTTCCACTTTCAATTAATTCTTTTGCTTCATTAATCTTAGCAGCAATGTACGGTGATCCACCTCGATCAGGATGATTGAGAATAATTAATCGTTTATAAGCATCTCGTATTCGTGTTTTACTCGTTGTTGGACTACAAAAAAAAAAAAGAGAAATCAGCAAATATAAATAAAAATATTCTATCTTGCGCTCATACCTAACACCTAATATAAGTGCAGCTTCACGTCGATTCATTTTTGCATCTATTAATAAACAACAATCAAATCTTGAAATAGTTATTTTTTGTCATTGTAACCTTACCAAAACCACCTTTGTAATATTTTGACTAGAAAATAAGAAAAAAAAAATCGTTTGATTTAGTAAACATCAAAATGATATTTACTGAAAGTCCTTCTGCAATAATACCACTTGTTTTCGTTAAATTTTCACTAATTAACTTTCCATATCGTGCAAGATAACGTCCTTAAGACAAATCCAATTTCAAAAAAAAAATTCTTAACTCAAATTTTCTCCTACCGGTATATCCAAGTACAGCTAAACTAAGACCAACAAGAACTGTTGTGCTCTATTAAACATAATTTTTTTAAAATTTCTATTCAATCTTCAAATAACACTCACCATATTATCTAGAATTAAAAAAGAAGACACATACATGAGATTACTCTTTTTTTTCCTCATTTCTATCTGACCACACAACAACAAATTTAAGAATATAACAACAACAAAAAAGAAAAAGAAAGAAAGATTAATAATATCCTCGTGGAGAAACGAATGTTAAAAAATCACCAAGAGGACCCATTTTTGTACGTAATAATTGAAATGTTATATTCCATGCTACAATGATAACTATCCAAATAAATGTACCAATTGCACTTCGAATAACATCTAAAGATATATATATATAATATAAAAAGATTTTGTTTCATTTTATTTACATCGACGAATTTGTGCTTGTTGAGGATATGGTTCAACTTTAAAAGCTTGTTTATAAAACCAAATAGCATTAATAAACCAAAGAAGTGGTAAAAAAGCAAAACCAGCTTTCAGGAAAAAGAAAGAAATTTAACATAAAAATCATTTTTTCAATAAAGTCTTATTCGTACCTCTATAATATTTACGACAAATATTTAATCGTTCGTCAGGAGACTTTTTTGATAATGAAACCATTGTTCGATCTGATGCAATGCTGTTTTTTTATGGAATACTATCGATTTCGTCAGCAATAGCTTTCTATATACTTTGACAAATCTTTGTCTTTCCGAAATTTGGATTGGTTATGTCGAAGTGTTGTTTTAGGGCGACCTCTCCCTGTTTGCATCATCATTGGATATAAGGATAATTCATGAAAGAAACAAACTTTTTATTGCTAAAAAGATATAAGTTCCAAACAGGCTAGACAAGTTCAAACTGAATTAAGAAATATGATTGATGTTACTCTATGTAAGAAGTATCAATCACATATTCGTGTAAACCAAAAGACTTCTATCAATTGCTTTTAGAATCGTTCAAAAATAGTCTTATCAATAGTATTTTGATTAATTTAGAAATATGACTTTATTTTCTCATAACAATTATTTATGACTATCCATCATTCCTATCTAATTATTCGCATTCATCAAAATATATGTACAAAAGCAACGTCACCAGTTCATAAAGAGTCATAGTCTAATTTCAACAAATATCCATAGATTTCGTATAAGTTTTGTATTGTTCAGTGATTATTTTTCATTTTATTTTATCAAAAATGAAAAGTTATTGAGCAACAGTGATAATAAATCTAGACTATGTGTTAAAATTCACAGATGAACATTAATTATTATCTTGAAACATATGTAATAAGTTTTAATATTCTTTCTGTTATCAGTTAATAAACTTATGAATGCTGAGTCAGGACTATACGCTTCATGTAGGTTCCAGTGAACTACGAATATCCTGAAACGAGCTTTCTCATTCGTATCTAAAGGTATAGCTATGGTAAAGACATGTCTTTTACATCGTTTATATACGTCGTTAGATTCGATTTTCTTATTTCAAAATAGAAACAAATCAAAAGAACGAACATTTTCATAACAAACTAATCTTCTTTAAGATCTATATCTCAACAGCAATAAGCTAACTACACAAGCTTGTTTCAGGTTATTCATAACTCATTAAGGTCTACATGATGCACATTGTTCTGATTCGAAAGCGATTTATCAGTTCGGTGATTTCTTTTGTGAAAAAAAAAAGTGAAGCCCTGTCGAAAACTTTGCAAAAAAAGAATTACATTATTTTGGATTTATTATTTTCTAATCTTCTCTATTTATATCAACAATAATATAAATATCTTGCAAATTTTTATAAATCTATACTCTTAAGAATTCATTAATAATTGATTGTGAAACACATTACAATAGTATAAATTATTATTTGCTGTAGGATATGTAACAGACTTTTATTAAAAACTGACATTTTCGAATATTTTATGTTAAATATATAATAGCAACAATAAATCATAAAGGAAATTTTTTGTAACCTTGCTACAAGTAATTTATGAGTTATAGACTAGGACATTATATGGCTGCCTAGTTTTAATTATTTGATAATCTGAATTAACTGATCTATATGAAAATATGAGGACAATATCAAATAGATAATAAAACATAATTTTCTATTATGTAAATAGATGTACAGCTGTTACGATATGACTCATGTAAATGTCTTTACAATGTGGCGTTCGAGAGTATAGAAGAGATCGACATCAAAAACAGAACATACAAGAAGCACGCCCGTGTGGCTCAGTGGCTAGAGCACTGGTCTAGTAAACCAGGGGTCGACAGTTCAATTCTGTCCTCGGGCATAAAAAAAAATTCCTTTTTCTTTTTTGTATTTTTTTTCCTTTATATTATTTTTTGCAACATATATTCACTGTTATCTTTTTTTGTGGTTTAATCTACACATCTTCCAAAGACATTGAATTATATAAAATAATAATTATTAATTAGCTTATTCTGTCTCTTACTCCATTGATAAATAAAACAGCAAAATACATTATAAAATAAAGCTCATATTGACATGATTGAATCATAACAAAAATTCTATTTTATTTACGACAGATGCTTTATAGTAAATAAATATGAAGTACCATTGGCAATTATGAACTCGGTTTTTCTACAAAAACTTGTCAAATTTTAATTGCTTCTTTTTCTAAATTTATAAAAGCATTTTATTCTGATTTAGCATCAAGAACTTAATTGATTAGATCTAGAGTTAAAACTAGACTGCTATTCAGCGCTACGCACTGGATGGAATGTCGGCTGACTGCAGGCTAGATATTTATTTTCTTTAAGTTGATAGTTCATTGCTTGGTAGCCATTCGAAAATTTTTGTCTGACGTTCGAGACCTCATGGCATACGATTTGAAATCGCATAAAGCGACAATTAATTAAAATATAGATGCATTTAACGTCTTACATATGAATGGTTGGTTCAAGATTGAATCATTCATCATCATATAAAGGAGCTATTAGCTTTTAATTATCGTGTTTCTGTATGTTTATTTCAATCGCTTAGTCGCCATTTGAAAAAATTCTCTACAAGTTTCAAACTTTATCATGAACGATTTTCTGTCACACAAGGCGATAATTAAAATATGTATGCACTTATCATCCTAGATGTGAATGGTCATCTAAGATTGAATCATGCATACCCATATAAGAAAATTATCAGGTGTTAATTATTGATTTTCGGAATTCCTATATCTTTTGAACGGTGCCGAATTTCGAAAAACGGATTTCAGATGTGCACTCGTCACATTCTCAGGGTCTCGCCACACTTTTTTCGACTGAATATGATAATCAGGAGATGAGAACGAGTGACTGGCTCGAATCCATAGCAAATTATCATGTCTCTATTTCTTACGTTTTCCAATAATATCTTTTGTTTAGAAAATAATTGACTGGTATAGGATATTCTAAAAGGTCAGAAATGATTTTCTTTTCTCGTATTTTATTTCGTGATTTATAAAATAAAACTAAAATATAAAAGATCGCTCGAATGATATTCCATTGAAATCTAATTTTTTTTTAATATTTATTTCATTCATATAATACAATTGATTCTGACGACGTTTTGCTAATGCTTTTGAACGTGCCGATTTCACCATTTCTTTTCAACACTTTTCGGGTCAAAAAAAAATTAGTTGTAATGTAACAAATGTATACAGTATTCTGGGTTTTTAATTATGCAATTGACAGTTATGCTCTTGGCAAATATGCTCTTGGCAGATATATTTTTTAGTCAATATAATATTTATTTAATATATGTTAATCTCTTTAAATTGATAGTTTCTAAATGGTCATATAATAGTAAAAATGTGTAATTTATGTTTCTTAACAAGGAAAATGGTAGGTTTTCTTTTGTATTATTTTTTTGTCTCTCCTCTGCATGAGCCATGATCAGATTTTCTTGAGGTCTCGAGACTTCTTCATGGATGAATTTAAGTCATACAAATACAAGACGATAATTAAAATGTATATGCACATAAGATCTGAGATATGAATGGTCTTTTAAGACTGAGTCATGTATAACCACATAAGGAAACTGTCAGCTGTTAATTATCATTTTTAGCCTTTCCATATCTCCCGAATGCAGCCGAATTTCGAAAAACAGATTTCAGATGTGCACTCATCACTTTATCAGGATCTCGCCAAGTTTTTTTTCGAGTGAAAATGATACTCAGGAGCTGAAAATGAGTGGCTGACTTGAATCGTGACTCATGTGTCGAGAAGAAGAATTTGCCATGGCAACTAAGCGAGTGAAAAGCAATAAGTCGGCTCTGCCTGCACTTCGTGCAGTCAGCCGACTTAACAATCTAGTTTTGTACAACAAGAGATAGAAGCAAGTGTCTTATCTAATTTGAATCATCAGATCGTCAGCTACAAAATAACTTATTTAATTTTTCTACATTCTATTTTATTGTTGAGAAAATTGAATATGTTTCTTATTTGGTGGTAGTATTAGGCAATAGAATGAAACAATGCGTTTGTATTTAGTAGCTTTTATTACCATGGTACAGTTAAAAAGGAAAATAGAGCGCCTATTCGGAATTAGCGTCACAAACAAAATAGAGCCACATATGTTTTGGTAAAACCTGTTTTCGATTAAAAATACATCTGTAGTGCCCCTCGGCTCTATTTTTCTGAGATTCAGCCTTCCAAAGGTCGGTTTTTCGTTTTATCTCTTGTTAGAAAAAATTAGAAAAGACTTCACAATAATACTTACAAATAGGTGCTAAGAGACACGTTGTAGCTATCTATATTGAAAAGGGTTATTTTAACATTATTAACTCGAATTCTAATCAAATAAGTTTTGGATGTTGAATCAGAATAAAAATTTTTGCATACAGTTAGAAAAAATGAAGTAATTCAAAATTAACAATTTCTTTAGAAAAACCCGGTTCATGATTGGCAGTGCTACATTTTCAGTCATTCGAGTTTTTTCTAGCCAAATAGTAGTCGAATTCATATAGATACTATATATTCCCAACAAGCTCGTCAAGCTCTATAAAACTAAATATAAATGAACGAGAGCAAAAATTCACTCGAATTTCGTTTTTTTTTCGTATCTGTAGTATACAGGAATACAAAAATGGATTACGATCTCATTTCATGTATAAGAAATCACAGTTCAATTATAAAACATGTTCAAGTATGTTTAATATAAATATAATTATAGGTCAGATCAAGCTTGAAAACAAATTCAATTTATTCTCGTTAATTCTTAATGCAGGGCGCCAATAATTAGTAAAATAAAAAACATTGTTGAACTGCGAAATAGTAGTAAGACGCATTGACTAAAAATGCCATTGATATTTTTTATGAATATTAAACGAAGAATGACTTAAGTTTAATAGAAATTTTCTTCCAAGTATCTCTTGAGACCATAAATTACATTAAGGTTCATAATAAAATACTGTGATAGAAAAGCCGATTTTAATAATGACGTCTACAAAATCCGAAGCGTTGACATAGCAGAAGTTCTAACTACGCAAACTAAACCAATATGGAATTATATTAGAATTGTTCCCACTGATACCGAGTGTTTCAAAAGTCATGATAACTTAATAAGTGTATATATGATGAGTTTTTCTTCGATATCTATTCGAATTTCAATCGTTATTACAGACTTCAGTTCATTCAAATCTATCTTTGTGAGTTTCTAAGCACTCGCTCTGATATAATCTTGAGAAAAGAAAGCAACAGAATCAATTCTAATAACAAGATGACTTATGAAACTAGCTAACATACTCGTTTTCAAAGAATTATAAACGATCTGCTTTGAAGAAATGCACCAATTATTTGATCGTTTTCTAACATATCGAAAAATGATTTTAAGATAATAATGAAAGATCTAAAGACGGTAATAACGATTGAAATTCGAATAGATATCGAAGAAAAACTCATCATATTGTTTACGGCAACGAAAAAAGTCTAACATTTGTATCACAGCCACAAGTGCTACCTTGTCTTACAGTATTATTGAACTTGGTCTTTAAAAATAAAAACTTACTAGTCTCCTCTTTCAAATAAAAAGAAAGGTTTGGATTAAACTTGATTAGTAGTGGAGTTATACGCACTTATTAAGTGATCATGACTTTTGGGACACCCGGTATTTGACAGAAATCATCGATTAACTAGTGTCGGCGCCAAAATATAAGGCGGGTGGTTGTTTCATGAATAACTTTTGATAGGAAAGAGATAGAGACTTGCGGTTTTCAACGTTCGATAGCCAAGACCCAGAGTCATCTTTTTTCAAGCAAAGTTTTTTCTGAGGCGGACCTTCAAAATGGGGTTTTCAGGGGATCTCTGAAAAATCACGCTGAATTTCCGAAAATTACCATGTTAACCTGTTGATATTTTTACATATTTGTAATCAGCATCAAAAGACGAATCGATCCATATAGGTTTCGAAAATTTTCGAGAGCATTTTTTTTCGTCGATTTCTGGAGCCCAAGGGGTGCCTCATGAACTGAAATGGATCAAAAATCAGTTGAAAAGTTTAAAACAACTCTAAAGTACGTAACATGACGTCGGAAAGCAAAATGGTGAATAATTAGACAATAAAAACGGTATTTTCACCGACTTCATTATTTGAGACACCTTGGACTCCAGAAATCGACGAAAAAAAAAATATCATCGAAAATTTTCGAAACCTATATGGATCGACTCGTATTTTGATGCTGATTACGAATATGTAAAAATATCAACAGGTTTACATGGCAATTTTCGGAAATTCAGCGTGGTTATTCAGAGATCCTCTGAAAACCTCATTTTGAAGGTCCGCCTCAGAAAAAACTTTGCTTGAAAAAAGATGTCTCTGGGTCTCGGCTATCGAACGTTGAAAACCGCAAGTCTTTATCTCTTTCCTATCAAAATTTATTCATGAAACAACCACCCGTCTTATATTTTGGGGCCGACAATAGTTCGCATTAATTCAATATGAGATTATATCTTACATCTAATTCGAACAAAAGAAAATTTACGTAGTTCACTTTAGATTCGTTTTTTTCATAATCAAAGTAAGATTTGTTAAATAATAAAATTAAATAAAAACTTCATTTGGTATTAGTCCTATGCTTATGTTTACAAGTTCATTAAATCGTCTAATTTGACCAACAAATTCTAATTGATAAGATCTAAGAAGTGAGTAATTTTTAGAGAAACATATGATTCTACACGAACCAATTAGATTACACAGAACGTTTTAAAAATAGTGCTATAGACTAATTTCATGCAGAATATCTTATTCAATCATTAATTTATGACCTCTGATTTTTCAAGACTTGATGGCACATAAACTTATGACAATTAGGTTTGATGTTACATTTAATGTATGTATTATTTTTTTAAGTTTTAATTTAAAAAGATCAACATTTTTTATGTACCTTTTTTTTAATATAAAAAGCTTTTCTCGTGAATCTTTCCTTTCCAAATTTTGTAATATACGTCAATTTTATTGAGAAGTTATTAATCATTAGAATCTTATTTTAAGCTAGTACATATTTTCCTATAGCATAAAAACTTTATCTCAAATGGCCTCAACACTCTATTGTATAATTATACTTAAATGTCGGACATGTTGTCATTAAAAGAATCTCGTTCATTCTAACCAGTGCATTGTAATAATAAATTAAGTGCTTTCATGTATATAAGTGGTCTGATAAAGTTAAACACACGTTTTCTTTCGATGTTTTCTTGAAAGACGAAGTAAATGACATATTTTGAGCACAATAGAAAGTTAGAATCAAGATGTACACAAACCACTTATCCTTGTTGTGATTAATTATAGTATGAAGAAAAAGAAGAGGTTTCAATTTTTCTATAGCACACAAAAACTTAAGACACTTAGTATTTTGTTGAATAAATCGATATTGAAAAATAGAGATAATTTTCAAAAATTATTATATAGTTATAATAATTTAATATTATTAATCAATAACTAGACAAATATTTTGTTATACATTTTGATCTTTAAGTATGCCGTTAGAAAGAGCGTTGAAAACTAAATAACACTATGTATCTTTGTATTGCAATAATTCTTTATAACAAGGCTATTTTAAAACACTAATGAAAATTTAATCAATACTCTATGAACAATTTAGAAACGTGAGCTATAACCAAAGATGAGAACTTTAAAAGAATAGTGCGCTTTTTTAGAACAGACTTCGTTTTATCAGATGAGATACATCAATCTGTGCAATATGTTCCTCATTAAATATAGCACTATGAAAATATTATGATATGAAGCAAGCGAAAAATAGTTTACAATCATTGTTGATATTGGTAATCAAGGATAAAAGGGATATATCAGATCACAGGCAAATTGTATAGAAGAGCACAAAATCTCATTTAATAAAACAAAGTCTACTCTACTAAATGCACTATTTTTTTAAAGTTCTCAAGTCTATGCTTAGTGCTCACTTTTTGTAATTATTAATAAGGCATTATGTAAATCTTGATTAATGTTTAGAAAAACTCTGTCATCAACAGTTATTGCAGAACAAAAAGCGTAGTGCTATTCAATTTTCAATCCGCTATCTAATGAAAGAATACTTGAAGACCAAAAGTTATATTAAGAAAATCCATTTTCTAGATATTAATTTTTGAATAGGCGTTTTGTGTAGCCATTGACTTTAACTCCATATTACACGGAAAAAAATATCATTTCCTTTCTTTTCAAAGAAAACATGGAAGTAAAACAACCTCTTAAACTTTTTCGCCCCACTTCATATAATAGATCCATTATTTTTTGTATTCAAACACGTAATTGTCGAGATTCATGACAATTAATATGCATCACTGCAAAATTCAAAAATTTATACTAATTCTATCCTAGAAAGAGAAAGCTAGAAGCTGATTGCTAACAATTATAACGTTTTATCTAACAGGAATTCATCATATTTTTAGTACGTCATAATGAATTCTGATTCAACAGTGAATTTTCTCGCCTATTTTGGTGATAAAATTAATTTTTATTTTCCAATTATCATTATTACTTTTGGAACTATTGGATGTTTCTGCAGTTTTATTACTTTTACTTCTCGTAAGTTAAGAAAAACTTCATGTTCACTTTATTTTATTGGTGAAGCTCTATTTGATCTTGTTACACTTGATTTTGGAACAGTAACACGATTTCTTTATGATAATTATGGATATGACGTACAGATTCAATCAGAAATTTTTTGCAAACTACGAATGTATATTGCTAATGCTTCACCTGCAATTGCTACATGTTTTATTGTCCTAGCAGCAATGGATCGTTTTATGTCAACTTCATCAAAACCTGTTTATCGCTCATTTGCTACAATAAAGCGTGCTAAATGTATAGCTGCTTTTTCTCTAAGCATTTGTTTATTGTCATATCTACATTATATGATTTTTGCTGACTTGAAACCTATGTGTATTTTACAAAAAGGTGCATATAGTGTCTTTACAATAGTATTTAGTATAATATGGACATCATTTATTCCACATTTTCTTATGCTTTGCTTTGGATTTGGTACACAATATCATCTTCGTATGACACGACGTCGAGTTCTTCCCATCAATAGTCAACAAAGACGATTGCAACGTATAGAAACACAACTTATTACAGTAAATTGATTTCTATCTTGTTCAGTTGATATATATGCTTGTATTTAACTTTATAGATGACACTATTTCAAGTTAGTCTATCATCTTTATTAATTTTAACTCGAATGTCTTATTATTCATACAATGTAATTGCAAGTGGTACAGATAGAACAGCTTATGAAGAAGCATTGGATAAATTTTTCGCTAAATTAACAACACAATTCTTCTATTTAAATTATGCTAAATCATTTTATGTTTATATATTATGTAGCAAATATTTTCGAACACTATTCATGGAAAGAATCAAAAAAATTTATCGTCGATTAATTCCTTGTAGAACGAATAATACAGATAGACGTCAACGAAATTCAAATGCATATATTAATAGAAGTTTACAAGCAAGACATGTACAAAGAAACGCTTGAAAATAATGATTGTAATGAATTGAATAATGACATTTTCATTTCCTTTTTTCAACTTAGCGGAATTTTACATTAGATATAAAGAATATAAAGAGTCATGTAAGAATAATATCTAAATATTAAATATAATTATCTATAACGATGAAGTAAGATTGTTTATTCATAAAAACAAGAATTGAGAACAAAATATCGTTGCTTTATGTTTCATACAAAAGGTTTTTCATACTTCGTTTAAGAACACTGAATACATCTTTTGCCTATGCTTTATTCCAAATTAAAAAAGAACGTGCCAATGATCATTGTGACATCTTCATTTCTCACTTTTATAAGATGTTAATAAGATTACAAAATGTTCAATTCCATCGATTTCCGTGATTTTTAATTAAAAGACTTTTTCGGAAAACCAAAATGATTTTCACGACTTGAAAAAATACTTTTAGGGCTTTAAAACTTTAGAAATAGTGCTGACTTCTATCTTTGGAGAATTTCTAGTAAAACCCCTGAAAACTATACATACTATATGTTAATATACTAATTGAGGTTCCAACCTTTTGAGAAATTAATTAAATGAGGAGGGCCCTCTATTACATTCGGTGCATTCTTTTTTCAAAGGCGGTCTTCTATTATGGTGAAGTCTCTTATTGCAGGAAGGGGATGGAGTGTGATTACACAACTGTCACTAATGTTCTGTTTTGATACTTATTATGTACGCGCGTTTGTTTTTCTCTATAACTTCCATCCTTTTCTTGTTGCCCGCTCTTTATATTTTAATGTTGATATGTTTTCGTTTTTCATTAACTACATTTAGACACATCGTCATTTACTTTAATTCTCCTTCTTCTTTCACGTTCTCTACTCTCATTCTCTTTGCTTGTTACCTTATCTTTCTTTCTCTCTCTCTGCTTATTAAATATATCATTGGATCTTCTTTCACATTCAATTCAGGTTTTTATTTATTGTTGTCATTTGCCATCATTATCATTATGGCATTTGGCATCTTCAATAGTTACGTCTCATACAGCATTTACGACGTAACAGCAGGGAGGAGATTTACTAAAACATGCATATTTAATACTCTTAATGAAGAACTCAAGACAATTATTGTTTCTTTAATGAGAAGCAATTGAGATATTAAAGAGAGTTCATGCTGGTGCGACTAACATTCTTCGCTCTTCTGAACTGTATTTCTTCCTTGTTAAGTGATTAAGTTGTTTATTATTATCTTTCTTACGTTAAATTCAACCAAACACTTATTTGCACAACCTATTTAAGCAATGATATTCAAACAAAAAGATTACAATCGTATCCACGCATTCCCACGCTTTTTCTCTTTTCATGTTTCTGGCAGATCACAGTCTAGTTGACTCTGTTTGCATGTATACTAATGACGTGTTGAATCATTGCACTTGGACTACAGGATCGCTATCATGTTATACAGCAGCTGAAAAAGTGAATCAGTCGCATGAAATAACATCATACCGATGCAAGACAACAATGTTATATAAGTTGTATTGTGAATTAACAACGACCTATCGTCATAGCACTCGCAGCTTAGATAGTCTTTATTTCTTTCAGCATCAACTTTAGTATGTGATCCAAATTGGCGGCATGCCACAGCACATCCAACACAATTTTTTTCTTTAGACTGCACAATGCATCAACAATGTAACGTTATCTGAATCAATTTCATTGCTGTCTACGCTTTTCTCCATCAGTACACAGCATGAGAAGAATAAAATGATGACAATTCGAAAATCTAGATCTTCGATGACGTCAAATACCATTATTATTTCGCAAGTACAATCATTCTGCTGTTGTCTTTCTCAGTGTATCATTAGCAATGGTGGGCCAAAAATTATTCGAATACTATCTATTTGAATTTTATTAGTGTAGTTTTTCTATTTAGTAGAAAACATATTTACCCAACTCACTACATTAAGATTTATAAGTTTTTCTTTTACAAAAGAGGATCAGCAAGAAATTGTGAGATTGTTTTCTTTTCTTCATTAGTAGATAATAATTCTATAATTAAAAATTTTATTCATTTTGTCATAAGTGAGGTTTCAAAAAACAAAGATTTTTAACAATGAAACATTTTAATAAGGTTTTAAAGATAATGTCATTGATTTGTTCTGATTGATAGATATGATAAGTTTTATATTGTTTATGAATTAAACTATCTCAAAATGCAAAATGATCTTCACTGATAAAAGTTTATATGCACCTAATAAACCAACGAACTGTATCTCATCTGCTTATTCTTATATGACTTATCAACAACATAATTCGACATAATACGAATCATTTCTAAAACAAAACACTGAGAACAGATTAGTTATCACAATTATTTTTTCAACAAATATCTATCTTGTTGATATTCGACATTAATACTTAGATCTAACCAAAACGTTCTGGCAACGTTACTAGCAATTTTATCAAGCAGATAACATTTAAGAATCTTTTACATGAATAAACACTAGAATGTCTTGCTTTCAATGATATATATAATAAATCTATTTTGGTTTTTGTTTTAATATTTCTTCAGATAAAATTCAATACCAACAAAACAGTTTTTTTTTAATGGATAATGAATTTTATCGATATTACATTAAATTTCAGATTATTTTGGTAATTGATGCAAAGACAATTCATAAAAAAAACTTGCAACAGCAGTGCGACCTAACGCCTCATGATACCGAACACGAATTGTCAATGATGAATCTCGGTTTGGCCGTCCGATTTCCATTCTGACTAATCTAAATATCGTATTATTATGAAAGTTTATCGACAATGATTCACACTTAACTTATGATGACATTATAGTTGAGATTTCTCTTTCTTACGATACAATAGAATGAATTATCCACGGTTGTCTAAAGATGAAAAAAGTTACATAGCATTGAGTGTCTCATCAATTCAACGGTGAACAAAATAAAGAATGAATTAGAATTTGTGAAAATTTCGTGATGAAACATGGTAATTATGCAATATTAATACAGATGAGGAGGAGACACGAATTTATCATAGGCAGGTTGAGCTCAAGTCAACTAACGCAAGTTGGATTAGTGGAATAAATCACAGATGATTATTGTTCGCCAAAGTAGATTCTAACCAAAAACTTTGTTTTCTATATTCTTTAAATCAAATAGTTCTGTTCTTATACAGAGCGTAGATAAAGACAATACTATAAATTACAACTATTATATTGAACATTGTCTCAATTGTGTTATCAATGAAATGTCGAAACAAAGAAAGTCATCAAGTGCAGAAAGTATAAAATTACTTCATAACAATGCTCGACCTGATAGTCATCTAGATGTTATTAGTTGTTTGACACAAGCAGGTATCAATTTAATACTGTATCCATTATTTCCACAAGATCTTACACTATGTAATTTTCGCCTAAATGATTATATCAAGTGTAATTCAACTAATCAAGCAATTGAAAGCTCATTGATTTGTGTGATTCCAAAGATAGTTTAAAATATTCCAGAATAAGAGTTCAGAAAAACATATGACGAATTGTTAGAAAAAAAAATGGAACTTTGTATAAATAATAATGACAACAATTTTGAACATTTAATAAAATTCAATTAAAAGTATCTGTTTACTTTTATGTTTTTATTTAATTTTGTCAGAACTATTAGCAACTATAAGTAAGAGGCATTAAAGACGTAATACAAGTCTTGATTCAACTATCACCATTGACCAATGTCATTGTTTCTTGGTATTGTTTTTCTGCTCAATAAATCCATCGTAATTTATTGATGTAGGTTGCATTTACTTTTAGCTTTGCTTTTGTTAAAAGTCTGTTCTAATTATTTTATAAAGTGACATTTCTTTCTTTTATCTTCATAAGCTTTTTCTTTGATGCATATGAAGCATTATCCTACAGAATTAGAATAAAAATAAATAAAACAAGAATCATATCAAGGCACATTGTAATATATAACAACTTCAACATTTCATTATATTTCAATATTCTTTAAGATTCTGACTTATGAATGTCAGTGCTGAATAATTTAATCGCAATTTCTGATTACATTCTATTGGTAATCAAAAAGAAATCGAGTAACACAAACATTGTGACGTATTTGAAATAATCCAATAAGCCAAAGCTTATTTTTCCTCAATTTTAGTAATTCTGTTAATAATAAAAAAATATATATATGCAATGTAATGCAATGAGCTGAACGTCATATTTTGTCGAGTCGAGGTGAGTAGTTGAAAATGTAATAAGACTTGCTCTAAACATAGGCTATCTGAAAAGGACAAAGAGCATCAAAGAAAAAAAAGTCTCATATAAATGTTAGTTATTGAATATAGATTATCTGCAAACAGTTAGTAGCGCCAGTGACTATAATGTAGTAAATAACTAAAACAAATCTTTAATTTTTACATTGATCTGTTATTTGTTCTGTATTCTAATTCATGGTTAAGATTCAATCGAAGGAACTATTCATTATTGATTTTCTAAGTAAGATTTAGTTCATCCGTTTATTGACATTTATGTTCGTTTAAATCATCTAAATATATATATATATATACTCATGTACAATTCATCTTCACTAAGTAGGCTTTTTGTATAGAGATAAAAAACACAATATGCATGTCAATAAAACTGTCATTTCTTCTTACAATTGTAGTTATTATTAAACTTCAAATGAAATCACTATATTCATAGATTTACGGCAATGAAGTCACAACCAGATTTTCATCAACTTATAAATCTTAGTGATAAAATTAATTTTTATTGTCCAATTATCATTATTACTTTTGGAACTATTGGATGTTTCTGCAGTTTTATTACTTTTACTTCTCGTAAGTTAAGAAAAACTTCATGTTCACTTTATTTTATTGGTGAAGCTCTATTTGATCTTGTTACACTTGATTTCGGAACAGTAACACGATTTCTTTATGATAATTATGGATATGACGTACAGATTCAATCAGAATTTTTTTGCAAACTACGAATGTATATTGCTAATGCTTCACCTGCAATTGCTACATGTTTTATTGTCCTAGCAGCAATGGATCGTTTTATGTCAACTNGATTTCTATCATAGAAATCAATTTGTTCCTCCTTAATTTATAATTTTAATTTCTGAATAATCAAGTCAAACTACGTCGTAACAGACTGAAAATCCAGCTGAATATAAACAACACATATTATTATTAATTTTCTATAAAGAAACAGCAATGAAAACACATAACAATCAATGAAGTTTTCTTTCTTCGTCAAAAAGAGAGATACTGCCTTGAAAATCTTTATCAGACAATACTGCTAAAATAACGTTTATACTATTCATTTCAAAATATAATGATCTCCGCTGTTTTTTCGAATAACTTTTCATGGGAAAATCATATAGATCTACAGTTTTCATTACTTAAGAGAGAAGACTCGGAGTTATCGAAGTATTTCGAATTTTCTTTTGTCAACAGCTGACGAATCATGTGAGTTCTTGATTGGAGATTTTCGAAGATGATATTCTAAAGTTATTTCACTTTCAATTAAGACTTTTGATAGGATTGATCGATAGAAAAAAAATCTTCTCTTTCGATCTACACAAGATCGATATTTATCAACTAAAATATATGAACACACTACATACAGAGTGTAAAAAAAGAACAAAGATTGTGTTGCAATTCATTAAAGAATTATTCAATGTTCAAATTTTAGCTCAAGATGGCAATGAAAAATTAAGAAATGTACGATTTGTTAGAAATTTATGAAGAATATTATTGAAATAAAAAAAAGAAGAAAGTAATTTTCAAGTTTTCATTCGCTAAGAACTTCATTGCGCAAAAATTGAAGAAAAAGGGTGTGAGTGTGGCATCGATGTGTGTATGAGTCAACAAACGGTCCACATCCTCATTTCCAACAAGAATTTTCAAAGATAAAAACGATTGTTGGTTTTCTATGGATAGAGTCTCTGAAAAGCCAAAGGCTAAGTCTTTCAGCTAGTGAAATTTGCAAATAGAATTCTATTTAAATTACCGAGAATGATAGAGCAAAAACTTGCGTACAAAATCTAATATCTTCTGACTATTTACAATTTTTTTTGAGCCGACATACATTAATCCTACAGACGGTACAAAATTAGATTTTCTGTTATTCCGCATGGAAACAGCATTTTTGCGCCTTTTGTAAGTTTGGTGTATCTTGAGTGTAGGTGTGAACCATTTGTTAACACACACTCACAACCATATTCAACGAATAATCTGCGATCATCATAAACTTAAAAAAATAGGGCTAGCTAGGTATCGTAACAGTTGAGCTTGACGGTGCTCACGAAAACAATATACGTATATATATAGTTATATCATGAATAGCTGATGCACGAATAGATAGTACAGTACAGAATTTATTGTAGAAGCGACAATTGTCTTTATTTAACAAAATTAGAGATGAACAGTATCGATCGAAATTATTATATTATTACACCCTCAAAAGAATGGTGATATATTATAGAAAATATAGAGCATTGGTTGGACCAGCAATATATACAGTAGATGTCAAAATTATTCAACTATGCCTTAGATAATTTTATATTCTGCTGTGTATATTTCAAAAACTAGATGAGATGAGCTGCAATCATTAGTTATAGTTGATGATACAAACACAGTGTGTCCTGTTTCATTCTTCCAAAAACATCCAATCGCTTATTTTTTTAAAATGTTGCATGCCTGTTTTAAGTTGAAAATTTTGTTATGATACATGATTCAATAGAACAGCTTGCGCTGTACGTAATTCCCATAACATTTAGCTATTTTTTTTTTGTTTCATATATTATCAGCAAGAGCACTGCAAGTTGCCTCAGCTATTCTACTTGAATAGATATTTCATATTGGAAAATTGTTCTAGCCATCTTCTATGTACACACCAATCACAAATAGTGGTTCTTGTATTGTCTTATTCGAGCATCGAAGATAGTTAAAGTTGTTTTAGCAGCGTAGATTTACAGGAAATCTTTTTTCGTACAAAACTCTTGTATTTGAAATCAAAGCAAATTTCATCACTGCAGTTATTTACCTCTGTTACACTATGAATAGCAACAGTAAAAAAAACTTACCGTACTCCTAGCAACATTCTAAGTACAGATTTCACTAAATATGTAGCAATATTTTTACACGTCATATCTTTGTAGATAGAGGATGAAATTTAGAACAACACGCTATGTTAAGTTTCACTTGATACGTCCTTGTTTGATGAGATACATATCCATTCTGTTGGGTGAGACTTCAATAAGCTAATTTTACTCCTGCTATTTATACTGTAACAAAGAAGAGGAGTGTAAGAGATATAATCAATTTTAATTTCAAGTATTAGAGTTTGGTACGGAAAAATATTCCCTACAAATCCACGATGTTAAAATAACTCTTATCTTCTTCGATGCGTGAATAAGACAGTGCAAAATCATGTATTTGCGTATCTTCTGACTTGTCGTTCACAAGATCATCACAACAGAAAATGATCAAGTTTGATGCATATATCTAGTAAATAAATAAAGAAAAAGAAAACTCGCAAGGAATCGCCTAAACTCAATGCGTAACGATCTCAATTTTTTCGGGTATTGGAAATTTCAATTAACATAAGAACGATAAACGATTTCACTTGGAGTCAATCCTGTCCTGTCGAAGACTTTCATTATCTCTTCTTCTCATAACAGCTGAGTAGAGATTAGCTGACCACTTTTATTTATCTTGGGTAAAAAGAAATGGAATTCAAATCACCGTTTTTGCGGAGCTTACTGAAGATGAATGACAACTTATATTGAAGATTCAAAAATGTCGGTATCACCTCAAGACTCATGAGCAATTACGCTATTTTCATATGGTTCTAAAGTACTTTTCAAGAGTATCACAATGGTATAAAAATGTCGAGGGAAAACAGTGTTCATTCTAAGAAATTCTAAAGACACTGTTCTCGGACAAAGTTTTTGAGTCCTTTTTTACTGGTATTCAGAATCAGTATTCCGAATCGAGTGGATTTTATTGTATTTCGAATATTTTCCAGAACTTTTATTTCTCATCGAAAAATTCACAACTCGTCCTTCTGAAGATTGGATCAACAAATGAATTTTATGAGAACGCTTTTCTTTTATTGTTTAGTCATTTGCTATTTAGAGCTCTACTATTGTTCCATAAATTTAGAACTTCCTGTCCACTGTCAAAATATCTTTTTGACGAAATTCATTTGTTAAGGTAATCCTGAGGAGATCAGGGTGAATATTCCGACAAAAAAGGGTTTCGGAAAATATTTGAGGTACGACTGAGTCCACTCAATTTGGGATAATGATTCAAAATATCAGTACAACAAACCACAAAATTTTCTCTTGAGAACAATGTCCTTGAAATTTCTTTGAGTCGTCAGTATGTTTTTTCTCAGTTTTTTTATACTATTTTGAGCCCCTCGAAAAGTAATATCAAGCCATATGAAAATAGTCAAGTTGCTCATAAAATTGATAGTGAAAAAGAGCTTATTATCAGTAATAGTAGGTTTCAATATGCATGTGATGATCAGTGACTATTTCAATCGACCTGTATACAGCATAAATAAGTATTATACGGCTGATTCTATCAATGCTCACTTTCAGACACTATGTGATAGTTTGACATAAATGAAATAGAATTTCTCGTAGAGGACAATTTCAACAGTTATTGACCTTCTTCTTTAATCAGTTATACATTTTCTTCCGAAGAAAATCTTTGTGAAAATCATTTCCTTCCATATCTTACATTAATAGATTTTTTAGTAGATGTAAGTTATCTGTGAAGATATGTTTATTGTTATCTATGCCATAGACAAACAAAACAGTTCGTAAATAAAAAGTCCAAAATGTGCTAAAAGAAATATATTCACGCAACGTTATCTTGTCTTTCGATGTATCTGTATTTAATGTTGTTTAGATATCAGTTAAATAAAGACAAGGTAAGACAAACAGTAATAAAAAAGAAGAAAAAAAGAAATGAGGAGTCTACCGCCTATTATTGGAATAAAATCAGATGGACCAGTAGGCACTTTTTGTAGTCGTATAAATCGTAGGCATCTAATTGGTGCTTCACTAATATTTCTTGGTCTACTGTCAACTGCACTTCTAATTACTGTGATTGTTCAAGCAAAAAATCGTGGCCAAAGCAATGAATACTGTATCAATCGAGGATGTCTTTCAGCATCAACACATCAATTAAGTTTTATGGATACTACAGCATTAGCTGACCGTTGCACAGACTTTTATAAATATGCATGTGGTGGTTGGCAACAAACTCATCCAATTCAATATTTTGATACTGAACGAACAATACTCAGTGATATCATTGTTCGACGTGATGCTGATATTGAACGTCTTCTTAATTCACCTATTTCCCGTGAATCTGAAAAAAGTTGGGAATATAAAGTTAAAGTTTGTATTTTATTATTTGTTTTAATAATAAAAGAACAAAAACGTTGATAATTATTTAGACTTATTATACAGAATGTATAGATGATTATGCACGTGTGCCGGATAGTGGTAAAGCAATGGTAGACTTAATCAGTGATCCTGATGCAGTCAATGGTTGGTTTCTTATTGATAATGGTGCTCCAAATGCTAGTCAAGACTCTTTACTAAAACCTCAAACTGTTTTTGAACAAATATCACGTATACATGGCAATTTTGGTAAAAATATTTACAAAATATTGATAAATAATTTTTTTTTCTTTAATGTTTTCTTTTAGGTGCAAATATTGTCTTTGGTTTACGTGTAAGATTTGATGATACAGATTCAAATATTAAACGACTTGAAGTATAACATTGGCAAGAAAATAATAAATTATATTTTGATTATTATATTATAGTTCTTTGCAGCTGGCTTAACATTGGAAATTAATGATTATCTTCGAAATGATTCAGTATCACAAACAGTAAGTTGAAGAAACTTTACGTCTATTCACCTAGATCAATAAAATACCTAATGATTTGAAAGTCTATTGAAAATGAAGTTAGAGTACAACTACTTGATAATCCTATTGAATAAAAAGAGTTATTTTTGAATAACAACATCTGTATTGATGTATTAAGAATCTTCATATAGTATTTTTATTGCTGAATACGAGAAAATTATTGTTAATATTAACCTTAACATAACCACTTTTAGAATTACCACTTCTTGTCCGCTGGAGGTTCTTGAAGACTTCACTTGATAAATATTTGAACTATATTTATCTAGTCTGTTATGAAACACGATTTAAAAGAAGAATAGGAGTATAGGAATACAACGTTGTTGATATACGATCAGAGACCGTATATCAATAACAACTCGTTATTATATATAAGCTACTGGCTTATTGCATTTCTGAATGATTAAGTAAAAGGATGACGAACAAATGCATCTCAGAGTACATAGAATTAATGAATCTTCGTATGATTAGCAATAGCAGCTTCATCATGTTTCACATTTTAATCTAGTACGGATTGTGCTAACAGCTTTGTTCATCATCTTATCATTCTCTATTTTCGAGATATTTGAAATCATACATCACTATCCAATATTCACATATACTTTGAACTGTTTCTACATAAGAATGAATGCATAATATAACATTGAATCTCATTTGGATCCAGACGAACTCCAAGTAATCAATAAACGTTCACATATATTTCGGGATGGTCCACTCACATAAATAGTAGTTGGGTATAACTGGCAGCAGATATTATCAGTATACTCTACTAGTCGTTACTAGAATATATCTAGAAGATGAGTGGTTACAGCTAATATTCTGTGCTTATGATAGTGTTCTAATTTATGCATTCTGAATTCTTCATATTGTTCACATTCAATGAGAAATAAGTTAGATAATTGTCATTATTAACAAACTATGTTGTATGCAAATTAATTTAGTAATTTTTATGTTTTAGCATCTTTCAGCTTATCGAAGATATATATCGAAAGTGTTAAGTTTACTGGTGAAAGATGCTGAAGTAAACGATGGAAATCTTTATGATCGTATTGATACTGTTGTGCAGGATATAATTCTTGTTGAACAAACTTTAGCCGAAGTACATTCATCAAATAGAAAAGAAATATTTAATTGGTTATTTTCAATAAAAATTTTCTAGGCTCATCAAAAAAGTTTAAATAATGGTGATAAAATAACATTAATGACTTTAAAACAAATGTCTGATCAATATAAAGTAATAGTTATAAAAATTCAAAATTAAGTATAAATTCAAATTTTTGTTTAGTTTGACTTTATTGAATTAATGGGAAGTGAACTAGGTGATCCGAGTGTTGTATCTGATATAACATTAGTTTACGTTACAAATCATATATATTTTAATGAAGCATTTGCATTCTTATCAAACAACAATGAGTATAAATACTTATATATCATTTTTCTATTTGTTTATTTTTCTTAATCAATTTATTTAAAATTTAGACCAAGATTTGCTCGAGCTATTCATAATTATATGCGATGGAGACTTGTTCAAACATATATTAATGATCTTTCATATGATTATATGCATGCATATCGAGTATTTCTTAATGAATATTATACTCATGTATTACATTCAACTAATGAAGCTTATTGTACACGTGAAGTTATACGAAGATTTCCACTTGCTATTCAACGTTTATATACAATGAATACAATAAAAAATTCAAATACAATAGAAACTGTATATGAATATTTTTTTTTCATCTAAATTTTATTTTATTTTATTTTAGGTTCAAAAAATTTTCGATGCATTAAAAACTGGATTAAAGAAATATATTAATGAACAAGCAACATGGATGACTGATGAAACAACAAAAACAATAGCAAGACAAAAAGTAGATGCACTTACAGCTGCTATTGGTTATGCTAGTATTGCTTCAAATGATACACGTCTGGATGATTATTATGACAGAGTATGTATTTAATTAAATGACATGATTTTTATTTGAGAAAAAAAAAACAAATATTTTAGTTTGCTGTTAGACCACGTTCTCACTTTGAAAATGCATATGGTTATCATCGATTTCATGCGTGGACTATATTAAATTCATTATTAGATCCTAGTCAACTTGATCATTGGGATCTTTTTGAAACACGAACAAGTCGACTTTTTGATTATATTGCAATATTTAATCGCCTTTTTGTTATTGCCAGTGCTATGAATGCACCACTTGTTAATACTGAATGGCCATGGCAAGTTTTTTTATTTTTATGGTTTTATCTATCTAAAGAAGTCAAGAGTAAAACTAAAATATACACTTATTTTAGTTTTAACCTTAACTTATTCATTGATATCAACAAACTAAAATAAGGATGATTCTTTTGTTAGATCTTTTCCTAGTATATCTTATTCTTGATCATCTCGGAATTTCTACAAGACTAAGTCTTTTCATAAATAGCAACTGCTGTTTCGGTTTATATCTTGACAAAATTATTTTACGACTTGTTTGCATGAAATCTAGAAAACCAACGTATGAGACAACAAAATCATGTTTTTTTTCCTCATTCACAGGGCAGTAAATATGGGTTCATTAGGTGTTCTACTTGCTCAAAAACTCTTTGGTAGTATCGATGGGCCAGAAGGTAAATAATGTGATTTAATCTGACTCATAACAATAAAATATTTTATCGAATTTAGGTCGTGTACATGCAGCTAATGGAACACGAATACCTGATTGGTGGTCAACATCAACAGACAATGCATATAATATAAGCCGTCAATGTATAACTGATTATTATGTACGTGATATACAAACTCTTTCGTATATTGTATATGGTACAAACGTATCAGTTAGACTTGCTGGTGAACCATTTTCTCCAACAACACTTCGACATATTGGTGCTCTTCGTTTAGCATATACAACATTGAAAGAAAAGGATCAAATGAAATCATTAAAAATGCCTGGTACAAATTTAACAAGTGAACAAACATTTTTTCTTGCTTATGCTCAAACACAATGTTATAAACGCGAAGACTTAATTCAATTTGTAGCAACACAATTAGGTATTTATGATGAAAGAACGGCATTAAATGCTGCACTTATCCATATGCCAGAGTTTTCAGAAGCATTTCAATGTAAAGAAAAAGTTAATAAATGTTTTTGATTTTATTAATGAACGAATAAATAAATAAAATGAGCATGTTTTTGTACTAAAAAACATAATTAAAATTTTACCTTCGTTTCTTTTTTTTTTCTTTCTTTGAAGTTAATATCGATGAATTTTTTATTATGCTGATGAATGAAATACCCCACCGATCAGTTTTATTAAACAACGAGATCGTCGTGAGGATATGTCGTTCATGAGCAGATGGAAAAGATCAAATGTGTTCAAATGTCTTTTTATGTTTAAATTGTCTAATCGATTAGAGACAAAACGATGTAAAAAAAATCGCCATTTAGTCTTGTCGTCATATGTAAAACAAAAAAGAAAAAGAAGAAAAAAAAGAGAATGGAAAATGGTATGATGTGGGTGTCAGATGGACAAATCATTTCATTAATACAACAGAGAAATTATCATTTTCTCGTTTGAATAACAAACACACTTGTCACCATTATATCGAACATTGTTTTATTCGAAGAGTATAATCAATTAACAAACTCTGTTACTCTTTTATGGAATAAATTGAAATAAAAAGTTCGCAAAAGATGAATATAAATGAATTCTACAAGTTGACAAATTTTTAACTATTCAAAATTTATGTTTAATCTAACTGATAGAATATATAGAGCAAAGCTGATCGTTTGCAATGAGTATTTCTTCATTTTTTTATCATACAAATTGATTTTATATGAGCTAAACGATACTTTTTAAAACTGAAAAGAAAAGTAAACATGTTGTCAAATAAACTTTGACAATAGATTTGAACGGTTTTCTTTTATGATAGTTATAAAAAAAACTTTCCAATGAAGTAGAGGTCTTTATTCAAATAGTTTTATGTTTGTATTCAGAAATGTGAGATATATAGTTTTCAATAGGATGTATCATTATTGTTAGTTTACAGCATATTTGAAGAATTTATTTCTTTGTTTAGATCGTTTTCGAAATAATGAATTCAATTGGTTAGACTATTAGATTAAGTAGTCAGATTTCAATTTACAATGTCAGACTTTATGTTAATTTTTATTCTTCAGTATTTTTTTTTTCTATTTTGAAGCGTAAAGAAATCCGTTCTTGTTAAATATCCTATGCAAGTTGTATGTTTCTAATTTGATGAGAAAAATATTCATACTATTGGAAATACAATAGTATTGATTACCAGTATCTTGTCTATCGATTGATTATCTATATATAATAGTAATAACACGAATCTATAGAATTATTTTGTACATCTCAAACAGATTTTCGAGTCTTAAGTTTAAAATAATAGAACTAATGATATATTATTCTGACAATATGTGTCTGTTCTTTTATTAGTTTCGATATATCAATTCATGTCGAATAAAAATAATTTTATATCATTAGTCTTAAGTCGCTTGCTGATGATGTTTTCTTTCTAATTAACAATACCGATAGATCTGATTAGATACATTTATTTTTAGATTATTTCATGAAATCTGTTAAAAAATCAATACANAAATTTTTAACTATTCAAAATTTATGTTTAATCTAACTGATAGAATATATAGAGCAAAGCTGATCGTTTGCAATGAGTATTTCTTCATTTTTTTATCATACAAATTGATTTTATATGAGCTAAACGATACTTTTTAAAACTGAAAAGAAAAGTAAACATGTTGTCGAATAAACTTTGACAATAGATTTGAACGGTTTTCTTTTATGATAGTTATAAAAAAAAACTTTCTAATGAAGTAGAGGTCTTTATTCAAATAGTTTTATGTTTGTATTCAGAAATGTGAGATACATAGTTTTCAATAGGATGTATCATTATTGTTAATTTACAGCATGTTTGAAGAATTTCTTTCTTTGTTTAGATCGTTTTCAAAATAATGAATTCAATTGGTTAGACTATTAGATTAAGTAGTCAGATTTCAATTTACAATGTCAGACTTTATGTTAATTTTTATTCTTCAATATTTTTTTTTCTATTTTGAAGCGTAAAGAAATCTGTTCTTGTTAAATATCCTATGCAAGTTGTATGTTTCTAATTTGATGAGAAAAATATTCATACTATTGGAAATACAATAGTATTGATTACCAGTATCTTGCATATCGATTGATTATCTATATATAATAGTAATAGCACGAATCTATAGAATTATTTTGTACATCCCAAATAGATTTCCGAGTCTTAAGTTTAAAATAATAGAACTAATGATATATTATTCTGACAATATGTGTCTGTTCTTTTATTAGTTTCGATATATCAATTCATGTCGAATAAAAATAATTTTATATCATTAGTCTTAAGTCGCTTGCTAATGATGTTTTCTTTCTAATTAACAATACCAATAGATCTGATTAGATACATTTATTTTTAGATTATTTCATGAAATCTGTTAAAAAATCAATACATATACAAATAATAAGATTTGCTTATTTTCATGCGCCTCAATGTACAAAATCAGAACATATTATTATTTTTGTTTTAAATAATATGTCTTTTGCGTTATACAAATTTTCTTTCTTTAAAAATACTGTTGACACAATCTCTCCGGGATTGAAATATGAAATACAACATAGTTTCTTTTGCTAATCACAAGGGAATTGTTCTATTCTATCTATTTTGCAACACATTTTTTAATCATCGCTTTACTTAATCGTCCAGAAATACCATAAGCAAATAGTTCATATATTATAATGAGACGTTATTCATATACAGGTGTATAGTCATATGTTAACAACATCTGTCAGGGTCTTTAATGAGTAGTTGCTAACGAGGGAACTTCGTAAGACGTCCACTTCTGATTTCAGTGACTTTTCTCCTAAAGATACTACGCAGAACTCTGAAAAGTTTTAAGCTTCTATTGAGATTTGACTAAACTATCGAGTTCTAAAATTATGTCTGTTTTCTAGAGACCCCAGATTTTCGGAAAGTTCGTATGTTAGAATTTTGATCTGAAACTTTGTGCATATAGAGAACTCAGCTAGACTAGCTTTCATTAAAAAAATTTACAAGTTTTGAACAAAGTCTCTTCGGGATATGAAGCTGTCGAAAGATGCATGTTGTATACAATATCCATGGAAAAGGTTCAATATCTTGAAAGTTTCTTATCTCAAAGAGACTTTGTTCCAAACTTTTGATCGTTTATATGGAAACTGGTTTAGTTGAGTTTTCTATATGTACAACATTTCAGATCAAAATTCTAAAATTCAAGTTTTCTGAAAAACTTGTGATCTCTAAGAAAATAGACATATTAAAAACTCGATAGCTCAGTCGAATCTCAATTGAAACTCAAACCTCTTTACAATTCTATGTAAAATCTATTGGCAAAAACCTATTGAAATCAGAAGGAGACATCTACGGATGTTTACTCATAAGATGTGTGTGAGGATAGCGGGCGTCCAAATTTCTACTTCTATAATACACAACTTCTTTTATATCATATTTTACAAAATGATGCAATTGACTTTAGATTTTGATTTTGTGTTTGCTTATGCTGTTCGCATGACTTCGTCAACGTACTGGCTGTGTACTCAGAGAATGTTTTTATTATAAACAGAAACACAACTAAAACCCGTCTCACATCAACAATAATCATAAGAAATCTTAAATCTTGATCTGTAAAAATTTTTATTTTTTTTAATTATATATGTATATCAATCGGTAAAATCCAAGAACTTTCTCTTCATGATTCAGATTTTTTTTTGATAGATACATATTCAGCAAATAAATATGAGTGCAAAAGAAAATCGACGAACTTGATGATTAATATTGACTAATTTTTTTTCTTTTATTTCTTCGTATACTAAATACCGAAAGAAAGACAATGTAAAACGATAAAAAAAATTACATAAAAAAGTAATAATTATTCTACGAATTGACATACAAGATTAGATTGTTTAGTAATTTCGATTAGCTTCAAATAATGATTGACCATCAACCGTGCCATTAGCACCACCTTTATATTCACCTTTGGCAGCAGCACCATGAGCCTAAAAAATTCAAAACATTAGAATCATAAGAAAAAAAATCTACAATATCCATTTTTTTACTTGAGCGCGTTTAAGAAGTTGACTTTGTGCAGCTAGAATATTTTCAGATTTACCAGCCCATGCAGCAAGAACACTAGCTTGGAGTGCTCGTCCATAACTAAATGTTAATGTCCATGGTTTTTTGCCAGGATATTGATTAATAGCATTTAAATTAATTGATGCTTCTTCTTCGGATTGACCACCTCGAAAGAAGAAAAAAACAGCGATATTTACATGACATATTTCCTCGCTAATTAACATAAATCATACCAGACAAAAAGCAAATGCCTGGCACAGCAGGTGGAATTGTTCGTTGTAATGCCGTTACTGTTGCTCGAGCAGTATCTTCTGGTTTATATTTTCTCTTACAATCAAAACCTATATTCAATAGAATTTCTCTTTTTTTTTTTGTTTTAAATTAAAACAAGTTAGTTTAACAAACCTGCAGTAACCATATTTGGTTTAAGAAGTATTCCTTCTAAGAAAACATGATATTCACTAAGTGCTTTATATGTTGCGGCTAAGACTTTTTCAGTAACATGTTGGCATGTCTCCAAATCATGATCACCTTCTGATAATACCTAGAATCAATCTATTCAAAAACAATTTATTCAAAAACAAAAATAATCTTACTTCTGGTTCCACAATTGGAACAATACCATTCTATAATTAAAACAAAAAGAATTTCTTTTTTACTTTCTCAATTATTTTTATTTTTACGAGGGAACAAATTTAAATATCGTTCCCTCTAAAAGCGAGATGAGACCTTACGTATCTTGTAGAGAATCTTTCATTGATCACATATATCAATATCTTATCTGTCATCAATCCAACGTACAATGTAATTCTCCTTTGTGGCGGGTAGTTTGATAAAATATCAAGTGTCTCAGAATTAATTACAAAATATAACGTTCTGTAGAGAACTCTTTTCTCACCGTTCTTGTTAAAAAGTTTTTCGATTAAGTTGAAAAATACTATTTGAAATGGGATTACAGATACGTAAGATGGTGAAAAGAAATTTAACACCAACGTATTTTTTTTCTATAATGTTAAACATCTAGCTCAAATTCAGATAGTGATTTGAATAGACAATGAAGTCTTCTATGTAATGCATTCTATGCCAAGATTTTATAGATGAACTATGGATACTAAAGTTTCTAAAAAAAAACTCGACACAGTAGTTTTTAGTTTCGAGAAGCAATTTTTCAATCATGACATTTTAAACAATACAAAAATCTGAACGAATTAGAGATCTCTGCATCTTTTATGACCTTCCCCTAAAAAGTTAAAAATATCGCAAAAAACGTATTTCAGTTGACTTTTTAAATAGCATTGTTAAAAAATAGCTTCTAGGACCTGAAAACTACCTTGTCTGTTTCCTTTTCGTGAAATCTTACTATAAAATGTAACCGATAGAACACTCCCATTGACTATTCAAATCACTATCTGGGTTTGAGCTAAATGTTTAACACTAGAAAAAAAAATAACAATTAGTTTTTATTAAACTTTTCCCACCACCTTATATATATGCACTCATGCTACAGTATTAACATTCTAGCTCTGCTGTTTTCTAACTAAATCAAAAACTTTTTTTATTACAACAATGATCAGACTACAAAATGTGATATTTTGGAATTAATTCTGAGTTACTTGTTTTTCTTTTTATGAAAATGATCACCTCACTGAATAATGATTCTTCAGATTTTTTAAGACTTTGATCGGTACCAAATAAGATATCGATATAAGTCATCAACCGAAGGTTCTCTACAAGATAGACTAGATCTTATCTTGTTTCATAGAGATGACAATTAAACATATTCCCTTGTTCGTACTTGTTGACAAATTGATGCATAACGTGCTAAAACATTTGATGTTTCATGAATACATAATTCCGATGGTAAACCATCACCAATTTTTAATGCACATCCTAAACAAACAAAAGACTCTTCTTTTCTAAGTGTTAACAAAAAATTGAAATGCATACGCCATTTAGCAAAACGTGCTCCATCTCGATAATATTGTGCACATCGTTCACTAAGATTATCAAGACCTTGTGTTGTGTTTTCTCCATTTGTACCCGCCAATGGCACAAGACCTTTATCAACTTTAATACCAGGAATAATACCTCTTTCTTTTAATATTTCACGAAATGGTTTTCCATTATTATCATATTGATAAAATGTTTCATGAAAAAAAATAACACCAGATATATAATTTGAAAGTTCTTTCGAACCAGTCAATAAAATTTGACGATAAAGACGACGATTTTCTTCATTATTTTCAAGAGCAATTGATTGAAAACGTTTTAACATCGAAGCTAATAAACATTTTATTAAATAGAATATTTTCGTTTTAGTCTACCTGTAGATTCATCAGCTGCTAGTAAACCTTTTCCTTTTGCTGTAAGTATAGCAGCTGTTTCAATTAATTCTTTTTCTTTATCAGCAGATAAATATTGAGGCATACTAAACCATGATTTGAAAAAAAAGAAAACTTTGTTTTTAATTATAATTTCTTACTTTGATGAATAGATGAAGAGATTTTCACTGAATTTTTTTTTGGAAGCTTTTCCACTATTGTTAATATCGGATGGTAGATTAACAGTACAACGAAACCTAGAAGGAAAAATAGATATTTATTATGTTGTCTTTTTTACTTCTATTTCAACTATCAATAGAAATAGGCGGAACAAGACAGCAAATGGAGAAGAATTTTCCAGGAGACTTTTTTTCTTTTTTTTCCTTTTGCCTTATTTACTGACATAAGCAACAAGGACTCGAGAAAACGACGAGGAAGTTTGTTTTGTTGATGAAGATGCAAAGAACGCAAGGAAAATAAAGAAAATACCCGTTTTTCACTCACTTTTTCATGCAAGAGTGAATTGATGTTTGATACATACAAAAAATAAAAATAAATTTTCGAGAAAATAGCTAATAAACTTAATTATACTTGGTTGCCTGGACTACATAAAAACTTATGCATTATATTTTTTAAAAATGCATTAATACATTTTCGAAGATTTTCAATAAAATTACTGTCAGAATGGAACAGAAAAGTATCAATGAGAGATGAGTGTGATCAAGCTTTTTTGGTCCCATTTTAGAGAAAATTACTCTAGAATTTATTCGTATGACATCTAAAAAGGTTCTTCAATACTTGTTTTTTATTTAGTCGATGACTAATATATTTTTTGGGTTATCTCGCTTGGATTATATTCTGATTGATATCATATGTAAGATAAATCAGTTAAAAACACAGTATATTCAACTACAATCTTTAATGCTGGTTAAGACAACTATTTTTCCTGTGGTCTCGATTTCGGCAATATTTTTTTCTCTTTGTTCCATACATCTGTGGTATCGATTATAGATAAAGGAAGATCTATTTTTTCCTTTCTATGCAAAATGAGAAAATCAAATGTCTCGTTGCTATTTAAACACAAGTACTTGACTTCGATAATTGTTGATATTCTATCGAGAAAAAATAATCGATTTGTAAGAATCGGCTAGAACAAAACCAAAACTGTTTGTAAAAAGAATGCATTTTGAGAACAATACTGTTACAAGTTGTTATGATTTAATTTGATTCATACAAATAATGAAAGAGTTTGCCAAAAATATAATTTGTTCCATGTTAGAGAAGTCTATCAGTACATGAATAAATGAACTAAACGATTCATATTATTATTAAGATATTTAAATCTATTTCCTTTACCTCTCGGTGCAGGATGAAAATCAAAACATACGAAAAAAAAATTAATAAGTAAACGAATCCAAGTTCTTTTAGTAGATTTTCAGTTCGCTGACTGCTGAGTACTAACACTTGAGCCTATTAAACATATAACTTAATATTTAGTTTTAATTTTTAAGTATATTCGCTTCAAACAGCTGACAGAAGGCTTTTTTTTTTCAAATTTATTTTATAAATTCTTTTAACAAATGTCTTATTGAACATTTTGATTTATACAAAGGAAATTGTTTCTTGCTTGATTTTTATCAGTAATGTTAATCATGCACTATATATTGTTTCTATTGAAATATATTCAAATATAAGCAAAAGTCGTTTAATTCACAGACAGCATCGATTCTCTGTCAAAATTGATTTATTTCCCAGTAGGATTTCTCTAGCTTACTATTCAATGATTAAACAAAATAAAACTGTGTTATAGAATCTTTAGACGTTTTTTTTTCTTCAAGGCTTCGTGTTCTTTCATTCCGAAGATTATATGAAAATAATCAATGAAATACTCTATCAACATTTTTAGATATTAATATTATGATTTCTTATTAATCCGAGACAATAATGTGAAACTCGTATGAATCTCGATTAGTTTGATTGCAATACTTGATATACATAACAATAAATCAGGCTTTGTCTTCGTAGATATATGTTAGAAATACTTAGTAAGATGTGCCAATAATATCTATCAATCAATATTGATTATTAGTTAAGTGGCAGAATAATTTAAAATACATGTGAATACTAGTTGTCGAATAAAGATTGTCAATGAACACAGTAAATGAGCGCTATGACTCGTTAAATCATCATATTTTTTTGTATGATACAACTAATGGTAGCGCCTGTAGTCGACTCAGTTCACGCACAACTTATTTTAACTCATTCTGAACAGTTTTTTATATTAATATTCATTTGGAAAAAACACAGTTTTCTAATAAAATAAGCAGGTTTATATGTAATGCAATGTTCGCTCAGAGAACGATGCCGATTTTACAAGTTACTCATAGAAGAAATGTTTCTGACATGGATTTTAACGATCTGTTGTAACCGATAATCAACAAATGACAGTCTTTGTGCTTATTTGACACTTTTATTAAAGAAACATGTGTTTAAAAAAAAAACGTGAACAAATGATATGTTTAACATTCTTCATGGTAATCATAATAATAATAACATAACTTTACTTTATCCTTTATATTTAATATTCTTTCATAATCAAGACAGCTAAATAGAATATTTCATATTGTCAAATGATCACCAGCAATGAAAAAAAATCTAAAACTTTTAACAACATATGAGAGAAATGAATTCCAATTGCATACATATTAGTTCTTACATTAAAACAGTTATTTAGTATATATTTAGAAATGTTTCAAGATAAGCAATATTGAAATGGAAAATCGTCGTTTTCTTTCATTGAAGTTATATCTTGATTTTTTTTTTTCGTAGCTTAGTGTTGGGAAATTTTGTAGTTTCTAACACTGCATAAATTTAGATAAAAGTTATGAAATATTTCGCAAAATTTTATTTAGTTTCGTATTTGAAAAAAAACACACTTCACTTTACCTTTCAATTGTTTTCGTTATAAACTGGTTTACGTGAAACTTAGCAACATTTTCAAAATGTTAAAAGATTATGCTAACTGAGAGAGCTGAGAAGTGAAAATTGTTGATCCGACTATGTTGATACAACTGTTATCTTTGATGAAAAGAGGAGTTCAGAGACTTTTACATTTTTATTTTTGAAGAAAATCTCTTGATTCCAAGCTTGAGAAACGAAGCAACAAACCACTTTTAATAATCGTAGCACTTCATATTTCTGTATAAATTCAACAGAAATTTTCGCTTGCATTCTTTGAAAGAGAGAGCAAAACAATAAAGTACTTTTTTCGTCTCCCTTCAATCATAAAACTCATCGTTGGGTTCAATCCATTCTAGAAGAAAAGCCTTGTGTCACCTCTTTATATAATACGACGATGTGTAATTGTACTATTGGTGAAGGATATACCGAACTATGTGGTTTATGCAAATCCTGATGAGCTATGAATATCCTGAAAAGAGTTCGAGCCCTTAGCTTATGATTGCTGAGAGACTGCATTTTTACGATTTTTCCCAAGTCAAAAACAATGATCCCCTCAGGAACACTATGAGAATTCGTTTTCGAATTTTAATTTGAGATTTTGCATGGAGACAGATCTTAACCACAATAGCCTATTTTGAAAGTCTCTAGTCTTTTTATTTGTTATTTTCCTGAAATAAGAATATCAAATATGTTGGTGTATATGAGCAGTATACAAGAACAAACGTTTATCATAGTTGTATCCTAGGATAGAAACAACAAAAAATATCTAAAATTTCCACAATAAACTAATCTCTATGGAAAGCTTCAATTCGAAATTAGAAAATGAGATTTTCTAGCATTCCTGAGGGGGACTACAGCATTAACTAAAAAAATACCGGAAAAAGTACAGTCTCAAAAAGAATAAGTCAAGGGCCCGAACTCTTTTTAGGATACTCATAGCTCATTTGAGCTCACATGGCGCACGTAGTCTCGACTCAAAGGCGATTAATCAATTGAGAGATTATCCTCATGAGCCATATAAAACGTTATATCTCTCCAACTAGTGTCGTTCACAATAATACTTGTTTTATCTGCATACTTGAAAAATAGCACTAGATTATCTGTCACAGCGCTTTTTTTTCATGCAACAAGGTAACGTTCTAGCTGTTTGATAGATCTCTATATAAGAATAACGTGTAGAGCCTTGACATTTTAAAAATACTTTCAAGAGATAACTCTACACGATACATGCACACATCCTTATTCACACGCAATGTTGTGCGTTTTGAGATGAAGTCAATTAATGTATGAGTCAAGCAATTAGTAGAATAAATAGAACGTGTGTATTCTGTGGAAGAACTGTTTTGAAATATACTGTAAAGCCAACTCATAGCTCAAAATAAGCTCTATTTTAATATTTATTCATCAATGAATATAAGCACAAAATAAATTCTTTAATGGTTATAAACGAATAAATGCACCAATGAAATATTTATATCATCAATAAGTGACATCTATTGTCGTTGGTTATTGCACTCAGCTGATTTACCGTATCAAGGTCGTAGTCCCACTTTTTTTCTTCTGCTTTCGTAATCCTTTTCTTTATTTTTCCCAATGACTCATTAATAACAGTTAGTCTTACTTAATATAAAAACGTAGCATTCATAAATTATTTTCATTATTGTTTTTTATTTCTCTCATTCAAATATTGATTATGGTATTTTCATATGATTATTCTCAGTTACCACAAATAGTTCTTGCCGAAATATTTTCTTATTTAAAACATAACGATCTTTTATTAGCTACATCAACATGTTTATCATGGCGTAATGTATTATATCATCCAAAATTATGGTCATCTATTCCATATCGTTGTCTGCGTCTAAGCCTGATTGATCGTCATAATGATATACAATGTTATCGTTATTTAACAACAAATTTTCTTAGTATAACACGTTATATTGAACTACGTTTTGATCCAACAGATATAAATATAATTAAAGATATTTTACAAATTCTTGATATATTAGCATGTACAAATCGACAAATTAAAATTTTAATATTTCGTCCAACAAGTACACGTTGTGCATTAGCAGAAAATGAACAACCATTTATACCACTTTGTGATAAGTAAGTAAATAAAAAGGAAATTTTATTTTGTTAAATAAAAAGTTTATTTGTTTTTTTTCTTTTGTAGAATTTTTCATTTACTTGAACAAATTATTGTATCAAATCAAGCCATGGAAATTATTTCATTTGGTTGTTGGTTTGAAAGTTTATTTCGTATTGAAGAATTAGTTCACGTTTTAGCACAAAAACAATCTCGATCAATTAAACAACTTCATTTAGCATCGATTAAAAGTAGTGAAACACATTCGATTGCTGGTAAGTTAACTCAAATAGACTACTCTTCAGTCTTTCTACCAAAAAAAAAAAAAAGAGTTTTGAAAAAGGTTAATCTTGTTTTCGGTTAGACAGGATGAACTATAAATATCTTCAATTCACTCGAAGATATTAATCTGATTCTTTTTATCAATGATAAAATAATATTCAAAGTTTCTTTTTTTTTTTTCATAAGAAAATTGTTAATGAACACTACTCCCTATTGTTGACATTCACTTCAGTACGTATTGGGACTTGTCACGAGTGTAGAAGAAAAAAATGCAGAACATCTCATGCATATTTATATGATTTTAACGTCTGCTAGAAATGGATAAGGTCAAGATAACCTTTACTGAAAAAGTCAAAATAACGTCCATTAACAGCAAATACTGATACAATCTTCCAGGATACGGGTGTCGTAGCGTGAAAGGCCCGTACCTAACGTCAACGTCAGAATAAAAGAGAGATGGGTGTAAGCTTAATAGTTGAACACTGAAAGCAACTAGCGACCTGTGGTTTTCAGCAACCGAAAAAAAAAGAGAACTCCGGACATCGTTTTGTTTGATACTATGGAAGACAAAATCATTTTAAAACCTATCATCTTTGCGAAAAATTGAAAAACATGCATGAAAATTATGTTTCATTTCAAAAAATGAATACCTACAGCACATATCAAAATAACGTTGAAACAAAACACTTTCCATGCATTTTTAAAAAGCTTTTTACGAAGATGATGGTTATTAAAATAATTTTGTCTTATACAATACACGACCAAAAGACGTCTGGAGTTCTTCTCTTTCAATTGCTGAAAACTTGACGTCATCAGCTGTTACAATTGTCGAGCTATTGAGCTTACACTTGACTCTTTTTAATTCCGTCGGAAATATTAGATATGAATAAAATGATCCCAGCAGAATCGAGAGCAACATTTTTTTCATCAGGATCGATACCTTTTATGGTCATGTAAAAATTTGTGTCAAATGTCATCTTGTCATGATTCATGTGTTTTAAATCGATATGGACCCGCTCATTTCTTTCCACTCCAAATTTAGTATTAGAAAATTGGACATGTGATGTCATTGAAGTAGAAGAGAAGCTAAGTCCGATCTCATAGAAAGAAAAAGAAATGTATGCATAAACAAATCTGTTTTTGTTATTTTATATTCGTATAAAATTTTACACAATCGTAACGCAGTGAATGTCGACAATTGAAAGCAATGTTCATTAAAGATTTTCTCATGAAAAAGAAAAAAATTTTTAATCACTACCAGTAATTAAAATTTCCCGATTTGATTCCAATCAAATTTTATAAATACAAAAATAAAACTAATAAATATTTATTATTTAGATATATATTTAACAAGTCAATCATTTCTTCCATTTACATCATTAAATACATTAAGTATTGATTCAACTTATCTAACAGATGAACTATTAGAATGTTTTGCACAACAATTAGCACCATTAAAACGGTATGTAAAATTTTAATTTTTTCAAAAAATAAAACTATTCTTCTTATTTATTATTATTAGATTAATTGTACATGTCAGTGAATTTCGTTCGGATATACAACCTATTGATGAATCAGTTTGGCATTCAATTGTGAGTATTATACCTGATTTACGAGTTGCTGTTCATATGTTAAATGCACATGAAACATTTCGAAAATATTCTCGTGTACTTCGTCCAGGTATGCCATTATCACATTTAAGGTATGTTCTATTGAGTAAAAACAAATTTTTTTTTCGAATATTTAACTGCTTATATGTATATTTAGGATGTATTTTTGTTCATCACTTAATGTTGATTTATTATGTTATTTATCTGTTCATTATCGCTCTACATTAGAATGTCTTGATGTAATTGATAGTGTAACTGAACCAGCACTTCGTTATCATAATTTATTTCGTGCTGAACCAGATCCACTTGTTTTATTGGCTTGGCAATGTAAAAAACTGACTTCACTTACAATTCTTGGTAATTATCTCGTTTTTTCTTTGTGTGTGATTAAAATTTCAACAAAAAAAAATTTATTCCTTTGGATTTTTTTTTAGGATATGAAGTATTAGAAGTTAATTTACTTGCGATTGCTAAATTACGTCCACAATTACATCGATTAAATGTATGTGCTGATTGTGTTATGACATTACAATATGGATATTTACAAATGAATCATCAATTTGTTGAAGATGACGATGGGAATGATGCTTTTATACAATATGGAATTTGTACAAATAGTATTCAAACAATTGTAAGTTGAAATTTCATATAACAAAATTTGATGTATCGATTTTACTACTGCATTTTTTTAATGCTGTAATTAAGAGATCCATATGTATATGTTATGGCCGAAGTTGGAATCCAGCCCGATTCGGAATTCGTCCAGACGAAATTGGAATTCTAATTTCGTCTAGACGAAACTGGAATATTTTTTTAGTGAGTCGTAAAGCTTAAAATAATACCAAAAATCAGACCATGGGTGGATCACAAATCTTGAGGGATGAAGTGAGGGTGAGGGTGAGGGTGACGAGGGACTCTGAATAACGGTGACGTGGTTTGGATGAATGTAAGGATAAATCTGTGACTGATATACGGTTTTTACGCGGTTTTTCAATTTCCTTTGACCGCTACTTCTGTCAGCCCCACTGAGATCGCCTGCATCGTTATCAAGACCCTCGGTCACCCTCACTATCATTCGTGACCCACTTGTGTTCTATTGTGGGTATTTCTTTAAGCTGTATGACTCACTAAAAATATATTCCAGTTTCGTCTAGACGAAATTAGAATTCCAATTTCGTCTGGACGAATTCCGAATCGGGCTGGATTCCAACTTCGGCCATAACATATATACACAGTACAAGTCAAAAGTATAAGAACGTTTTTTTTCCACGATATAAAGCATTTATCTCAAATCAAAATAGTAGTTTGAATAGCTAATGAAGTTCTATATCTATGTCGAGATTTTATAGATGAATTATGAAAGGGAGGTTTCTAGAAAACTAAAGCCAGTAGTTTTCAGTGTCCCAGAAGACTTTTTTTGAACAATGCAATTTTAAAGAGCACGAGATTTTGAATAGAACTTCCTTTAAAAAGTTATAAGCATCACAGAGCAAAATTTAACATTGCAAAAAAAAGGTTTTTCTTGTTTTTTGTGATGCTTATAACTTTTAAAGAAGAGGCTGTAGAATATGCGGCAATCCATCATTTCATTCAGAATTTTGTGTTCTATAAAATGGCACTATTAAAAAATAGCGCCAAGAAAGTCTTCCGAGACGTCGAAAATACCGGCTTCGGTTTTCTAGGAATCTTCCTCTCATAATCGATCTATACAATCTCGATATGAATAGAGAACTTCATTGATATTGCAAACCACCAGACGGATTCAACATAATTGCTTAATATCCTAGAAAAAACAACTTTCTTATACTTTTGACAAGTACTGTAAATATATTTCTTCTTGAGTTTCTGCGAAAGTCATGAATGTTTATAGTTTCTTTTTCATTACTATCCGTTTTGCATTAATAAGGAAAAAATGGATTCAGTTTTAAGAAGATGTTAGGTTTCTAACATGAAAATCTAATCGCATTCTATTACATACAGAAGAAATCTGAGGAATTTCATAGTAATTCTTGATGAGAAAATTACGCATATTCTTAAAATAGAATGTCTATTATTATACTTGATTATATATAGTTTGAAATATCACATATTTTGCAACGTAATTGAAATCTACAAGGTGATTCAAAAGTCACCGAGTAGTTTTTGATTACGAATAACTTTTAGTAGAAAGAAGAAACAGATCTATATTTTTTTCAAGGTTGAACAAAGGAGATCTGCGGGCATCGAACCATCGAAGAAAAATAATATTCATCATAATTTTTTGGGAGATTTTTTGAAAAACTAAGATTAAACAAATTGATGTACTTAGAATTTAAAATGCTGTGGAAACTTCGAAAATCTTGGTTTTTGAAAATCCTCCTAAAAATATTTTAAAATATTGTTTTTTTCTGTATAGTTTAATGCCTCCAAGTCTCCTCTTTTCTAATGTAAAAACTATCCGATGACTTTTAGGTCATCCTGTATATTGATCATTTAAGGATTTCTCGACATACTTTTTTGTTCTTTTTGCATTCTAACATGATATATGTCGTTCTTTATTATAGATAGGACAAGTCCTTGGCTGGCCATGGCATCCATTAAGTAAACATGAACTACCAATAGGTGTGTATGAATATACCGTTCCACTTGAACTTTCATTTATCGAACAGATACATAATATTTTTGAATCATCAATCTAAACAAACCAATCGAATATTTTTTTTTATATTTCTGAGTTATCTGTCGGTATTTATTTTGTATATAATTATGTAAATATTATTTGCTGCTGTTGTATATTATATTATTTGGTTATTACAATGAACTAATGTCATCCGCGCTTGCGCAAATAGTTTGTGATTCTTCTCTTTTTTTTTGTCAAACTAGAACATCCAGATTCGTGATAACAATAATAATAAGCAACCAACTTTGAAAAAAACAATATTAAAATAAAAAACCTATTTCATCCTGGTGAGCTTTTCTGTCTGTAACTAATTTCTTTACTTTTAATTAAATAGTATTTTATAAGAACATGCTCGTCAGATACCAACATACGATCGAGCTCGTTTGTTTTCTCTATCTATTGTTTCGTTTTTTTTTATATATTTCAATGATATTAATCTCCATCTCGATATAAGTATATCTTTTCTTGTTTTTTTTTATATTTGACATCATGTAAAAGATCTTTCAAGAATATTTTATTTGTAATAATCTTTGAGTTCTCTTATGTAACATCGAAGAGTCAGATAAGTTTATAATAATTATTATCTTTTTTTTTGGCGTTTTGTTTATTTTTTGAAAAATCGAACGATTTGCTCACGATGAATTTTTTTTTTTGTTAAACGGAAAACAAAAACAATGCTTTTTTTTTGTCAATCGATTACAGACAGATAATAAATAAATAAAATGAATATGTAGTAGACTTAATAGAAAAAAATAAATAAACATTCTTATTTATTCAAAGATGAATAATACTGAACAAATAAATTTACTTACGCATGAACTTGAATTAATGCGTGAACGTTATTTAAAATTAGTTGATGTACATGGACAATTACAAATGCAAAATAGTTTATTAGAAGAACGAGTTTTATCAATTGTTGAAACATATTCAAATGAAAAAAATCATTTAGAACAATCATTATTTGATGCTAAAGAAGAAATTTTATGTTTAAAAGAAACAATTAATGAATTACAATTTGAAAAACAACGATATAAAGATGATTGTAATTTAGCTGTTAGACTTTTACATCGACATCCAAATGAATTCATCTCAACAACATCAGGACAAATTCAAGAGCAAATTAATAATAGATTTGAATCGGTATGATGAACTTTTTTCTTATAGAGCACGAAATATAATTAGAAGCTTGTTGTTTGTCTTTAAAAAATACTTCATTCATTTTTCTGGAAGAAACTAACTGTTACTCATAAAGATTGTTTTGCGAAAGATTCGAGATCAAGTAATTCCATCGAAAATAACATTTACTGGTTTTATTGAGTAAGAAAATTCAAAACTATCATTCAATATTTCGCTTTAAACTAGTAATAGATTACTAATTTGATCACTTTAATAAAATTAGAAATTATCAAAAACATTAATTTCTCCTGCAAGTTGCGTTACTTCATACGGATATTATAATTTAAAATGCTTCTTAAATATTCATCTAATGTATGAACATTTGTGCAAGGATTATTTGAAGAAACAGTTCATATTTTATGGTTCAATGTATTTGCCTGGATGAAAATATGAATCATTCAGAAATCAACTAAAATATTTACATTGGAAACTCGTGTACTGTACGTTAAACGAGATTGATCATATTCAAGTCAAATGAATGTTCTCATCGACAAACTAAGTAATTTAAGATAGTTAGAGTTTGTGTCCATTGTCCTTATATTTAACAATAATGATATCTTGGATTTATTTGTAAAATTGCTTTTGAAAATTTGAGATATTGGATTTTTTTTATGTAACTCGTCAAAGTCTATTGAACTATGATGAAAACAGCAAAATAAATGATGGTGCAATTTTAAAGTGAACACTTTACATATGTTATAAATATGTTGAAATTTGAGTCTTTTGGTTCTTGCACGCTATGGACAGCTTTTATTTAAAATTAGTTAGTTTGGTAGTACGAGCATTCATTTAACCTGAATATAAGAAATATCGAGTGATGACAGCCAGTTAAAATCTATAAGGTACTTATTACCGTCATAAAATATTTTTTCGTCAACTCCATTGTAAATAGTATTGGCGTTTTTGATCAATGACTTATACAGTATATTCAGATGCTTGTTTTAGAACTGATTTAACAAGCAAATGTGTTGAACTCTACTCCAGATAAGTTCTCTATAGTTAGATTCTTAAAATCTTCTTTTCAAAAATCAACTTGATGGAACAGGTATTCAGGATTGACTATTTGAAAATTCATTTCAGACATCTACAAATCAATCTATTCCATCACAATGTAGTGTTTTAATGCCAACTTTTCCACCAGCATTTGTTGCACCTCCTCCATTATTTACTACAACAACTATTCGCCCATCCAAAAATACACAAACTCTGTCATCGATGACAACAACTAATGATAGTCTTCGTCTTGCTGCTGAAGCACTCTTTAAATCGAATAGTGTTCATCGTTTTCCTTCGACTCAATTTATGTGTTCAGATTGTCATCGAATAGTTAAACGTTGTGATGTTAGCGTTCAAACATCTCTTGATAATGTTACGAATCATGATGCAACATCTCGATTACGCCTTGTATCACTTACTTCATCTGATGATGGTCTTAATGGTGATGATGCATGGCTTTCATTCGATTCACAAATGACAGGTCAAAAATATCAAATGAATCATTCAAGACAAGCATTACAAAGTGAAGGATATGATGAATTATCAACTTGTTTAATACCAAAAATGCATCATGTTTGAGAGAATAATTTGTTTTTCATGAAGAATATTTATATTTTTAATGAGAGCCTTTGTTAAGGTTTGGTTTTTTTTGTTGAGTATTGTAGAGAGCAGTATGTGATGTTTCATTTGTTTTTCTTGCAGAGAATCTTATCAATAAATATTTATTAATAATAGTTTTTTGCATATATTTACAAAAAATAAAAGTATTAATAAAAAGCTTTTAGTGATTTCCATCTGAACAATGGAAAATATTATTTTTATAATAGAAAACTTCATGGCAATACAGAGTAAATTTTGGAACATCATTGCTCATAATTACGGAAGTCGTAGAAATGAAAATACAATATAAATTAACAAATCAAATATTTAGATGAAAGACGAAGTCTGCTAAACGTAATTGATTATTACATTACTAAGTATTATAGATGAAGCAATTTCATCAACAATAATCGTTGAAGATCAAATCCTTTCTCAAACTAGCATAGTGTTCGCAGATGAGCAAACAAGAAAAGTACTTCAATTGTTAAATCGTTGTACAGTCGAGGCTAGGTGCATTATGCAGATCTAAATAACCTATAAACACCCTGAAAAGAGTTCATGTCCTTAGCTTATAATTGCGGAAATACTGCAATTTTATGGTATTCGTTAAATAAATGATGTGGTCTCTCAGAAACATCAGAAAAACTTATTTTCAAATTTTAACTTGAAACTTTGAATAGAGATAGACCTTCACAAGAATAGTTTGTTGTGAAAGTGTCAATCCTTTTGATCTGCTTTTATCCTGAAATAAAGACATAAAATCTGTCGACCTATATAACGGATGTAAAAGGCACGCTTTACCATGGTTGTATCCTAGGATAATAATATCGAGAAAATCTGAAGAATTCACAAAAAGGTATTCTCGTTAAGGTCTGTCTCTATACAAAGAGGCGTAGGCAGGGGGTGCACAAGGTACCCGGGTACCCCCTTGGCCAAGAAACATTTGGAGAGGATACAGGCAAAAAATCTTTTTGAGAAACTAAAATATATTTTGCGGCTTTTGTGCACCCCCTTTAGAAAATTCTTGGCTATGTCACTGCATGTACTAACTTATTTGTTGCTAAGGGCGATCTTTTTTTAATCGTTTTGTTCGACATTTCCAACAAAACAATTAAAAAAGAGATCGCCCTTGGCGACAAATAAGTTAGTATATAGTCTCTTTTTATGCTTGTTGGAGACCAAAAAGCGAATTAGGAGCAAGGCTCATTAAAATAATGAAGAAAGTTTTTCTTTTATGAAAATAACAAAGCAATAGGATTAAATAGAACAATTTACATTAGAAAAAAAATTCATTTAGATCGTAATAATTATGTTTGCAGCTATAGTTCTTTGGTCTTAAGTTCGAGTTGAATTTTTTATGTTTTTTGCTCGTTTCTAATTTTTCAATGCAATAAAAGATATACGTATATTATGTATTATGACAATGATCATATAGAGACTGTGATCCGCTAGAATTAAACAAACCATTCATCGATCTGAATTTGAGATCAAAGCATTATAATTATTTTAACTTTTGAGAAAATATTTATCATCAAATAAAATGGTTTTTTAAATGCATATTGTTTTATACTTTATTAAAAGTAGTACTATAAATTATTTTATCAAACATGACTTTTGTATCAAATATAAAAAAACAACCGTTCAATGATAAGAAAACACGTCCCTTATTTTAACATAGTTTTGAATATCTTTAATGAGTTAACTTTTGTTTTAACTCATGCTTGAGTTGGAGCATGCGCTACTTGTGATTCTATGCCAAATATTTCAAAAACTTATACTTGAACAAGTTCTTCTAATTGAGTTTTCGATAGATATTCTTTTGGTGCCATTGATTTTATTTGAGTGAATTCGTTGTCGATTAAATTCATCACTAATCTATAAGGAAAATTTAATAGTTTCAACATTCATTCGTGATCTATAAAATGCTACACGGTCATTTTCATGTAAAACACGTAAATGTGATGGTGTATTGATATGGCCATAACGAACATATTCAATAGTAACAATAATAACTCGTTTGGCTGCTTCTTGTTGACTTGTTTGGTTTTGTCATTTTTCTGGTTCTTTAGGTGTATCAGAAAAACAGCAACAATAAAAGAATGAACAACATCCTTGAATTTTTTCCGATGCCTTTGGTATTACTAAAGAAGTTGTTTGACTTTTAACTTCTTTTTACACAGTTGTTCGATAACCTATTGAAAGAATATCTTCAACAGAAATGACTTGTATGGTATATTGTCAGAAGGGTTGAAAAACGTTTCTTTCTTCCGATTAATAGCAGATACACTTCTCACCGGTAACATCTATTTTTATTTATTCCCTATGAATATTTTTAAAAGATTTTTATATAACATAATTGACGACAGACAAAGTAATATTACTATAAATCGCCCATTATTAGCTGTTCTCATTTTACTAATAGTGCATCCTGAAGGAGAAGATCTGTTGCCAGAGAGATCGACATGATGATGTGTGACTGTTCAAATAGGCTACATTCTCTGTACAACCTGTATCTTATAATGTTCATACAATATTGATCTCTCAGAAATAAATCTCAAAAGACTATTTTTGACTAAAGGGTGTGAGTCTCTCACCTTGTACTTTGCTTACAAGCAACTTGTCAATAATTTTATTGAAAATTGAAAGTTTGATACATTTTTTTTGTAAGTTCCAACAAGTTTTAGCTGAATTATTATTGCCCATTTCATATATGCCAATAATATCAATTGAAAGTTTGAACAGTTGAAAAGATGTTTCACACGTTTATCGTCAAACTCACAGCTTCCTGGTTGTTATCTTCTTAATTGAATCGTTCGAATACGAACAAATGTTGCAGTGCTGAAGTTCGTCAAGATTATAGAAAATCCAGGATTGTTGTAATCTATTTGTGATTGCAGGTTGAGAATTACTCGAACGAGTTATTTCGCAAGCATTTGAGCTAAATCAGTCAATAAGAAAAAGTTCTTGCAAACAAAACAAATTTGAGAGAGAAACAAATGTGGGTTCTTCTTGACATTGCACAATTTTCGAGACGATGAATTTAGATCTCATTTACTTGTCATTGTAGTAGTGAGTTAGGAAGTCAGGATGGGAAAAAGTTAGCGTTCAAAGAAGAGAAATTCAGTGATTTACTGTATATGAAGCGCGAACAGTGTCGGTGAGCACTGAATTTCAATGTTCACATATGTAACGATGTACTCCTGGTTAAGATTTCCTATTTCGACTTTCAGGTTTCTTTCTATACTACACTTGTTGTGTTTCCCATCAGTTTTATCCTCAAATAAGACCTTTATCAATAATAATAAACAACCAGATCATTCAAGAATCTAACCATACTCTAAACAAAATATATGCCTCTTCTTGTTTTCATACAATTCTCGATATAAAATTTTGAGACGTTGAGATCACGAAAGCATACTATTCTCGATCTACCAACCATTTATCGATGTTGCGGTCGGGCTTCAACGAAACTTTCTGAATATCAGATATGCTTGACAGATACTAAAGTATTCTCTCTATACACAAATGATGCTATACAATAAAATTCCAGTGAAATAGAAAACTTGAATTAATATACCACATGCATGCATCTCATAATCTTTCATAGATGCTTTCGGAACGACATTTCATGACTTTGTCAAAATCCCTCACCAGCGAAAACGACTATGTTTAGAGCTAAATCAAGCAAAAATAAGTGATTCGTCGTCAATAAATTCATTTTAGCGCCCCATTTATAACGTCCTCAACTATCTTCTCCGACATTCAATGTAGTCACAAAGCTAAAAGACTCCATGCTAAGATGTCATATAAATTTCATCTCTCAACAAAATAGCACCCTCAAAAGATTATAGATCCATAAAAAATATGCGCATGTAAATGTCTGAAAGCGACAGGATGAGTGCTCACCAAAGCACTTTTAGCGTATTGTTTTTCTTCAATATCTTCCATACAGCTTCTCTTCCCCGTATTCTAATTCTATTGTGCGTAAGATCGAGAGGAGTGGGTGTCTGTGTATGAAGTTCGAATAATTAAAGAGTGAAATTATTACACAATGTTGTTTTACCGTATTCCTAGTGAGAGCATTAGCGAGATGTTGTGCTCCTTGCTCTCTAATTTCATTTCGATCTAGGTTGAGTGCCGTAAGAGTCTGTGAGAAAACTGAAGATAGTAGAGAGATAAATGAATAAAAAATGTGATTCTGTATTGTTCTTGGTGAGACTATTAGCAAGAATTTGTGCTCCTTCGACTTCGATTCGATTCTTCTCAAGGTCGAGCGTGATAAGTGTCTGCGTGAAAAGTCGAGATAGTGAAGAGAGAGATGAGTAGAGGATGGTATTTTACCGTGTTTGTTGGTGAGAGCATTGGCGAAATATCTTGCCTCTTCGACTTCAATTTTTTGCATGCGAGAATGAGTGTGATGAATGTCTGTGTGAAAAATTAAGATCATGAAGAGTACGATGAATGAGGAACTTCGTATAACTAAATCATGTTCATAAAGATTGGGGAATGACGGCAATGCCAATGTGCTACTGTCGGGAGAAATAAAACATGGTCGAGTTTGCTCCTGTTTTGAAAAGAGCATTGTAATGGCGAAGGGTGATTCATACACAGGCGATTATAAAAGAAACTTGAGTGGAATGTCCTCCTTGTCCGTGTATCGTCTCCTGTTTATTTTTATTTTTTGCGATTACAGTACATTGTAGCATGTGTAGCCTTTCGAGAAGTGAAGTTGATTCATAAGCAATTACTGAGGTCGTATGACTAATGTGAAAATAATTATATTCTTGACTGAGTCTTGTATTTGGCATCCGTCTTGTTTAAAACTTGAAGAATAATTGTTGAAAACTCTTGTCAAAGTCATGATTATGATTAGAGAAACGCTTTTAGTATTGAGTTGGATGTGACTCTACACAATATCATGTGGTTTATTTACTCTTGCAATTATTCTCACAGTTTTCGAGAATTCGCCTTAATCCAATCGAGCGCGTTTTTCCGCATGAATGATCAAGACTCTATGAAAGCCAATTACAGATTATAATGAAAGATTGCAGAATGAATGAATGAAAATATCTGGCGAAGATTCATTTGACGAGGAGCTTGACAGATTTGTTTATGTACATTCGAATTTTTTGAAGAAATGCGCAAAATGCTCAGAAGATTTTAGAGAGCATTTGGTTAAAATTATCGTCGGTTTTCTTCTATAGTGTATTGAGGAAGAATTTTACGTAGCTCAGAAAACTCACGATGATCACACTAATCATAGTGAGATGTGAAAAAATCAAGCAAGATTTCACAACAGTTTTACAAAATCATTCCAGTGAAGTGTCCTGATTTAATCGCTGATCAAACATCTATAGACGAAAAGGAATTGCGCCAATAATTTTCTAAGTAAATGAAATGCAACATACAATATGAAAATAAAGCAGACTTCTTCTTATCTTGTTTAAGATTTCTTTTACTTGAATGAGTTGTATTTCAAACATGTCAAAATTCATCTGAGGATATTTTTTTCAAAGTAACTAATCCGAACTTTGCACAGAGAAATAATGTACTTCAATTCAACCTCTCATGTAAGCGTCATATTGCGCAATGGACTCGTTACGACATAAAAATATATACATCGGTAGTATTTAGTAGTCTTGTATTTAAAAAATACCTCTTTCTGAAAATTTACATTTCATTCACTTTATCTTAAAGTTACCATAAATATTAGAGTTAAAAATGCATCAAAATCACTACGTATTCATTTTCTTTGCCAATAGGTGTCTAAGCTGATATTCATTTGACAATTAATTAGAATTATGCTTACTTTTTTTTGATAGCTTCGTTTTTTTAATGAATGCCTACGTTTCCCGAATTTAAGAAGTGTAAAAGTCATGCAATTCAACTAGGTCTCTTCCATAACCTGTGAATACAATTCATCCGAAGAAGCCATTTTTATCGACCATGAAGGAAAACAAAACTACGACGCGAAAAAATTCGATGCGTTTGAAAAATATATTACCTTTGCATTCTGTTTAGTGAAATTTTACAAAAAAAAATACAAGAAACTCAATAAAATCTCTGGAAATGGGTTGAATGATGTTATTGGCCCTTTTCGTTAGAGTAATATTCATCAAAATCAAAATATTACCCTTGAACTTTTACTGTTCTAAAATAAACAAGATAATCATTTGTTGAATGAATTGATTTCTTGGAGATCATAGGAATCTAACTTCACGATAAAAATAACATTTACCTGATATCGATGGTATGTGTCAGTGATCACATTCAGTCGTATACAGACATTACGAACTGAACATAAAATTGTTAATCTATCGAGATTGTCCAAAAATGCGATAGACAAGTTCCACAGGTAATATTAGAAAAGATGAAGAAACTTTATTCGACATTAATGTTGGTTTGTTTCAAGCAGTATGTTTTATTAAAATGACTGTCAGTGAAAATTTAATTTTGTTTATGTCAATGTGTTTATTGACTATATGTCATCAACCTTTATCATGATTGTGGAATTCTTTGCTTACACAGAGAACTGAAACAAATACCATGCGACGAATGAAACGACAAAGCAAATTCGTAAAAGTAACTATGCATATATCATTTTTTTTCAACCGTATTTCATTCGAGATTTTCGAATATGTGTTGTTGATTGCTCGTAAGTTTTCATTTCTTTTGAATATGTTCGCGAATTCCAACGAATTTTTTTTCTTTCAGTTTTAATTTGATGTTCAGAAAGAAAGCTCAGAGAAAAAGAATAAGTAAACGTTTTGAAAGGTAAGAGCACAAATAGACGACACACATGAATAAAGAAATTTTTACAAATGTTAACATTATGATTTTATGTATTAAAACGCAAGTTGAATATCATAGGTGTGAATACAATGAGATAACTAGATGATATTCGAGTTTCGACTCGAATACGAAATGCGGTGCGAAGTACGAATCTGTCGAATCTGCGAAAAAACGGTACTTTCTAGAAAACGAAAATTCGATTGTCCAGTTAATAGAAATAGTCATTTCTGGTTGACTTGTGGACGGACTACCGAACATAGACACTTGTCTGTATCATTCGAATTCGAAAAATTACTTTTTCACGAGTCAGATGACATATGTCCAGAGAAAATTGAAAAATACCATAGTAAAATTCATCGCCAAGAAAACTCTATGAAAGCCTATGAACATTTTTCTGGAGGACAATTTCGATTGATCGTTTAATTATCTATATGATTCATTATCTATAAACAGCTGTATCACAGCTGTCTTACATTCAAAGAAAAAGAATGGCGCTTAACTTCGCTTTAATTTTGCGTTTTAATTATCTCAATGCAAAATTTTGTCAAAATCGTGTTTTTGGAACGGTATTTTTGTGCGAACCAAAGACTGTATGAAAGATTGGAAAAAGATGTCATGCCTTCGATCATGCCACTATCATCTCCCGTTTTAACCATTAATTTGTGATCTTTGGTTCTCGAGATCATCGCATCAAAAAATGACGAGATATGATGCGTACGTCAAGTAAGGAAACTAGATGGTATTCGAGTTTCGACTCGAATACGAAATGCGGTGCGAAGCACGAATCTCGAATTTTCGAAAAAACGGTATTTCGCAGAAAACGAAAATTCAACTGCTGAGTTAATAGCAATCTTCATTTCTAGTTCAATTGTGTACAGACTACCGAATATAAACATTTCTCTGTATCATTCGAATTTGAAAAATTACTTTTTCACACGTCAGCTGGTATAACTCGTGAGAAAACTGAAAAGAACCATAACAAAATTCATCGCCACGAAAACTCTATGACAGCCTATAAACACTTTTCTGAAAGATGATTTCGATTGATCGTTTAATTATTTATATGATTCANACCGCACCGCATTAACTCGATGGCATCCCGACAAAGTCGGCAATGCGAGATAAGGTGCGAAGCACGAATGCCGACTATGTGAAATAATCAGTTTTTCTAAAAAAACAAAAAATTTATTAGAGACTGAAAGTCAAATCATGTTTGTCTTGGAATTGTTTCTGTTCCACAGAAAGCAACGATTTCTATCGGTCGTTATAAATGGAATAGCTGTGTCTCCATCGATTACCTGATTGAACTTTGACAGTAGCTGAAAAGTATCTATTGTGGGATTCATTATTGCCACAACTCTGTAAATATCTGTCAACATTCTTCGAAAACATATTGTCAATTTATCGTTTAATTATCGATCTGATTCATTATCTATCATCAGGTGTAATTACAGCTGTTTCATGTATAAACCAAGATAATTGCGCCTAACTTTTCATGTTTTAATTATCTCGAAGCTTGAAAATAATCAAAGTTCTGAAAAAATTTGTCTTTTTTCGACCCTGTTTGTATCCGAATGAGACATCGTAACGAAAATCGAAAAAAAGGAGGTTTCGGTTCAATCTCGATGCTTTCATCTGATGCTTCAACGAAGATTTTTTGACTTTTGGTTGTGAAGATCATGGCGACACAAAATGTGAAAAAAACTGCGTATGGTCTAGGTAGAAATTAAGAAAGAAAGAAGTAAAGAAAACTCGCGACGCGGTACTATAAAGTGCTTCGCACCTTAAAAACTCACGACGGACTACATAAATGCTGTGCTTCGCACCGCATTAATGAGAGTCTAAAATGGTCCTTTTTCTATGTACAACTCTTTAACACGAAATAAATCTTCAAAAGTAAAGAGAAAAGACTACAATCGAATCATTCTTACTTGTTTTTTGTCATTGATGATATAGAAGATTTTTAACAAACGATATTGATTCTCTCCGTCATAAAGTATAATTTATTTTTTACTGTTTTCGCGAAACGAACATAGTGTTGAGTTAAAAATTGTAACCGAAATTCTAATAAAATAACATTAGAAGAAAATAATTCTGCAAATGATTTCTATATGAATTCCAAGGATGGAACGCGTTTTGGAGCCATTGTTGGCCAATTAGAAAATAAAAGTAGTTTGATATGAAACTTTTAGCAATTGTAGAGCCCAGTGCTATTAGTCACTCCTATAATTTTCAGCGTGGTTGGTCGAACTTTTACCTTAATTTGGTACTCAGATAAGACATTTTCAAGACGCATCAAAAAGGTAAACAGCCATCTCACTTTGTTTCTTTGTGATTTGTTTGTATATTTATTGAATTCTTTTTTGTTCTGACAATACCTTGATTGTTGCAATGACTATTCATCATTAGCTCATTTCTCTTTTTCTAAATAATCAACTAACAGTAAACCATATAAATCGTGATTCCTCTATTAATGCAACTCTTGATTAAATATATTCAATCCAATTAGAATGAAAATAATTATTTCGTAAAGTTTGTTTTTTCGCATCTGCAAAAATAGAATGTCTTAGATTTTAAACATATTTATTATGTCGCTTAGCCAAATAAAAGTAAGTTTTATTATTCATGTGAAACAATATGGTTTAGGTACAACATAAAGAATTATTTCTAATAAACAACTTTTATTCAAATAAATGATCATGATATTTCTCGACACTGACGTTGTAAAAGATTAAAGCTATGTGCAATGAAAATGCATTTAACTTAGATATATTCTATTGGCTCAAAACATATCTATAAGTTAATAAATAATAAAAATCGATAAAAATATGCTCGACAGTTTAGAGAAAATAACTCTTCTGACAAAAGGGACATTGAGCAGAACAGAACATTGACTTTTATATCGTTGTAAAAATCAAGAGTTTGCTACATAAAAAAATAAAAATAAATTATAAAATAGTTCACACATATGGAATCAAGATAATGGAATTCATTTTGCAAAGAAATTGTTTTTTTCAATGTTTTATGAGTTCATCTTTTGAATGATAAAAGAAATTCAATAAAATGTACTCAACAACAACAACAGACGCATTAGAAGAATTAAAAAGTTATCAAATAATTATTCCTGTATCAATGGTTGGTGTTTTAATAGCTTTTATCGTTGCATGTCTAATATTAATTTTAATTATATGTATAAAACGATTGCATACAGTAACACATCTATTAATTTGTAATACATCTATTTCATCGATATTCTATTGTATAGTACAATGTGTTAACTATGCTGTTCTTTTATTTATTCGATGGGATATAAATGATTCATCATGTCGATGGCGTGGATTTTTTGGTTATATGGCAGTTGTAGCCGTTGTTTATTCTTATCTAACTCAAGCTACATCACGACTTTTTTTTTCAATTCTTTCAACTAGATATCCATGGATTACATCATTTAAAACTCATATTATTCTTATTTTTATTCAATGGATTATTGTTTTATTAATACCTTTACCAGCACTTCTTACCGATGATATTCATCATCGGCCATTTACTCTTTGTTGGGTACCAAGAAAATTTACTTTACATATTATATATACTGCTGTTGCTTATTATTTAATTCCAGCAATATTAATATTTGCTACACATATTTATATTTATATCTGTATTAAACATCCTAGATATAGAATGTTTATAGTGGCAACAAGAAGACGATCAAATCGTGATCTTGAAGTTTTACGTAATATTATGATTTTATTTGCTATATATACATTAGGCGCTACACCAACAATACTTTATTTATTGACTAATATTCGATTTTTATATGGAATGGGCATTGTTACAGTATCATTTACAGTAGCAATTGAAAAAATTGTTACAATTATACTCGATCGTGATATGAGAAACATTATTAAACTTTATTTTCGTCGATCAATGGTACAAATTAGACCAATTTCTTAATATATATTGCTTTTAGTTTTTAAATAACTTAATATATACATAATATAATCTATTTCAAAATCATTGAAATTATCATTTTGTATGATTATCATAATTTAGATGAGATTTAATCAATCTAACATCATTGAATTTTTGATTTCATGAGCATTCCGTATAACCTGATATTAATCATATTATGATACTTATCAGGATATATATTTCTATTCCGAATAAATACCAGGAGCACAGTAATAATTTCGATATTTGCTTCAATTTACTCATCATCTCCCTCTGTGAATGTATTATTAAATTTAATTCATTATATTCAAATACCGTCCAACAAAAAAAGAAAATTACACATGCGATCACACCTGTTTAAAGAGAGAAAGAAACAATAGAATCAACAACAGATAAAGAGAAAAAAATGCGACGTTAATGACAAATAAGACAAATAAATTTTCTCTACTTTGTGACTGATTGATTGATATTTCCATTCGATTTGTTTTACATGCAATTCATACAGTTCGATTGATTCGTTTGTTTATTTCCTTGTAATACACCAATCGATCCTCCAGTTGTCGATTCAGATGAATTTAATGGAGTCTTGTTTAATATAAGTCGTGATATTTCGAAGAAAGCTTTTTCTATATTAATATTATTTTTGGCTGATGTCTCCAGAAATGGTATTCCATGTTCACGTGCTAATGCTTCACCGCGTGCTCGAGTAATACAACGTTTATCGTCCATGTCACATTTATTACCGATAAGCATTTTAACAACGTCATCGGATGCATGATCATCAATATTACGTAGCCATTTATTAATATTTTCAAATGATCTAGCTTGTGTTACATCATAAACAAGCATTATTCCTGTTGCTCCACGATAATATGATGCTAAAATTATATTTAAAAAAGAGTATTTGATATAGGCGCTACAATCTGTTGATTACTTAAACAACAGATACTGTGTTTTCTGCCCATGCATCATCACAACTGTTCGAATTCGATGCACCGATACTTTGATATGAAAGCTTTACTATGGAATAGATTTCATCATTTAAGTATCTCGATTACTGGCTAACAAACAAGTTAGAATGGGAGAACATGATTGGACTAGCCCGTCTTCGAATCCGTCAATAAACAGGATTAATCAATTCAATGAGATTTAGTGGTACTTCTGCAACAGCTTTATGAAGTGTCTGTTTTACATTTGCTCTCTTATTTTTTATGCGCTTATTCTCTTTCTACAGGTTTTCCACCAGCTGCCAACAGTCTGAATTCATCATTGTTATTTTACGGATCTTGAATGAATATTGCGTTGCAATTATTGAGATGATTTTTGTTCTTTGCATCTACTTATGATGAACGTTCACTTGATGATATATGTTATATCTATTGGGAAAAATATCTTAAAATTCTGTCTAAATCACTCGATTGACGACTGTTACTAGAGCAATTATTATTAAATGCTCACAGAACCAGATGGTATGAAGGTAACTCAAACATTTGTTGTTTCGGAAGGTCAAAACGTTTCATACACCATATGGATCTGTTTGCATTGACTATAAGATGGATGACATGGCACAGCATGGAATACTCAATAGTATCGCTAGATATAAACGGGTATCTATATATTTAGTAGTGTTCCGACAGCTTTTACTATCCTCGTTTTTTAACATTCTTTTCTCAGATATTATACTCATTATCTGTATTTTTAATATCTTTATAATGTGATCTCTTTGTGCACTAGTTGTATATCTCTTTTAAGACCGACGAGATCTGAGAATTAGAAATAGGATAATTTAATTAAAGAAAACATATATTTATATTACAACAAATTTCAATAAATCTTACTTGTAATTGTATGAAATCGCTCTTGACCGGCAGTATCCCTACAGAAAAAAAAAATATATATATATATATTTCTTTGAATATCCAATACAAATTTATAAACAAAAAAGAAGTCATTTTTTAGGTTCTATCTATAAAACTTGATTATATAACATGTAACATGATATACCGGTAAAGATGATTATCTTTATCAGTCTCGTTTTTCTAATACATATTTATGTACAAATCTATTGTTATTGCGTCCTTCTTGATAACTAGATATTATTATTTGTTTTAAGATTATTTTAAAAATGCATAATTCTATTGTATAGGTTCTTTTCTTTATTGTTGTTAGATTTAACAAAATTTTTGTATAGCTTAAAGATACGAATAATCATCTTACCATATCTGTAATTTAATCTTTCGTCCGTTAAGTTCGATTGTTTTTATTTTAAAATCAATACCAATTGTGGAAATAAATGAAGAATTAAATGAATCATCAGAGAACCGAAATAAAATACATGTCTAAAAATATTTAAAAAAAATCAATGAAAACAATTCATCATACTATTGTTTATATTTTAAATTACTCACTTTACCAACACCACTATCACCAATTAATAATAATTTAAATAGAAGATCATAATTTTTTTTGGCCATTCTTAGGCCAATGTTCTACAAATAGAAATAATTTTGGAATTTTTTTTTAATCTATTTTATCAATAGATATGTATAGAAACGTCAGCATATACATGTGTCCTTAATGTCAATCATTCAACTATCAACAATAACAACAAAACTACCTTCTGACTGATATCGATAGTCGATGAAGTATCACGTTTGAGAGATTGATGTCGACGTGATAAGGATGATGCACGTTCACGAAACCAATGTTGAGCAAATTCACTCGTTCGTTTTAATGAAAAACACCGACGATAATAATAATGATGACCGGACATAGTTGATACGCTGCAGCTGACGGCACTGACTAACTATCATTACCAACAGCCATCAGGTGTTTAAGTGAAAAGAAAGGAAACCGAATCTTACACTTAACGCCTTAGAGCAATGACAGGCAACAGAAAAGAGATGATCAACATTTCTCTCTCTCTCTCTCTCTCTCTCTCTCTTCTTGCTTTACTTATATGTACACTCCTATCAACATGTATCCAGTAGAAACCACAAAAGAAAAAAAAAAGAAAGAGAACGATAAAAAGAAGATGAAATCACATCAATTGTATGTATATGCTTTACTGCACGCTTCAAGGCAATCGAATGAATGTCCGCTCAAATGTAAAACCCAATCAATGACCATGAACGTTCTATCTATCTCACATTACATCGTCTTCTCATTTACCTTTTTCTTTCTTTCTTTTCTCATACACCTTCGATTAACCATTGAAAAGAAAGCAAAACAATAAAACAAAGTCAACGAAGGATATTCTTTATAATCTTTTGTTTTCTTGTAAAAAAAAAGAATTTGAACAGAAAAAAAAAGAATTTTCATATGAATATAATGTCATAGATCAAAATATTCGCACGAATAAAAAATTAAAACATAAAATATATCAATAGACCTGAAAGTCTTAACAATAAAACGAGACGAATCATGAATAGAATAAAATAAATAGAAATTAGATCTTTATATATCGAGAAAAATAGTACGAGAATCTTCTACGTATTGCTTAATTTTTCGTAGAAATAGAACAGCATCACGACCATCTAATATACGATGATCATATGTAAGTGCCACATACATCATTGGACGAAGTTCCAACTAACAAAAAAATAAAAAATAAAAAACGTAAACGCAAATAAATGTTACATACTTTGCCATTAATAACTACAGGTCGATCAAATATTCCATGCATACCAAGAATTGCTGACTGTGGCGGATTGATAATTGGTGTACCAAATAACGAACCAAATACTCCTCCATTACTATATCAAAATTCATATTAAAATAATTTAAGCAACAACTCTCACGACTTATTTATTAAATAAAATCTCATAACTATTACTGTTGTGAAGTGAATGTTTTGTTTAACAAACCTACTGGAAGAATAATAGTTTCGGTTTTTATAATAAGAGATTTTTTTGTGACATAGAATTCTGAATGACAAAAACGAGTAAACCAAATAACAATACGAACCTTCGCGATGTATGAACTGAAAAGCCATTACTATAACGTAGTGTTCGGTAGGAATAGAAACGATATTAAAAAATAGATGATCCCAAAAATTTATTTTATTTCATGTATATACTCTTCAAACTTTGTTTTTTTTTCCAAAACAAAAAAACAAATCCTGAAATCAATCTGATATTTGCTTGTTAAGAAATAGATTCCGACATTTTTTCAATGACTTTTGCATCGCTTATTAACCTTTTACTTCCCATTGGCAATTGGAATTGCCATTTTTAGAAACATTGCAGACAATACAGAATGCAGGGTATTAGAAAATTCCTAATACATTATGTACAGAGAATTCTCTAAGCTACTAATTGGTAAAAAAATATTTCGTATCATTGCTCTGTCTCCAACATATACAACTTATCAGAGACAATTATGAGATTACTATAAAAAAAGGACATCTTTTCTTTTAATTGTTTATTTACCAACGAAAACTAACTATATCTTGCTGATGTGTTATGTGATAAATGTCGATGAAAGTTGTTATTATTAAATAAAATGCATTTCAAAATTTTCATACGAATTAGTCGAACAAGACATTGTACGATATAAAATGGCAACTCCAGTTGCCATTGAGGGGTAATAACATGAAAAGAATTTTTTTAGACATTCTCATCTAAACATAACACTTATTAATATTTTACGCATAGATAAATAAGCAGATTGTCCTTATTCATAAATATGAGCATCATTTGTTGTTATATAAATGTATGTGGGTGGATGTTATGCTTGCATGTAGCTGTGAAGTATGAATATCTCAATTTCACCAACACTTATATCCGTCTTACAAAAAAATAAAAAATAATTTTCTTTTTATGCCGTTACGAAACTGGAGTTGCTAAATCATCCTGTACACAAGGAAGTGGAGCTGATCGATCTATTTATACTATTTGGTCTAGTGAGGAGACCAGTAGTCTATTTCAATTGTTATTTTATTAATCTGTCTTCTGCAATAAAAGAAAAATAACAGATACCTATCAACACAGATTAAATACTTTCATTAGATATTCGGATTATCTCGAAAGATAATATTATTATTGTCTTATCTTCTTGATTGTTTTCAGTTTTTTATCGATGCTGTCTGTACGAGTATTTTTGTCTCTTTTTTAGTCGATGAAGGAGATAATTATCTTAACTTAACGCTGACAAATTTCAACGTATAAATAATATTGGATTTATTTTACTACAATGTATATTAAATGATAATTTTTCTTTAGTTTAAGACCATTTCATGTTGCGACAAATGTAATCTTTACATAAGCTAGTGTGTTCCAAAGGTATTACAAGAACAAAAACTGCTTCGACGGGACACTACTATGACTATTGAACCATCCAGTGTTGGTAGCAGAGTTCAGCGAATCCAAAAATTACGTAGAACTAAAACTGTTAAATCATGAGATAGATACGAAAATTTTAAATCTCTTTTTAGATATTTTCACTATTGAATTGTTGAGATGAAAGACGTCACATATTTCATTACTTGAACAAAGCAATATTATACATAAATACTGAAATCTTTAATACAAACAATGAAAAAATGAAGATTTCTCGACATACCCCTCTGGGCAAAAGCCTTGTCTCCCCCTCTCATGCTTTTTGTATAGAATTCGTTTGCTCTCAAGTGGGCATTAGTTACAAGGACGGCTTAAGTACTTTATTGTAGTATAGTGTATAATTGAACAGCTCTACAAATTAATTGGCTAACAGAATGCTTCATGACTCGATTATTTCTTTGTTTGTATTTACTAATTGTTTTAATGATTCGAATTATTAAACTTTCTTCGTCACCGACTCGAAACTATTCCAAAAATGTAATATAGGCAATTATACAAATACAGATCAAGTAAGACATTCATGAAATGTCAAACAAAAGAAATAACCAAGCCATGAAGTGTTTTATTAACTAGCTCATTTTTAGTATTATCCAATTGCATTGAATGACGTACATTCTTCATAGAAGTAGGTCGTAATCAATCATATACTTCACTAAAGTAAAGTATTCAAGACATTTTTATAACCAACATTCACTTGAGACCAAGAAAGTTCGATACGAATAGAATGAGAGGAGAGATTTAAAAATTTCAGTACGTATATGACGATTTAAGGATTCCGATCCGAGATATTTTAAATAGTCGGTTCCAGTTTTTTTTGGAATCACCGAGCTCTAGTCTTTAGTTAGTTGTCAAATTTTAGAATAGTGTTTAACTATAGATCTGTTGAAGGATTAATTCATGTTAGAGAGTAATGCGTAAGACAATCCCAATGGAGTTATATGTATCTTGAATAGATCTTTTGAGTAAGTTACGGGAACTCCTTAATCTAAAGAAAAAAAATGTTACCTTATTGTAAATGTTCCACCATTCATATCTTCAATTGTAAGTGAATTATTTTTTGCCTAAAGAAATGATATACATATATTACAAAAACTTTAAAAATAAATTTTCATATTACTTTTTCACCAAATTCATTTATTGCACGTTCAATATCAGCATAATTCATGTTTTCAACATTTCGAAGGACAGGTACAACTAAACCCTAAAGTAAAGGACTTTTTGTTTATTTTTTTCTTTCTTTCTTCCATCTTAATAAAGCACCTTTGGTGAAGCAACAGCAACACTGATATCAACATAATCATGATAGACTATTTCATTTCCATCAATAGCTTTAAAACAAAAACAAAAACAAAAGAAAATGATTATCAAATAATTCATAATAAATTATTTATTACCTGCATTAACAATAGGACTATCTAAAAGAGCACATGCAGATGCTTTAATAAATGCTGACATAAATCCTAATTTAATGTTATGACGTTTTAGAAATTGATCAGCATATTTTTTACGAAAGTCAATAATATTACTAAAAAAAATAGTCATAGGTATAAATTCTAAATAGATTTTTTTTGTTTTACCTCATATCAATTTCATTAAAAGTCGTTAACATCGCACACGTATTTTGTGCTTGTTTAAGACGTTCAGCTATTTTTAAACGCATTCTTGACATTTTTTCACGTCTTTCTGTTCGTGTATCACTACTTTTATATGTATGAATATCACTAACTTCTTGTTTATTTATGATAGTTAATTTTGGTCGTGCTGAAGTGTCACGTTCTGAACCTGCTGCTGGAGCTAATGTATACGATGGTTTAGGTGACACTGAACATGTATATGATGTTTCTTTTGTTTGTTCAGGATTGATTTTATCATCTGTCGATTCTTCTGGTATATGTTTGACTTTCTCGGTATCGATTATCTTAGTTGATGCATCTTCTTTATTTTCTATTAGAAAATTGATGACTTATCATTTTTTTTTTTTACTATAGAATAAAAACCTGATACTGGTTTGACATCATCACTTGTATTAAGTAAGGCTATACGTGCGTTGGATGTAATCTTATCACCATCAGCGACCAGGAATGCTGTAATTGTACCTGCTTGTGGTACAGTAATATTTAACGCTATTTTGTGTGTTTCGATTTCAGCTATTATTTCATCAGCAGATACTTTATCTCCAATCTTTTTTAATAACCGAACACAACTCTCTGTTACTGATTCAGGAAATGATGGTGCTCTGACGTCAATCAAATCAACTAAATATAAAAGATAAATGATAAGATTCAAATGCAAGAAAAGAAAACTACATACAGTATACAGGACTTGTATGAAGACGACGAGTAAATGTATGAACTGGAGAATGTGAAGAACTGATAGGCAATGTTTGAGCAGCATGAGTCTAGAAAAAAGATGAGGATCAAATATTTATACAAATTAATTAAGCAACTTGACACCTCTCGAAAAAAGTCCATTTCCATCAGATTAGATCTTTCACAACTTTATTTGCCGCGTAGTTTTTTTTGATCGCACATTTCGGAATTCTCGATGGAGCTTTAGTGTAGTCATTTGGTTCCTGACACATCTCGTTCTTTGAATTAGACCTTTTATTATTATATAAAAAAAGTACTTCTATAAATAGATGACTTTTTTGTGAGTTTTGCTGGGTATTGAACTTGTCATCTGTTTCTTTCGGCGCAAAAAGGTAAGAATGAACAATAAGAATTTTGTCAGGCAATGCAGTTTGACATGCTCTTTCAAATAAGATGAAAAAATAGATATATACAATGAGGGTCTAAATAGAATTTCAGATTGTGAAATAAGGCTATTTTCACCTTTGTTTAAAGAATATCTCCTGAAAATGACATGATATAGGGCTGAAAGTTTCAAGCAATTTGAATTCATTTTTATTATTTCTATATAGCTAGACTCATGATTACAAAATAAAAGATTATTAGTCAAAAATAAGATTAATAATATCCTTACTTGTTTGATACATTTATTATTTTCTCTAACTAGAATTTGATTAGATGATGTCGATAAAGTTGAATATGAATATTGCTTTTGATATTGACATAGTCGATGTCCAGAAATTGTCCTTCTCAATACAGTAGCAATAGTTGAACTCGAACATAATGCACGTAATGAGACAATTTGAGACATACCAATCTGGAAAATAGAACAAAATCGATTCTTTTTGTTTTGTTTTATTTATTATTTAAAATTTAGAAATTAATTATTATCCATTTCTGAAAATAAGTTGCTTGGGTAGAATTCTTATAACTTTTGAAGGGAAAGTCATAGAGAGCTGCGGTTTTAACTGTTGGATAGAGAACATCAGGGCACATAAGTCTATGTAAAAACCGATGGGTCAATCCATAAAAATAATCGTTATCTGCGTCGTCAAATTTGGATGAAAATTACATAAAATATGCCTATTCTTGAGATTTAACCTCAGTATACAACTGAGTCACACATCAGATATACAGTAGACAGTGCCTCTGCATCATTTGAACTCAACAAGATAAAATGTTGAAGTTGCCCTTTTTGAAAGAGAAGGATTTTCTGTGAGAAAAAGGAAANGAATCAGTTGTATACTGAGGTTAAATCTCAAGAATAGGCATATTTTATGTAATTTTCATCCAAATTTATTTAAAAGTTATAAACACGTACCTTGTATAACAGATCTTTTTTGGCATAGTCTTACGTGCCCTGATGTCCTCTATCCAACGGTGAAAATCTCAGGTCTCTATCATTTTTCTTTCAAAAGTTATAAGAATTCTGCCCAAGCAACTTATTTTCAGAAATGGATAATAGTAATATTTTCATGTTAGTTTATTAGCAATGAATGTCAATATCCCAAAAATATTATCACTAAATAAAAGAAAATCACCATAACTCAACAATATTAAATACTAAAAAAATAAATAAAAAAGAATATTTTTTCTTCTATAAAATTAATGTAAACACTTAGTTTTTGATTGAGAGTAAAGGTTTTTATTATTCAACGTCATGGTTGACATGCACAGTACGCTTCACTGACTCTCAATATATTATTTCGTTGCTTACAATATAGACCCTTTGAAACTTACCATCCGAAATATAGGACAAATTTAACGAAATAAACAAGAAATAATGATCATGTAGATCAAATGATATAGTGGTCAAAATCATGAAGTTAAACATAACACCAAGAACACAGCAGATATTTTTTCATAGACTAAGTGGATATATATATATAATTTTTTTAAACCTCGACAGACTTTATTTTCTATTTAATATTACTTTATCATCACTCAAATATCAACATCATCTGAAAAGTCACTGTGAGAAAGCATCTTACTCTATATATACATATGAAAGAAATTTTTTGTAAATTTACTACATTATACATCGTTCGATGTTGATTCCAAATATAAAGTTTGTCTACAAAGAAAGTTTTTCTATGTAGAGGAAAACAAGTTTTATCTAGAAAGCACTTAGTTCAATCCTAGCACGCTAACACTATTTGGATGTTAAGAACGGATGGGTATTTTCATCCAATTTGGAACTGTGAAAACTCATTATACTGAATACATGCTTCTGTAAAAGCATTTGATGTCGAAGAATGACTTTTTTTCAAATCCCAAGCAGATACAATCGAAAGTTGTTTTTCTACGAATCGATAGAGCGACAGACACAACTTTAGACTTTATGTAATTTTCTCAGGAATGTTTTCTTCTTATTTTGTTCGCAGTAAAAAAAAGTAACTAACTGTTAAAAGTAGAGTTTTTCGACGAAGTTTTCTGATTAATACTGACAAGAAAAACAAAGATTTGTATGTTATTGAATAATCCATAGATCAGAGTATGTGTGATGCACGATTTAAATCATAGAAAATCTACTGAAACTTAATTTCATTATAAGATGATAAGTATTTGCTCAAATAAAAACTAATTTAATCTATCTAAGATTTGATAATAAATAGTTAATTAATTCATTCAATCATTTATTTATTTTCTTTCTATCTCTATCAAAATAATACTTGTCTTACATAGTAAAGATATTCTAACTATCTATAAGATTTTATTAGTCATAGATATAGAAAAAGAAATATTGATTACTTACTGATAAGATCTGAATCATTCGATAGTACCTATGGACACATGATTAAATGAATCATAATAATATAATAAATATTTTGAAAATTCCTTTCAATAAGTATCATGCCTATTGTTTTCTCAATAAAAATATTCTCGTCACGAGTATCTAAACGACAAATTTATAATTATAAAACAAATACATATGTAATGTACTAACCAAAACTTGTTACTTCATTTTCAGCTAAATTATCTATTCATAGATACAATTTGTCACATGTGGATATGTCTATTGATGTTTGAAGATCAACTTCAAACATCATTGCCTTGTTTTAACATTCTGATCAATATATTCAATACCAGCTTGAGATTTTATTATTAAAGAATATGTGTTCTGAATATATAATGTTACCATTATGAATCCATCGATCATTATTTATTAATAAATAATAAAATATGCATGAATAAAATAAGGAAAACGACATGACATAATTAAAACCGTGAAATTGGAAAATTCCAAGTACATATGATTATATTTTAGACTTTTCGTTTGAAAAAACTGACACATACTAAAGGCTTTATAAATGTTTATTGACAGCCAATCGAAGTAATTAATACTAAAGAGGTCGCCTTTTTCTTATCATTAGTATTTTCGTTTAGATTCATCAAGTTATACTCAAACGAGATGATTTTTCAAAAAGAAAAGAATCTCTATATGTTTGAATACAACAACGACAGAAGTGCCTGACAAGTTTTTTAATCATACAAATTTTAGAATAAATTGAGAGACACAAACTGCTTTTTTTCTAGTAATAAATCTGGATTAAGTATCAACACGGCTTAGTAGAACTGAATTAATCTTCATGTGATAATTTTAAAGGAAATCGATATGCAATTTGAATTCTTATTAATCATGATTATGTATATGTTCATGACTTCTGATTGTTGATCGGGTTGTCAGATCTTTTCAAAAGTCAGAAAAGTTTCTGAAATTTGAACATTTTTCTCATGAGAGGTGTAAGCTGATCACGGTTGAACTGCCGTTATGACCTAGTCTCCTACTCGACCTCTTTTTCCTCTTTTACCTCTTTTTTTTTATAAATCCTCTTTTTTGACCTCTTTTTGGGGAAAAATCCTCTTTTTCCTCCTTTTTCACGAAAATAGCACCTATTGACGAAAAAGTTCGTTATTATTGGTTCATCCGATGATTCACAGTGCGATTTATCTTTGTCAACATATGTTCGCTTCTTGTTTTTATGCTTTCATGGCAAATACGACCACTCTATCTGTCTGGGCGGGCTCAGTGAGCTTCATACCCAGTTCACTTTTGATTATAACCATTAGCTGTACTATGCAATCTTCGGTTATCTTCGATCCACAGATCAATGCGAAAATGTGGCTGGGATTTGGGCAAGATAAGTGCATAGAACTCCGCTACTTGTACTTAAAAGTGATCTGGGGTATCAAGCTAACTGAGCACGCCCATATATACAGTAGAACCCCTTTTGTGGACATCCAAGGGGCCTTTTCAAAATGTCTACTATATGGAGGTGTTCACTTTTAAGAGGTTTTCAATTTTTGTTCTGAAATCATTGTTATGGTTACTAAAGTTCATTCCACCCCTTTCCTTACGGTTATGTACCATGGAACTTTGTTCGGATCAGCGTCACTCATCAGTTATTGAAATCTGTTTCAATTTCAGCGATTCTTTTTGCAATAGCTAGTGATAAAGCTTTGTTTGGACAGTTTCCAGTCAAGATGGGCATCAGTCATCTCCGGCTCGAGTTCGCTTACAAGGAATTGTTAATTCGTATTGCTTGATGAGTAGATAAATGCACTTGTGTTCAATTCTTTCTTTCGCACTTCCTGGTCTATCTTCTCACGATTACTTTCTATTGCAGGATACATCGCATACTGATCTATTCAGTGCGCATTTACATGCACAGCTCTGTTCCGAGAAAAATGAGCATGTTTCAAAATCCGGAAAAGAGAAATCTAGAGAACGAAAAATACGGAGGCTTCGATTTGGAAAAGAGGATTCTAAAAGAAAAATCCTGAATTTCAACATGAAAACTTGATTTTCTTGCGCGAAAATCTTTTTGTAGATTCCCGTTTCCCCGATTTTTGGTTTCCAAGTTTTGACACAACACTGAAAAAATGCTGTGAACTTGAGCAACTGTCCATATTCAAGAGATTCTCCACTGGAGGCTGGAACGGCAAAAAGTGTCAGCAGTCTAGAATAGAGAAGTATCCACGTTCGAGAGGTCCCTTTCCAGCAAAAATAGCTCAAGGAGACCGAAAGGTGTCCATAATAGGAAAATATCCACATAGGAAGGTCTTACTGCATATGAATAATACTGAATTCCATTTTTCGCTGTTTCGATTCACCATTGAATGCAGATCATAGTTATGCTATTTTTACAGGCTTCTGCTCTTGTGTGGATATTTGTTAGCACTTTTCGTTCGAAAAAAACCAAACCTCTCTTTTCCTCTTTATTTTCAAAAATCCTCTTTTTTTTTAAACTGTGGATCCTCTTTTTTCCTCTTTTTTTATAAACTGTTGGTGGGATGCCAGCGTTACGACAGAAAAATAAATATTTGATGTTTAAAAATTTTCAACATTCCAAACTAAACTGTATTAGCTTACGTCTCTATTCCAAATTACTTTCTGATCTTTTGATTTTTTCCTAATTCTGAATTCTTTTTAGGTCACAGCTTCGTTAGGGCTTAGAATGTGGGTTTGAATCCTCCCTGCATTCACATTCACTTTTCATAAAGCATACTCGAAAAAAAAAAATGGAAAATGTGAACAATAATATCGAATTGATGTTATATAACATTTATTTTTTTCCTTCGTAGGATATCTTAGCCTCTATAGTATATATGTCGTTTGTTGCTATACTTTTATTTGTGCGAACGAATTTTGAGTCTAGTAAAAGAGTCCGATGCTGTGTCTTTTGTTGGGTTATTATTTATATTCATTAAACAATGTGTTAATTGTATTATCTTTCATTATAGTGAAATACCTTTGAAAATAAAAATGTAAGTCAATGAACAGAAACTCGGTAGACCATTTAGTGTCAGCATACTAATACGATAGCCATTAGTTTTCAAAAAATTGTTGTTTTTTTATTTTGAAGTTTTTGATCTGACAACCCTGTTGCTAATGTCTGTCAAAACAGGGATTTACCGAGTGGGACGGACGACACTTCCATTCTAAAGAAAGTTTCGTTTTTCTCCAGCATTTTTTGTTTGTTTTGCTTGCTAGTTCTCAAAAAGAATTTTCAACTCCCCTCACCCAAATCCGGTCAACTGTAACAAAAACCTTCCAATAAACCTCCTGAATCATCAATCTTCCTCGTTACATTTGTGACGACCTTGGGACACTATGTGCGAAAATCAACCCTTTTTCATATATTCTAGCCGTACATTTTGTGATTATTTAGGATGTCATGGAATTTTATCATTCATTATTAAATGAAATTATTCAAAGAACAATGATGAGTTTAAGAGTGTTCCGTCTACATTCCAGGATTTCTGAAGAATAGCTCGTCAGAAAAATTTGAAGTTTTTAGGATATGCAGATCCTGGCGATTAAAGTAAAACATGTCATCAACTCAAAGTTCCCGAATGTTGTTTTCTGTGAGATACTGGGATTATGATAATGAAAAGTGACCCTGCTCATTGCTTCGACATGATATGTTCGATCGAGCGGAAATTTTTTTTTTAGACACTTGACATTGTTTGAGGTGGATATCTTTTGATTTTTTGTCCTTCGAATAAAAAAAAAAGGTAAAGTATTGAAGGTGCCCTGACAAATGCATGTTTTTCTTTTTGTAAGACTACCATCGAATTTACCATGCCGGATAAACAGAGACGGTTCTTCAGTTTTTTTTTTTTCATAAAAAAGGTTGGTTTGAGAACAACGTGATTCGACATTTCTGTTACGTAAATTTCTTCTCGAACTTTTTAACGTTTAAAGATCGCCCTTGGATTCCAAAATTTATTCAGTTGATAGGCACTACTTCAGAGTGTACGATGGCGACAAAAATGAAAAAAAACATAAAATTTTGCGTCAGGAAAGGGAAAGAAGCTACCCGAACGTTTTCATTTTTATATTCTAGCCAACACATATTTGAACTTCTTTACCTTTAATATTAGTTTAAACTTGTACTAATGAATGCTATTGAAAAAAATAACTAAGATTACGCGCTCATTTATCATTTAATACCTGACCTTAATAATTGTGGACAAAAAGATTATCATGCCGAAAATAGAAAATAGCTATACAATATTTAACATGTGCACTTATCTGCCTACTTTATCATGGTCTCAACAATCAATGGTTTATGTTGTACTTTAATTCATTAAACGCATTTTTTTCAGCGAATGTCTCTTCGAATTCAAATAAAAAAGTTTCTTTTATTGAAAAAACAAAGCCTTCATATAAAATCTCATTTATAAAAATATTGAAAATTTTATATTCATTTTATTTTATCTATTTACATTCAAGGTGATTATTTAACCATTAAAAAATATCTTGTTCTGTTTCACACCAGGTTTCGTTTTTATATCAATGTCTATAACTAATGATGCATAGCAATAAAGACGTTTCTTTTGTTTTGTATTCAGTATAACCATGATAGTTTTACCAACAAATATATCTTTAAATATAACTCGTATAGAAGAAATTTCTTCATAGGATATTTGAATTATGCTTTTATTTATATATTGGACATTTTCATATCCTACATCATTTAATTTGTTCAACGATATTAATCGTCAATCAGATAGTGTTGAATCATATAAATATTTGAGTGTTTATCAAACAGTTATTGATTTACATGAATATCAAGCTAGAAATGATTTATTAGTTGAACTAAAAGATAAAAATAGAAGAATGAAATTACGACAAATTTATTACAATAAGCAAAAAAGAACTCATCAAATGGCTAAAGAAAATAAAAATAAAAAAGCGTTGAAGTTAATAATGAAACAAGTATTGATCAACCAAATGAAAAATATAAATTTGACGATAATAATTCTGAAATGTGTCATAGTGTACAAACGATAAATAACAGCAAATCAAGTAAATAATTAAAATCTGATTTTAAATAATTATAATTAAAATATATACTTACAATTATTACGATGATTAATCCGAGTGGTACTTGCATAGTGCGTTATACAAGGAAATTCTCTACACGAGAGAGCGTGTCTATCCTTGCAAGAACGCCTACGCAAAATACGACACAACGGGTTTATTTCATATGGGTTTGTGTGTAAGGAACCCTTGCAATTTGAAGTATATATATATACACAAATGTGTACATATCTACAATTCTCTCTCTTTCCTACTTGAATTTGCACATTGAAATATATATTTGTTGACAAAGACTCATTCGAGCGATACTAATAATACGCTCACTCGATTTATTTCGTTTGCTCTCTTTACATATTGATCCGATTGCGTTAGTTTGAATAGAAAAAGAGAGAGAGAGAACGAGAAAAAAAAACGAGATTTGAGACCATACAATGACAACGAATTAAAAATGCTGCCACTTGTAAAATCAGTCGACAAACTTATGCTTAGCAAAAAAAAAAATTTGTAAGCGGCACTGTTTAGATAAGAATATTAACAATTATAAGTTGCATAGAGAAGGAGACAGAGAAAGAGAGAAAGAAAGAACACGTTCCCTGTGGCGGTTAATGGCCGTAGTACCTACTACCTGTCTGCTAGTATGTTTGTTCTAGTCGAATGGTAGTTGAAAGCAATGTTTGTTCACTCTTCTCTCTCTCTCTCGTTTGGAATGAGAGAATCAGGGGAGGGAAAAGAGGAAGCATAGTTCGATCGACTTCATCCATCAATCAACTAGTAAACGAGACACTATCGCCGCAAGAAGAAACCTCAAAGAAGTTTTTTTTTTTCTTTTTATGAATAAGCTTACATATAGATTCTATGTAATGGAAAACTTTAATGCTTTTGAATATCGATCGTAAAGGGAAATGATTGTAAAATGAACATTTCCTGAAAGTTGTTTTTTCTTTCTTCTCTTTCATCCGTTTTATTGTAAAAATTAATCAGTCGTATTCAGAAGTATTTGATTTTAAAATTTATACATTTAATTCAATTAAACCGTTTATCAACCAGACCGATTCAAATCCAATAAACTAACAAAGCATAAAAAATTGTATTTTTTTTATTTTTGATCAAATAATAACAAAAGATGAATTCGTTTTGAAAAGAAACGAAATCAAACAAATTATAATACAAAAAAAAAATTTTGATTATTTAGAATTTCGTGTTATTTGATATAAATCAACTTTATATTTATTCCATATTGTATGTATCGATTGATATTTAATATGAAATAGTTCATCAAAACCATGATCTAAATCTAGATGAGGTCCAAATTGTTTTATAAGTTGTGAAGAATATTTTTTTTGTTTTAATTCACTTAGATGAGTTTGAGAAATATTTGGAAGTACAACAAATATTTGAATATTATTCATTGAATATTCATGAAATATACGTTCAATTGTTAAATCAAGTTCTTCATGTTTTGCACCTTTAAGATCAATTATTATTGTTTGTAATTTTTGTTCATATTCTGATTTTGACATTGATGTAACTAAATAACCTGGTGGCATATATGTATGATAAGTGATAAGAAATTTTTTATTCATATCGTTTATAATAGACATTTTATTAGATGATAATATGGGACGATCATGAATATATTTTAAAGCAGGCAAAAGACCACCCTGATGTATATGACCATAGATTATCGTTATGAAGATATTAAATGCAAACCATATACGAAACATATATGTATGAAGATTGTTTATGATTAGTAAAGGTACGATAAAAAGTATTAATGGAAAAATAAGTGGTAGAAGAAATCTAGGCTCTTGATGAGGAAATGTTGATAATGGAATAAATGGTACCAAATAAAGATACAGTAGGAATGGTGAGATTGATTGTTCTAAGAATAGAAATTTAATTCATTCAATATTTTTGAAATAGACAAAAGAGCTTACGACCAAAATGGCTTTTGAATCAACACTATGTGCATTGTATAGAATCCAATGAACTATGAATATCCTGAAAAAGAACTTCTACCAGCAGCTTATTACGACAGAAATACTGCATTTATACGTTAGGTATTTTTGTTAAAATGAATGCTAAAGTCGCTCTTTGGAACACCACAACAATTAATTTTCGAATTTCGAATTTCGACTGAAACTTTACATTGAAATAGCCCTTTTTTTGTGAATGTTTCAAATCTTGTCACTGCTCCTATCTTAAGATAAAATTATGGTAATAGCATGTCTTTTACATCACTAACATGGAGCAGCAGATTTCATGTTCTTATTTCAGGATAGAAGAAAATCAAAAGACCTGAAACTATTCTTGTTTAGACCTATCTCTATGGAAAGTTCGAAGTTGAAACTCAAAAATCAGCTTTCCCAGTGTTCCGAATGTGGACCATCGGATTCATTTTAAAAAATGCCATAAAAGTGCAGTATCTCCGTAGCAATAAGCTAAGAGCACGAACTCTTTCCAGGTATTCATAGCTCATTTAAGTCTACATAATGTACACAGGCTCGACTAGCGATGTACGGAATAAAATATTTTTGAACCGGGTGAGTTTTAGTTTTTCGGGTCATAGTCTAGAGAAAATTATTTCTGAATTTATTAGCACCACCTCTGAAATAATTCTCCAATACTCGTTTTTTTTTATTTGGTCGATGGCTAGTACTTTTTGGATCATCTCTCTTGAATTGTTCTCGAATTCATATGATGATTTGCTTAAAACTATAGAATATTTTACTATAAGCTTGAGTTTCGGTCCCGATCAATAGTTTTCTCGTAGTTTTGCACATGTCTAGTTTAGATCCAAAAGTGATTTATCAGTGGAAGACCTTTTTACATTAGTTTATCGTTATTATCAATCATGGATTATTTTATGATACCTGATTGTCTAGTTGTTATTGATCTTTTATGAAAAATTTTTAAAATTCGATCAATCATTAACTGTCCATGTTGTTTAATATTTAATAAATGAAATAAACTCCATAAAATAATACATAAATGTAGTGGACCATATAAAATTGTTGCATTAACAGTAAAATGAAGCCACGGTGGATGTAAACCATGTTGATCTAAATTATTTGAATCAACATTATATAAAATGAAATTTATTGGACAAATAACAAGATGATTTTTTAAATCCATAATAAATGAAAATCCATTATTATAATAATATGAATCAAAAAGTATAATTAAACATGATGTTATAATAAATGTTCCAATAATAAACGATATTATACGACTTAATAATAAATGAACACGAAATGAATGATTAAGTAATGGAACAATATTTGTAAACCAATAAATAATCGGAACAATAGCAAAAGCTGGAAATGTTGGACGATTAAAAATACCTAAAGCACAAATTAAACCAATTAATGATGAAGTTAAAATTATATGAAAATTATTATTCATTGGTTGATGTTTTGATTGTACTATGTTTCGATTTAAATGATTAATAGATCTAATTTCATTTGATGAATTCATAATAATTGATAATAATGATGAAATATTAATATTAACAAAATAAATAAGAGCAAGAAAAAGAAAAGCTTCAAATGAATTTGATAATGTACGTGTAAAAAAAACAAGTGTCACATGTGCTATACCATAATAATTCATTATTATTCCATATTGTTTAGAATTTAAATTTGAATAGAATAATTTAATCATACGATAAAAAAGAATATCTGTACATAATGATAATAAAAGTATAGTGGAACGTGGAAAAATTAGTTTCAGATGAAATGGTATTGAAGGCCAATGAAAAATAGATGATAACCATGAAAGAATCGATACAGGGAAACCATAGAGTAAATAAAGAATAGCTACTGAACGAAGTGGTGCTGTTGAATTAAATTCATGAGTTCGTGTTAAATTAGTTCGAAATATATCGTCTAATAGAATCAATTAGAAAAGACTTTTTATCAATTGAAATGAACTAAACATTTAAATGTATGAATAAAAAAAGGCCAATTCTCGAATGCATCATTGTGAGTTTTTACCATATGATAAAGAAATTCATTAAAGATTAATATGAAAAAAAAATTCCGAACAGATTTTTTATGAATTTAGAAAGTTCATTATTTATTAAAACGCTAACTACCAGAAAAGAATGGACACATCTAATCTGGTATATGGACTGTTTAATGACATAAAAGTCTTTGCTCTTGTTGTTAGCATTAGTCGGATAATACAGAGAAAGCTTCGTCGAAAATCATGGCTATTAAAATTAGGAATCTTTTCACTGTGAACAAAATAAGGAGAAAACATCGCTGAGAAAACTAAATATTATCTGATACTGTGTCTTTCACTTTATCAATTCAAAACAAACAATTTTTGCTTTTATCTGCTTGGAATTCGAAAAAAGTCATTCTTCTTTAAGATCGAATGCTTTTACGAAAATATGTGTTCAATGTAATGAACTTCCAGAGAATGTTCCTTCATTCATCATACCTATATAGTGTGAACATCTGAAGACTAAGCTAAAATTTTTCTAGGTAAAATTTGTTTTTGCTTGACATAGAAAAACTTTTATTGAAGACGAACTTTACATTTGGAATCTGCATCCAATGATATATAATGTATTAGTCGTCTTATAAAAAATTATTCCACGTATTTATATGGTAAGGATCTCTCATAGTGATTTTTCAGTAAAAAAAAGTTTGTTTTTGTCGGATTTGACTTTTTCAGATTATATAGGCATGTTAAAGTTCATTGACCAATATTAAGTAAAAAATAAGGTCTTTCTAAGTTAAAAAATCACATCCGTCTGGTCTAGGGAAGAATACCGACTATGTTCCGATTATGGTAGGATCAGAACTCATCGGACTCATGACTAGCAATACGTGGTTTTTAGTAAAGGGAAGAGTTGATTACGAGTCAAACGATATCGAACATTTATAGATATTTGTTAATAATTATTCAAACAAAGACGTAGAGTGAACATTATCTTAATCATCTTTTTTCTTTTTGAGCAATCGATCTTATCAAGTTTGAAGACATACATACTCATTAATACATACCAAAAACGATTTCTGGACCTTGAAAAAATTCATCCTAGAAGAAAAATTCTATGAATATTTTATATTAATATAGTCTTTCTTACTGGATGAATATAGCCTTGTTGTGAATAAACTAACGTCCAAAGAATTCGAACTATCACACCAATAGAATACCAGATATATTCTGGTCGATAGATATATTTAACAATAAATGATCGAACAAAAATTGATTTCTTAATTTTTTGCGTATCATTATTATCACCCGATTGTTGTAATACCGATGTAGTTTTCATTATGTTGTTATTATTATTATTATTATTATTATTTTACAAATACATCGATTAACTTATTGATTTTGTTATTGTTATTAAAACAAATGGCGCCTAAGTATAGATCATCTTAAAACATGTAAACAAACTCATTTTCAGCTATTTTCTTTTAGTAAATAGAATAACAACAACAACAAAAAAAAGGACACAGCATTTTTATTTTATTTAGTTAAACGTGTCCATCGTTCACTAACCAACCATAAACGTTTAGCTTCTTTTTCATTAGTAGCTTTCGGTAGAATTGGTTCTTCTTTCATATCACTAAAAAGTTTTAACAAAAAAGTTCCAAATATATTTATAATCTATTAATTAGTACCTAAAGTATTTTCCACATTGACCATCAAGTTTTGGATCAAGAGCACATTGTAGAATTGCTTGAGCACCTTGCATTGGTGTTTTCATAAATGCTCTTAAAAAAGGACCAATTATAACTCGACTTATAAATGATTTATCAATTGTATGACGTGCTATGTCAGTTCGAGTTATTCCAGGATTAACACAATTAGCCGTGACACCCAAACCTAATATTAAAAAACAACAAGAAGAAATAATTCGAATACACATGCTTTTATTTTGATTAAACTTGAATATCGTCGACAAAATTCTTGTGTAGATAAAACAGTAGCCAGTGAAGCTTGTTCATAAGCTATTTTTGCATTAAATTGTTTTTTTGACATATTTAAATCATCAAAATCAATTTGTCCACGTTTATACATTGATGATGTTACATTAACTATTCGACTTGGTGAACATTTACTTAATTTATCTATTAATAAATTTGTTAAAAGAAAATGACCTAAAAATGAAAAAAAAACTTCTATCAAAAACAATCTTGATTTTTTTTTTATTCAACTCACACCTAGATAGTTAACACCTAAATGCTGTTCAAAACCATCTTTAGTTAATTTTAATGGATGCCACATAACACCAGCATTATTTATTAATAAATGAACATATTTTTCATTTTGATTTATATTATCAGCAAAACGATTTATTGACTCAATTGATGCTAAATCACATTCATGACAAACAATATTAGTATTAAATGAATCAGCGATAATTTTTTCTCGTGTTTCTTCACATTTTTTCATATCACGACAAGCCATTATGACACGAGCACCTGGACACAAAACAAAAAAAAGGAAAACACTCAAATTTGTATGATTTCTTTTTAAAATTAGCATTCATACCTCGTCGAGCAAAATCATGTGCTATTTCTCTTCCTATACCTGTATTAGCACCTGTAACAATAGCTGTCTTACCAAATAATTGTTCATTGCCTTTATATTGTGCTTTAACAAAATATTCTCTTATAATTAGAAGAAAATTAGTGAAGAATTCTAGAGCATTAGATAATTAAACGTACCGATAAAGCACTAAACCACCATAGATGCCTGCGGCCCCCGTGAGACCAACAGTAATTGTTCGCATAAGCGACATGATCTGAAACCGAGATCCGAAGCTCTTATTTATACTGCTTTTGTTTGTATTTAATAAAAAATGTTTATATGTATAGTTTTCTCATCTTTTCGTTTATATAGTTTTTATAAAATTCTTACAAGATTTTGTTTTCAATGCATGTAAGCAAAATGCGAAAATAATAGACAGAGAGAGATAGAGAGAGATGGAGCGCGAGAGAAACAAAGATGACAACAACATCAACAACAACGAAAAAAGAAGAAAAAAGTAGAGCCAACAAGTACAACTACATGCAATAAAATATCGACTCCTGTCTTTTTAGATATCTTTCAATCTGTACACACATACAAATAGACACACGCACGCGCACAAAAACAAAAAATGAATCTGAACTCACAAATCTCTTTTGTTTTTTTCTATCGTCCGAGACCGATAGAAAAAAAAAAGAAAAGAAAATCAAACAGAAGTAACGATGATACGTACATATACATAAATAGATAGATTGAATAAGGGCAAAAAACAAAAAAAGAACATGAAGAAACATATCGTGTTTAAGCATACGCACGTACACACAGACATCATCAACTAGTGTTTGCTCGGACAATAGAACGAAAACTTTTTATTTAATTTAATATGTATATATATATCGTTAAGTCTCTTAGTTTGTGTGTGTATGGGATTTTGAAACGACACCTGAGTTGAGAAGAACAACGAAAATAAATTCACTTTGTTAATTCATCATTACTCCGTTTAAATACTTTAGTTTGTTCAGTATTATTATCATTTGATGAAGATGTATTATTATCATTCGATATTGATGAAAAATATTGCTCATCTTTATTATTATTATTATCTTCATCAATTTTACGTTTACGTGTTGTTGATGTACATAAATCACTGTTACTAGTATTGTCATTGGATTGATTTGATTTTACAGACACATCGGGTTCAACTTCTTCTTCTTCTTCTTGTTCATTTTCATCATCATTATACTGATCAGCAATACTCGATAAACCAGGACTCTAAATGATCGAAGAAAAAAAAGATTGTTTTCTTTTTTTCGAATCATTAAAACAAATGATCGTAAAGCTTTTGGACAAGATGTTTATTCATTTTTGACCCGCTAGAAAGTATTTCCGATGAGTAAAAAGCTATGAGTTAGGACAAGAGTTTTGGTCTCAGTTTTTGTTCGAGAGTAGCGAAATAATCTTTGAAAAGCCCCAAACATTAGCTAAGCTCTTTATTTATATATCTAATTTCAGATCAGAAACTAACCTACAAAAATCGATAACTGTCTGCTATTGAAAAGTACACTTGAAAAAGTCCTTCGGTAAAAACTACAGCTTAGTTCAATATCACTTTTAGTAGAGAAGTGTTTGCTCTACAAAACGGCCGATTCCGATAATTTTTCCGATGTTCGAAATGGGACTTATAGGATAATAACGAAAATGCCTAAACTCATATTCAAATATTAGTCACGACCTATAGTTTTTGAAATACTATCTAGCCAGTCAAAAGTGAACAAACATCCTGTCTAAAAACTTTTCGATCGTCCGTTTTTTATTATTTTGTACCAAAGTAAACGTAGATGTTGGCTCAATTTGTCGAGGTGATGATGAAGTTGGAGAACCATTTGTTGTCGATTGAGGAATCTCAACTCGAAGTGTTGAATCATTTTCAGAACTTGAAGATGATGATGAGGAGGAGGATGGAGGTAATTGACCAACAGAAGATATCGGTGAACGTCGAATATGAATACTGATTAGTGGTTTATTATACTGGGAACGTGATGTTCCTAAATAGAATGAAGAATTATTGTTTATTGTAAATAATTTCGAAAAGAAATTTATTTTTCTTACTTGATTTTTTTTCGGTGGATGCCATTGGCAATCCATCATCGTCATTATCTACGAGAAGATGATGCGATCGAATGGGTTCATTAGTTGAAATTGCACTACTATTTCCACTTATTTCCGGCTGACTGTCTTCATCGTCCGAGCCACCATTAAATAATGTACCATGATTATTAAATGATAGTTTATTTTCATCCCCATCATCATTAAACCAATTTTCTTCTTCAGTATCAAGATCTCGTTCATCTTTTCGAAGACGTTGAGATTGATGAAAATGTTGAATAGGTAATAAATGACTATTATTCAGATTGTCATGCAAACGTGAAGAACCTATCGGTGAACTAAAGCAAAAATAATATATATAATTTTCTACTATGAGTGCATAATATAAGTGTTAAAAAGAAATTTCACGAATTAGATGGTTCTTTTAACCCCGTCATAGTTCATATTTAATATAAAACACTTATTTTCAAACATCGTTTGAAGTATAGTTTATTCAACAAGGAATCTTTGAAAGTTATTCTTTAAATAATTTTTTATCAATAGTTAAAAAAACAAATTTAATTAATGAAAATATCTTAGAGACGAATGAGCTCTAGGAAGCTGTGAGTCAATGTTTTTTGTAGACCCATTCGAGTCCAGACTGGAATTTTTTTTCCATCAATATCTTTCAGTTTCTACGCACATGAACAAGTGAAGGATCAAAGTTTTAGACATTTATTGGCTAATCTTCGAAAAAAGCTAACATATAGTTATTACTTATTGTTCATTTTCCTATATAGGGCGCTGCGGATGCACAAAAACATGGACTCGGATGGGTCTACAAAAAACATTGACGCACANNNNTGGCACCCTCAGCTATTGAGATGCTTTGTGAGGCTTGTATCAAGCGGGACAAATACACGTTGTCTCTTAAACTATTGATCTGTGATCCTTGGGAATACTTTTAATGAACTCCTCAGAGGCTAATTAGTCGAGTTAGGTCAATACATGAGGGTGGGGGGGGGGTCGATAAGTGTATTTGTCCCTAATTTTAGACAGCGATTATATTGAACTTCATATTCATTTTTAGATTCACTTATAGATGATTTATTTAAAATGACTTCTTAAATCGTTCTGTTTTCTAAATTTAATTTACTAACAAAAACGAATATTCTATTATTGAAGCAATGAAGGATAATCATCGATCATCAAGTCATGATTAATCAACAATTTTTTTTAGCGATTTTAAAGATCTGTGGTGTGAATGTGGCCATTGATGTTAGAAAAATCCGAGATCAAATTTTGTTGATCTCGACTTCGTACATGTCTAGTTAGCATAGGTCAAGAAGAGAAAACACTTATGTCTCTTCATGTCCCATCTTATTATTTAAAAATAAAGAAATATATTGCTAGTACTCATATTTCTAGGCTTAATTTTAATAAGAAAGTAGTCATTCGTGATGTTTTTTATGACGTGCGCCTTAACTTATCGAGCTAAATGCTTAGTTACTAAAATACGGTCTATCAAAGCAAAAGAAGTTGTCGACAAAGTGAGAAAAAATTATTTGTCGACCAACCCAAAAGTTTCTCTAATTGATCCAGGTCTTGTCTATACTTATGAATTTAATGCATCAATCAGAATTGAGAAACGGCCACTATAATGTAGTCGAAGTACATAATTCTAAAACATGTTCACGAAAAAGAAAAATGTCGCTTCTGTTTTTCTTTTTAATCCCTATAGTTTATCATATTGAATTGAAAAGATCTACATGTCAATACTACAAAGCGACTTTATTGAGGTACATTCATTGTTTTAATTAGTGGATCAAGTTGTTTCGAGATTGGTGCATTAAATTTAATTTGTCTCTGAAAAATACATAAAATCTGAATTAACTTTTCAACCAACCACGTTTCTTAATTTCAGCATTCACTTTTCTATTGTAGATAAGACCAAATATTACAAATACAAACAACTTAATTACGCATGCACACACGCTCGCTTGACACTTTCTTCTTTGATTGATCAAAAAATAAACCAATCATATTTCTGTCGCTATTACTCATTTCTGCTCAGTTGTTTTTTTTTTCTTTTTTTTTTACAATAAAAAACCGACCGTCATATAATCATGGGAAATACTGATTCGAAAGTTGATTTTCGTGTAGCAGTTGTTCAACTAACATCTCGTAGTCAAGTAAAATAATCAAAAGAAAGTATTTCAAATAAAAATATTTCTTTTTTCGTTTAATAGCAAATTGAACCGAATGACGAATCATTTTGGGATCAATTTTGGTCGGATAAAATTTCAAGTGTACAAGATATATTTGCTCTAGTACCAGCTGCTGAAATACGTGCATTACGTGAAGAATTACCATCAAATTTAGCTACTCTATGTAATAAACTTGTTGATCGTTTACAATTAGCTGCAGAACAATCATGTCAAACTCAACGAGATCAAACAGCTGGTTAGAAAAAGATTTCATAAAGAATTTACAACAAAATAAATTTTTAATATCTATTTATAGCTATTAATTGTGTTCGATTATTAACTCGTTTATTACCATATATATTTGAGGAACCTGAATGGCGAGGCTTTTTTTGGTCAGACATTCCGACAGGTCAACAACAAACAACATCAAATGGAGTTCGTAGAAAAATAATTTTTTTTTTTAATGAAAAATATCGTTTTCTTTATTGACAGGAATATGTTAGTAAACCGCCATTAGCTGAGCGACTTCTTCAAACATTAGCAGTAAGAAGAATTTCTATTAGTTTTGTGTTAAATATTTGATTTTTATTCTTCAAGGATCTTTTATTTTGTCCGGATTTTACAGTTGCATCAAAGAAAAAAAAAGGACCCGTATGAAAGTTTACATCGAATGATAAAAAAAAAAACAAAATTAAATTAATATATTTTAGGAAAATCCAGAAGATATTCATACAATTGATAGTTGTGAATATATTTGGGAAGCTGGTGTTGGATTTTCTCAATCACCTGTTCATGTACCAAGCAATGATAGAAATCGAACAGAAATTCTTAAACTTCTACTAACATGTTTTTCAGAAACAATTTATATGACACCAACGGGTAATTTATTATTTCAATGTACTATTTTAATGAAATGTGTTATTCATTATGATTCAGCGAAAATCCTATAAACATACTTGAGCCGAAAATCTAAATTTGTAATTACGAAAAAAAAACATTGTAGATCACTGCAAAAAACAAAACAATAACTCTTTTATCAATGAGCCACTTCAAGCGAAACGGAGCATATCGACCTTTCATTTGATGGTTATTATTTACAAGGATTATGTTTCTGAATAAGTACTTTCAGGATATATATGTAAAAATGTTGATTCTTTCAACTAACTGTAAATTAAAAAATAATTGGCAAATGTCTCTGTAACAATATAAGAAAAAATTTTGAAAATTTAAAGATAGACGCTGCAGTATGAACCACATCTATTGTGAGGTTTTGAGCAACGTTGAGCTCTACAAAACTTCCTCTTACAAACTGGTTTTCTAGACATGTTGTCTAATTCCAAGACAAAAGTTTTTGTATTGCCATAATCTAGAGATTCTGAAGAAGGGTTTGAACTGCTTATTCGGTTATAAGAGTATTTTTGCGTTTGCATATTCATATTTCGTCACGTTATCAGCGAAATACCTGAAAATTTTTTTTCATACATTTTCGTGATTCTACAATTGGAATTCGAGACTACATGTTGAATCTTTAGTTTATATACTAACTTGTGGAGTAAAATATACTATTCAAGTTTTATTTCGTCTTTCGATAAAGCATCTAAACGGTTGTTTTTCTACTACTGGCGTTTTTGAAAAACCGACTTTTTTGACGAAAAAGGACATTTCACGAGAGCTCATAACTTCAATTGGATAAACGTGACAGTTTAGTTTGATAGCAACATTTTTTAGATAAGTGTCTGTTTTACAAAACGTAATATTTATTAGCATCTTCACACAAAAAAAATATCCGGCTAGCAAAAATCCACTTTTTCGGCATGCTGACTATTTTTTCAGGACTTTGAAAGATTCCTTCACTACTCTCGAATATAAATGTCCAAGTCCATCTTCAACTAAACAGTTTTTTTCGCTCGTCTAGAAACGTTCGCACCACCAGCTACTAGAAATTTGCAATAGAACCTTTAAAGAATAGTCCGTAAAAGATATTCGATAATGGTGCATTATTAATCAAATTGAAGGCTTCGATTTTTGTTGGTTTACTCTTATTATCGGACTGTTTGAGATAAAATTGTTTTCTAAGTAGATGAGCAAACGAGAGAATCTCTTCAGCTACCTTTTTCGAATTTCAATGATTTTTGCCTCTAGATACTATATAGAACCCTTAAAAGGGTTTGGATTCCTATGGAGATTGCAGGTTTTCGAAAAACTCATATTTTTGAATTTTGACTTGAAATATTGCTCATATAGAGAACTCAACAAGACTAAAATTCAAACGTTTTGAAGAACTCTCTTTGAGAGTATGAGACTTTCAAGATATGAATCCTTTTTCATGGATATTGTATCCAACTAGCATGCATTATTTGAAAGCTTCATATCTCAAAGAGACTCTGTTCAAAATTTTTGAATTTTTTTATGGAAATTAGACTGGTTGAGTTCTCTATATTCACAATGTTGAGATTCAATTTCGAAAATATGAGTTTTTCAAAAACTTAGGATCTCTAGAAAAAAAAACTCTATAGCTTAGTCAAATCTTAATAGGAACCAAAGTTCTTTTAGGATTCTATGTAGTATCTATAGACAAAAAAAAATAGGAAGAAGGCAACTAAAGAGTTTCTCTCGTGAGAAGCATATAATAATGAGTCTTTGAGCTTGTTAAGCATCATTACACTTGACGAAGTATTCTTTTTGTTACTAAACAATCATCAGCTTTGCATTAATTTTTAAATATATATTCATGCCATTATTTGTAAATTGCTTTTAAAAAAAAAAGAAATCTTTTTAGTCGAATTACATGCTCATCCAAATAAATGGTTAACTTATTTTACATCTGGTCATAATCGGTAAAATAAAATAATCGAAAAATATTCTTTTATTTTATATTATTTATTTAGACAAACATTACCTCTATTTACATCGCTAATAAATATAGTATTTTCCTATGATCCAGTTGGTTATTTACCATATAATTATCTATTATTTACTGACACACGTGAACCTCTAGTCGAAGTAGCTGCCCAATTATTATGTATAACATTAGATAATAGTTCATTTTCCTCGAATGATCAAGCGTCATCACCAACAAGTAAAACAGTTTCATCATTACCAGGAGATGACTGTCCAAATTTATTTATTAATTATTTATCACGTATTCATCGTGATGATGTAAGATTTTAGAATTAATAGATAAAAACAAAACTAATTGTTCTTTGTTTTTTTCTTATTTTAAGGATTTTAATATTTTATTAAAAGGTTTTTGTCGTTTATTAAATAATCCTCTTATTCAAACATATTTACCTGGTTCATGTAAAAAAATTGGTTTTTATCAAGAATTACTTATTTTATTTTGGAAGTTTTGTGATCGAAATAAGGTTCAAAGAAACATTTTAATTACTCTTAATTATCTTTTTGTTTTTTCTTTGATTAAATAGAAATTTTTATATTATGTTTTAAAATCTAGTGAAGTACTTGATTTACTTGTACCAATACTTTATTTTCTCAATGATGCTCGGTCGGATACATGTAAATATACATCTAAACTTAATAATAATTAAGAATAAGAATCATTATTTTTTTTTAGCAAAAATTGGTTTAATGCATATTGGTGTATTTATTTTACTTTTATTAAGTGGTGAAAGAAATTTTGGTGTTCGTTTAAATAAACCTTATGTAACACGAGTACCAATGGATATACCTGTATTTACAGGCACTCATGCAGATTTATTAATCATTGTAATAACAAAAAAGAAAAAGAATTTTTATTTTATTTGAAAATTAACAAAAATAAAATTTCTTTTAGGTCTTTCATAAAATAATTGTTTCAGCACATCAACGTTTACAACCATTATATGATTGTTTATTAACAATAATTGTGAATATTTCACCTTACCTTAAAACTTTATCAATGGTTTCAAGCAATAAATTACTTCATTTACTTGAGGTATTTATTTTTATTTTTCTTTGGGAAAAATAATGTCATGTTCGAGTACAATATTTCGCAACTGGGCTCAATACTCCACCGATAGGGAGCTACGAGTTCGAGTCCGGGTCGACAAAAACGTGAACCCGCAGTTCTCTACATTGGTTACATAGTCTTGCTTGATCTTGTTTACTTAAATACAACTAAAACTATTCGATATAGCTGAAGATTTTGGTGTTATTGTTGGTTTGATGAATTTTGTTTATCAATAACTGTTCAATTTCCTTGTTTCGTTAACATAATGCTCTGTTCAACTAAGCGAAAATTTTTAATTTGTTAAGCATCGAGTGGTGCGAAAGCGAACAACAAGACATAACTGTGCCTTCACTTTTTTTCTGAGATTAGTCAATTAAATAGCTAAAACCGTGATCTTTCACTCGTTCATGTATACAGAGAGTACCGGATATTGGTGAAAAAACTCGAGTCAGAGTACACAAAAACGTCAACCCGCAGCTACCTACCGACCAGACTTGGATGGAAGCTAATCGACATCCGGCAGATACTTTTACAGTCTATGGTACGGTTTTCAAACTTTTATTTTATACGAATAAAGTACTATTTTGTTTTTTCTAATAAACAGCAAACAAAGAAAAAAGAGATCATCTCGAATTCCACAAAAAAAGCAAGTGATTCAAGATTCACTTGATGTCTGTGTGCTTCTAAAAATCGATTAATTGTATTAAATGTACGTTTACTTGTTGTTGACGACATTGAAATGAAACAGTGTCAGTGCCAAATGTCATAATTGTGGACATACAGATGAATTCTTTTCCCATTACGATAATACATTTTCATCTTCATGAATTCACTTAGTTTATCATCATCTGTAGATAAATTTTCATTAAAAAATGAGTTCTTTTAGTAAAACAAATCACTTTCTACTTTTGTCATTTGGTCTCAAATACTCTTAATCACGACCGAACCGGTTTTCACTCATATAAATAAAAGTTTGAAAAAGAAAAAATCTTTTCAAACGTCGAAATATATTAATTGTTTTGTCGAGTATGAGATCATACCCGGATGTATGTCTTGAGTCTGGTTGCAAAACTCTAACTAAAAGTTCAAAAATATAAATGAAAAATTCTTTTTTTTTTCATACGAATTTTTGTTAATAATAAGCTTTGAAATAGAAAAAAAAATAGATAAGAATTTCAATCATATATAATGAATTTTATGATTGCGATAAATGAAATGTGATTTTAATTTATTTAGGCATTCAGTTCACCATGGTTTTTATTGGCTGCACCGGATAACCATCATCTTGTTTTCTTTCTTCTCGAAGCTTTTAATAATCTTATTCAATATCAATTTGATGGTAACACATTTTCTTTTTCTTTTTTTTCTCAATTAATATTCTATTAAACTATTCTAGGCAATGCAAATCTTGTTTATACAATAATACGTAAAAGACAAGTATTTTTTTCTTTAAGCAATTTAGCTACCGATACTCAAACAATAGCAAAATTAAGTACAAAAAATTCTAATTTACCACCAACATCATCGAAAAAAAGTATTGATCAGTCAGCAAATAAACAAACTATTTTTCAAACAAATTCAAAATCAACTATTGATGGTGAACCACAACTTAATAAAGAATTTTCACAACAATTAAATATAAGTTCAGGTGGAGTTATACCCAGTGCTGTGACAACAACGCTTGCTGAAACGCCATGTAAATAAAAACTTTTTTGCATAAGATAAACTAATAAATCAAGCTTCGATCTCTGAGATTTTTTGTCATGCATAAATTTTATTTCGTGAATACGATACCGATTGTTTTATCATAGATAATCTATCCTTAGTGTTTTTCGAATTGAAAATGAGAACATACCTTACTATTACTTTAATATTAACTAAAAAAACTCTATATTAAATAATATTTTAATATCTCATAGCTATTCACAAAATGACTGAACGTACATTAGCCGCTTCACCTAATATAGACGGTAATGAACATCAACGTTCTGGTACCAATAATGAAGCATCACCATTATCGAGTCAAGTCTATATCTTTTAAATAGAACTATTGAATTTTCATTAAATAATCATTTATTTAGGCTGCTTCACCTTCATCGCCAACCATGGCATCTTCAAATCATTTTCAACCAACAGATAATAGTCTTTGGTCGCCAACATCTGAATGGGTACAATCATGGAAAGGCAAATTACCATTACAAACAATAATGCGTCTTCTTCAAGTTCTTGTACCACAAGTTGAAAAAATTTGTATGGATCGTGGTTTAACTGATGAAAGCGAAATAATTAAATTTTTACAACATGGAACACTTGTTGGTTTATTACCAGTACCTCATCCAATATTAATTCGAAAATATCAGCCAAATTCTGGTACAGTTATGTGGTTTCGTACATATATGTGGGGTGTTATTTATCTCAGGTAAAAACAAAATGAAAAAAATCAATTTATTAGAAATTTGTTTTTTTTTTCTTTATCTTTTAGGAATGTTGATCCACCTATTTGGTATGATACAGACGTTAAATTATTTGAAATTCAACGTGTTTAAGAAAAAAATAAATGAAAAAAAAATCTTCTATTATTGTTGTCATTGTCTGTTTTGTTCTTTTTTTTTGCCTTGTCTCGCATAATCAATTATTTTATTCTTCTTTAGTTCTCGTATATTTATTTAAATTTCTGATAAGCACACATAGAGAGAGAATTTATTTATTATTTGGATAATGGATAAAAAGAAAAAACGAAAGAGTAGAGGAGATGATGTATTTTACGTCGTTTTTTTTTTGTTCGTATTTAAAAAGTTAGTTATGCATTCGTTACTTGTTGTTGTTTTTTTTTCTGTTGTCATTTTTTTGGTGGATGCTTAAAAAAAAAGAATAAATATCTACATATATGCTATTGATCCACAATTAGACTAATTTCTTTTTGATATTTCAACGATAATAATTATAATACGAAAAAAACTCAGCTCTTTTTATAGGTATGATTGCCCTAAAAAAAACTGCAATTTCTCAAAAAAGAATAATTACTTTTCGTTCTTGACGTTAGTAAGTTTTCATTTATTATTAAAAATAATTTCAGTCAGTTCTTTTATTTTCGTGTTCATTACCTTTCCTTCGTTTGAATATTCATCATGAAACAAAAATAGTGTCCCGTCTAATGGTATGATATTTTTTGTTATTATTCATCGTAAAGATAGGATGAAGTGATCATGTTCGACAGGCTAATTATCGCATACAATCAACGGTCTGTCTGTCTGTCTATCTGTCTATCAATAAAATTGAGGTGAGAAAGAAAAAAAACAAAAAGACATTGATCATACTTCACTATCAACGAAAAACGTACTGAATCAATATTCTTTTTCTCAATGATTGATTGCCCAATTTCTATACAATAAACGTATGTAGCTTAATCATGATATATTTTGATGGGAACATTTTTTTTCTACTAAAACAAAAAAAAAATAACATTTTTTAAAATAAATTTTCGTATCGTCTTCTTTAATTTAGCTTAATCTAATTGTTAATTTTTTCTTCTGTGACAGTGTTTTCTTTTTGTTCCACTGAGAAATCAATTCGTATGATACATAGTTCCCCATATATTTATTATTTTGTTGCTCATTGTTATACTCTCTTGGTATGTTGAATGAGCATTGTTGTATAATCTTCTAAACAACGACAAAAAAAAAGAAAGAAAATCGAGTGAAGTTCAACTATGTAGGTATGCTCACGAGGATTGTCAGTCATCATCATTCATCAACACTTTAATACCGACAAAGACAAAAGAGAACAATTGTTTCTATTGAACTAACTAGATCAAGAATAAAACATTCAAGAATGATTCTTTTTTTTTTTTTCTTACACTGTTTTATGATTAATAGTAAGATATTACTAATGCAAACGTTCGTTTTTCACATGAAACACTTGATATATGCATACAACGTTATTCATGCATGTGCATATTGTATGGTATGTATAAGTGCTTGAATTTTGAGATTGAATTTCCATTTGAACAACGTTCAGTCTTACGTGAATATTATATCGGATGTTTATTATGTCCTGCAAACGAAAAAAAATCCGATCAAATATGAATAGAAAAAAGACGCATACAAAATTTCTTTCTCAAAATTTCGAGAGGTTATAAATGTTCATTTAAATTATAATAGTTGAAATAACAACAATCTTCATATGATATAATTATATATATATATTAAATGAAAATCGATCACCATTTTTCTTCTTTTTCTTCATTAAAGCCTTGTCAAATTTTTAATTTCATTTCGATCGAAGTGTTTGATGACCTTCTTTTTCTCTCTATGTCTCTCTTTCTATTGTCAATTTGATCTTTTCAACTTGTATACCATTCATTTAATATCCATCCATACACGCAAAATGTGTTTGTATTGAACACAAATACATATGCACACATAGTCGGGTAAATATCATGAAGAAAAAAAAAAAGGAATGTTGTTATGTTTTGTACAGGGAACAAGAGAATGGAGAGGATTGTATGTGTTTGCGCCTACACTCGTGCACTAGTCTAATGACCGAACGAAACGAACGAGAAAGTTAATACGATTTTTTTTTTCTCTTCTTGTCTATCTGTCTGTACGTGCTTACTCTCGTCCAAACAACATCAGCAGTTTAACTTGAATTTCCCTATCGATGAAGAAAAAAAGAGAAGAAAATTGATCATTCATCCACATCGATAACGTATGTACAATGTCCTTCAGTTTCAATAGACATTTTGTCAATTTCTTTCGTTTTTAATCAACAGAATGAAAAGAAGAATTGACCTTGTCCTGAATACAACTCTTAATTGAATGTCTTTTTCTTTTTTTTTCTTTTCTAGTATTTCTTTTTATTTATTTGGTAAATGACTTGGTGTGCAAAAATTTATGATATATTTAATGGATGGAATGACGCTGATGAAAATGAATTACCATCCACACCAGCTGCCAAATCAATTAATGGTCTACCAGAATCATCAATAACATCAAAAGTTACTCGTCTTAGTTCAATAAATGATAGTCCATATCTTGAAAGATCTCAATCCATATCAAGTGTAAACAATCCATTGAATTATAATAAACAAAAGTATGTTAAATTTTCATCAAAGCAAAATAAAATAAAATTGTTTTTCTTTTTTTAGTTATGATCGATATTTTTCATCATATGTTGATGATGATAATTATCATCATCAAGAAGAAAGATCGTATGGCATTGCAACAATGTAAATTAATTGATATTTTTGTTCATTGATTAAATTCATATTTTTTTTTTTTTTTTTTTTGAATTTATTTTTAGTTCGAACATGTCACTCAATCTACCATCATCTTATTTAAAGTATGTTTAAATTCTTCACATCTGTTCACAATCAATTCTTATCTTAATAGAAGGAGAATGAGATTGATTTAGGATTTTTTTTATCATATATCGATTATGTCAATATTTTCAAAGATTTACATATCACCCTCTGCATCAACTGGCATCTTTTCCTCTCCTTCTTTTTTCCCTTCTCTTAAAGATATAATCATATCATACTTTTGATGTTTCTTTTTTTTCTAATGTCTGTCTATCTATAGGTATATAGGAAGCCAAAACGAACATAACCAAGAACAACAACTGGCAAGAAGTTATTCATTTGAATTGAAAAGAAATAATTTTTTACTACCATCACCTGACGATATTGGCTATCCAACGTCACAACAAATGAATCGACAACGAAATAATTTTGATAAATCATTAAGATCTTCATCGATAAATGCTCTTGTGAATACTGCTATGATAGGTAGTCAAATTTCGTTATCAAATAGAAAGGTAAGACTGATATGTTCAATGATCATTTCATTAAAGATTTTCGATTTAAAACTGATTAAATATCAATGTGACCATTTTATTTCACAGTTTACGGTTAATTTTTTCTTTTTCTTTCTTTTTGAAAGCCATGACCGTGACTAAAGTCTTTTGATGATTATCTATTCAATGTAATTCCATTTTTTTTTCTTTTTAATTATTCATAAGTGATCGTCTCAGACATGCACATTAGTATATGAAAATAGAACAAACATCGGAAGTTTTGTTTTTTCGTAATTAATTAAGTTACACTTTAATTGCAAAAAAAAGAATTTCTATTTTTTTGTTCATATTTGAAATCGATACGTTTCATTTTTTTTGTTCAAATGCATCTAAAAAGTACGTTATAAAATGATGATCTTGTAACTATTAGATTACTTAAATATGTAAGAGCGCCATATGTTGATCAATGAAAAGGTCAAGTATTTATTGTACGACATTTACTATAGGTTGATGTTAACAATCAACATATATTAAAATAAATAAGTTGATAGTCATTGATCAAATTTCCAATTTACATTCATTTTAAATGAAAATATTTACTTTTCATGTGAATATACATGCATTTATCTTGTCATTTATTCTTGCAGATACTTTTCATCAGTAACGTGCAGATAATTGAGCAAAAATTTTTTGTCATGGTTGGATAGAGCTTGTTAAAGTACTTCTAAGAAAAATGTAATTTTTGTCATATTTGTTATAGTGACAATTATATTAAATAGAAAAGTCGAAAAAGCTTATAAAAATAAAAATATGTCAATGTCATCAAATATCAATATTTATCCGAATTGTATATTTAGATTTTATTCGTCATGCAATTAGGAAAAAATTGTGCATGCTTTTTGAAGGATATTATTTGCTTAGGGGTGTCACCAGGATTGAAAGAGGGGAGTATATCTCAAGTACTTTTTCGAGAATTACTCAGCCAAAAAACTGAATAAAACATTCCAGCTTTACTAGATAAAAAACAAAAATTTCTCAAGATTATTAGGAGGGGGTGATTCCTCTGACTATGAAAACTTCTATGTTCGTTTGTTCAGAAAATCGACTGTTTCGATACAATAGCAAAAACCTATAAATATGGGTATATTCTAGGATTTTGACTATCAGAACTTCAGTTCTAAATGAAACGAATATCATACTCAGAATTAGGGGAAACATCTACATCAAATAAAATATTTAATACTTTAAAACTAATTCTCATTAAATTTTGACTGTAGAGGAAGCACAAGTGTGTGTATTCGAAAATAACAGTAACGAATAAGATCAAAAAAAAATATGTTAACCCTTTAGGCGTTTTTCTCATTTTGTCACACAAAGAATATTTTGTAGGTCTAGTCAAACCCACAAAAAAGCGTTCGAGGGTTAGAATTTAATCTAGATTATATTCTAATTAACAACGAAAGATTTTTCTAATTCATTTGTGTATTAACTATAGCACGACTTGATTTTTTTTTTACCTTATAGGAATCATTGAATCCAAGATTATCAACACGTTCTTCATATTCAGTTGCTGAATATGAAACAAATGATATACCATGTAGAAATAACGAACAAGTTGCACAAACTATTCAATACCACATAAAACAGGTACATTTGATTATGTTTTTTCGAGTTACTTTTGTTCATTTGTCACGTTACTTTTGTTCGAGAGACAGATGAAGAAAACAACAGCTAAACTCTAAAATTCTCATGAGATTCTACTCAATATATAATATATATTGTTTTTTTTCTATATATTCATTAGATGTTGACATCGTCACCCAATAGTATATTTCCAATGGTCTATCGTTTTCCATCAAATGAAATGTTAAATTACAAAGATCCTTATCGTATTGAAGGTGGATATGATGAACCATCACAATGGATAATTCAAACAAAAATAGCTCCAGTTGAATGTCGAATTATATCCGATAATGTTGCTTCAATTTATTCAAATCATTTTTATGATCAAGTAAAAAACAAAAAACGTTTTTTTTTTCTTCTAAATATACTTTCTTATTATTATTTAGTATCATTATAATTTATTTGGAATTGATGATAATTCTAATCCAATTGTTATGTCAATTAAACCATATGATAATCGTTTAACAATGATTGTTCGTACAAAAGAAATTTCAAAATGTTTAGATTTAATTGAAAATGAATCAAATTCAACTGATTATGTTTATTTAGCAAGACAACTTTTTCCCTGTTTACAAGTTGATCATTTTGAAAATTGTACAAATTTCAAAGTAATTAGAAAAAAAAAACACATTTTTATTATAGATTGAAATAACGGAATTGATCGTAATAAATTGATCGAAATGTAAATGCAATTAATTCATACAAAATATTCATTCATATACTAAAAGATAGTGAGTTTTGAGCTTTCCAAAACTAAGTCCTTCATTTTCAAAAAGAACATTACACCTTTGCTTCGACAATTCAAATATTTATATATTCTGTGTTTTCCCACAGTGATATATCGTTTCTCGTACTTTGCAAAAATATGATAGATCTCAAAAACAAAGAATTTTGTCTTCTATTCAGTCGATTCAATTTCTAGATATATAAGCTTTACTTGGAAATTGAACATATCCTTAAATGTGGTATTTTAAACAATCAAGTTTGTTTTGATTTTTTTTTAAATTAAATTTCAGCTGCCAAGTTCACATTTGAACACTGTGCAAGACTACCTTCACGAAGAATCGTTTTTGTTTTTCATCTATTGCGTCCTAGGTTTTAATATGAAACTGTCATTTCAAGTTTTTTGTTTGTACTTTAGTTCCGCAACAGGGGTATACAGTGCATCTCAGTGTATGGATTGCCTTCGCAATTAAGAAAATAAAGCTCTTTGTAAATGTGAGTATTTTGTATGAATAGTAAATGATTGAAAAATTGCATTTGCAATGATAGCCCACGTATTTTATGTTTGCGTGTGCACGGTTTTCTATCAGTTGATTACATACATAAAAAATAAATTCCAATTAGGACTTGCTCTTGTGTTATGATGTACTTTCCATTGATTATTTGGAAGACAAGACAGTATGGGTACAGATGAGACTCAGACTCGCCCCCACACGGTCTGCTGTCTTCAAAATAATCAACGGAAAATAAATTATGTAAACCATATGTTTAATTTTGTTGTTGTTATTTTTGTTTTACAGGCACAACAATTTATAAAAACATATGATGAAAAATTAGAAACACATAAATTTAAATTTGGTGTCATTTATCAAAGACGTGGACAAGTAAAATTTATATTGTTTACTGAAAGAAAAAGAAAATTATGCAAATTTTTCTTTTAGACAACAGAAGAAGAATTTTTTAATAATGAACGTCATGGACGATCATTAGATGAATTCTTAGATATCATTGCAACAAGAGTTTCATTAAAAAATTTTAAAGGGTATTTTAAATTCTATGTAATTAAAATATCATCTTTTTTTTTCTTCTATGATTTAGTTATCGAGCTGGTCTTGATGTAAGCGAACAAACAGATTGTCCAATATCTTATTATGAATTATATGATCATAAAGAAATTATGTTTCATGTTAGTACATTATTACCATTTACACATTCAGATACATCACAAATTCAACGTAAACGTCATATTGGAAATGATATTGTTGCAATTGTTTTTCAAGAGGAAAATACACCATTTCATCCAACTATGATTAAATCAAATTTTTTACATGCTTTTCTTGTTGTACAACCTGTTCAAGTACTGTCAAGAACATGTTATAAAGTAAGATTATCGACTTTTCATTTTAATAACTAAAGCAATGATATAAGCAAAAGTTTTATCTCATGAATGTTAAGTTTAACTATTCAAAATGTCCTATATGATTAATGTCGGTTGTGAGTGTCTATTGAATATCATTGAATTGATATGTGATTTTGTTTGCGAAACATTAAGATAATTGCATGAACTCGACCTTAAACTATAAATCTACAATCTTGCTCTCTGAAGTATCGAAACAGAACGCTGTTTTTATGAAATGATAAGTTCCTCTTTCCAGGAAATTCAAATGCAATAGCTATGAGAAATAATCGCAGAAAATTGATTTTAATATAAAAAAAAAAGAATATAGAACCGCAATGTGTATTTCTAGGATGATGTTGGATCAGAAAATACATCATATTAATATTGACTATTTACAACTGCTTTATTACGTTACTTGAATATTAGCATTGATAACTAGCGTTATAAGGTATAGTGGATGATATAAGTTTATAGCAGTTGTATTTTTAAGTTTTCTTCTCGGTAGTAATAGCTAGCAAGAGTCTGAAAAAAGAGCTATACAGCTGAAAGGATCCTCTACCGCAATTAATAGGCTCAAAGGTTTCAATAAAACTGCTTGGATGAAAGTCTTTGGGTAACCAAGACCTTTAATGCCAGAAGTTCTGGCATTTGTTCGAAGCTTTTGAGAAAAGATTTTATTTGATAGAGCAAAATGAGATGCCCTCAACCTCCTCGTGATCTTCTGACATCGAACTGTGTTCAATTTACAAGAAGTGCCAAAGCGCCAAGTATGGCAAAAATATTAAAATTTTCAATAAAAAGAGGGAAAAAATATTTCTTTGACTTGATGAATGAGGGTCATGAAGAGATCAAAGACATCTTATTTTGCTTTATCAAATAAAACCTTTTTTTCGAAAAACTGCTAATGATTGCTAGAAATCTGGTTTTGGAAATCTTGGTTTTCCAAAGACTCTCATTCAAGCAGTTTTGTTTAGCGTCTTCGAACCTACCAATCCTAATAGAGAGTTCTCGCTAGCTATTACCATCGAGAAGAAAACTGAAACTTACATCGTCTATTGTAGTTGTTTTACTTTGTCTTCAACTTCCAAAATATATTTAAAACAAAACGTTAACTAGCTCACTCTGACCTAAGTGAAAAATATCAATGAAATTAATATAAAAGTGTGGTGTGAGTGAGAGTATTCGTGTAGATCATGACCTTGTCTTTACCTGCACACACTTTATTCCAACACCTTCAATAATAATCATATTCACACTCTATATTCTTTTTTCATAAAATAATGAACTTTCTGACTCAACCGCCAATCTAACACTTGTGCTCCTTCGATTGAATGTGTAACAAATGAACTTTAGATATGCATCATCGGTATACAATCTGGATCCTTGCCGTAGTATTCATTAACTTGTATAATGACGTGCAGAAATTTGAATTTTCTGTACGTTCCGTGAACTTGCATAAAAATTGATGGATCAATTCATAAAAGTACTTGATATCTGAATCTTCAAATTTGATTGGAAGTCGTAATAAAATATTTCTTTTCTTAGAATTTCACTTCATAAGATAGCTGACTCAAACATTCGATATACAGTTGACCATGCATCTCTTTTTGCTCTTCCAAATAATCACAACTGCAAGAAGTCGTCAACTACTTGCATTCTGAAAACGGAACACATTATATTTCTAAATCGATAGTAATCTATTAGTAATTAGATGTATGCAAAACATATTATACTATTGAAAGACAAAAAGTTATGATTAAGAATGTAATAGTTAAATTTATTGAAGATTTATATTAATTAAATATTTCTTTAGATGACATTAGTCACTCGTGATGATATTGAAGTATTTACTCCAATACTTCAACGAAATGTTGTGTATGTTCGTAGTGCTGAACAATTAAAACCATTTATATTATCAAAATTAATTAATACTGAATATGCAGCATATCGCTGTCGAACATTTTCATTATTACAAGAACGTACACGTTGTTCATATTTAAAAACTTTATGTGAAAATTTAACTGAAAAATCTTATGATTTATTGTGTGATGAACAAAAACGTGCTAGTCATCGTCGTTTATCTATATTATCAAATTCAACTAAAAAACGTTATTTTTCAAATATGAAAAAAATGTTTACACGAACTAATAGTACACCCGATGGCCCTCAACAATCTAGTAAATCTGAACAACCGATGAGTGATAAAGTATTAAATAAAAACAAAAATAAAACTCAAATATATATTGAAAAGAAAATATTTCTTCTTTCTTCAAGGAACGACGAAAAACTGGAAAGAAATTATTACGATTAGGAAAATCAGATAGTGGTGATACTCATCAACGTTCGTCAATAACAATATCATTACCTGAGTATAATAAATAAATTTATTTTTAAAACTTTAATAAACATAGCCTTCTTTTTTATTATTATTTCGTTTTAGTCAAGAATTAACACATGACAATGATATGATTAATCGGTAAGAAATTTTTTTTTGAATCATTATTGAAATAAATATTCGTTTTCTTTTTGTTCCATATCTAGACATATAACTGTTCGAAGTGATGAAAGTTTAGATAGTAGTGGTGATATACCAACATCAGAACAACGCTCAACAACACATCATTATCCTCCACGTTCAGTACACACATACGTTGGAGATGAATCTGATGAAGGATTGGTAAAAATATTCATTAAATATATAAGACAAAAAAACATATGTATTTAATTTATAGGATAGTATGTCATCAGCTGATACAGCTTTTTCTCATAATCATAATCGTGTGCCATATGACAGTGATGATCAAGATGGTAATGCTTTGAAAAAAATTATTTATTATTATGAAACACAATCTAAAAGGAATTTTGAAACATATAGGATAGAAATTGGTGTCTAGACTTTTCCCTTGCCTCAACACGATACCACACGCTACCAAGAAATCATTACAAGTCATGATAAACATGATCGATAGACTGTAACAGATACGTTAGAAACGACTTATGAGACGCATAATAGTCATCACAGACCGTAATGCACACGAATAACATTTGCTTCCCCTACAACGTGCATCTAGGCGGACATTTGAGTAAAACTGAAAATCATGCTTCTTCAAAATTTAAACATATGAAAATGTACTTTGAAATACAGTCTATCTAATGCTATAAATAACTTTGTTAGAATTCTCAAAGCAACTGAAGAACTTCTTTACCAAAAATCATCCGAAAAATTGATATCTGGCAAAATTAAACTATTTGATAGACAAATCGAGTACATTTTCTGAATCTCCAAACCGAAATTTTTAGTCTTATAAAAAGTATTTTTTTACTTTGCACGTTTAAATTCTGAGAAAAAAAAGATTATTTTTTCCACGGTTTCGTTCGAACTAATAATTCACCTACATCCAACTTCTCCAAATTTTGCCAGAATTTTCTTCTATATATTGTTTTCTAATTTCTGTTAGTGCAAGCGTTCTGGAACTTCACAGTGAGTTTCCAAAAAACCAAGGTTTTTCAGTTTTTCTGGCTTTGGAAAAATATTTAATCGACAAAAATAGCATATTCGGAACCAATGCATTACGCTTCGTTGAATGGTATATAACACAAAACAATTTTAAAGAAAAAGATTTTCTCAGCAATATGAGGACAAAGGTTCTCTCAGGCACTTTTCTCCAAAAGTGCTTTTTTGCGTCCTGTCCAATCATTTCTGAACAAAGAAATTCGTTTCCAGACAAGAAAGTTACATGTCCACCTTGGATACGAAAAATGCATACTGTGCTTTCATTCAAAGGAAAACAGCAGAGTCCTCAGTCTTGAATTCCTTTTCCCACATCACAGACTGCCACTGACATTGTTGATATGTGATCACTGATTGTATATTAATACCATCTCGTTTTAATATGTAAACTACTTCTGTATTGTATTTTTAGAAGATTAAGTAAAGAGATTATGTGAAGAAATGAGTCCCGAAATATATAGAATAAAACAATCTTTCTGTGATTAGCAACAGCAGTTGCATTGTGTTTCACATATTAATCCCACAAGGATTACACTAACAGATTTTTGTTTTCTTTTAGCTTATCGACAACAACTTCGTGAAAAGTCTCAACCATCTCATATTGTATGTAGTCAAAATATATGTATATTATTCAAATAAAACTTTTTCTAAAATTTTTTAGTCACATCCATGGCATCGTATAGCCGGACAACGTCAAGCTAATATACAAATTTATACACCGCAAGTAGCTGGTATTCATATAAGTGAAGCAGCAACTGTTTAAATACAATGTCATGAATTCATCTGGTTTTCCACATGTTGTCATTTTTATGAAAAATGTAGTCTATGCATATATATATATTTGTTTTATTTCGTTTTCGTTTTTTTTTCTTTCACTTCTTGTTGTCGTCGTTATACTACATGCATTATCTAAAAAAGATTATTTTTTTTTGCGTGCATTAACATAAAGACCTTTGATTTTTTTCAAAATAGACGATTGTATAAATATATGGAAGTGATTTTAATGGAAGAATGATTTACATAGAAGTACTAGTTGAATTCGTAGATGTTTATTTTAATTATACGTTGCCTAAAATAGTTCAACATAGAAACGATTTTAATAGGTAGAAGTACATTTACATATTATTATAGTATGTTGTTTATAAAAATAACATGATGAGAATTCGTTGCATGAACTATATAAAAATTCAATTTACTATCGAAATATATATATACTTAATCTCTATTAGATCGGTATATGAAAGTGTCTATATTTAATTCATTTTTAAAAACAAAGTAAGACTAATCTCTAAGATTACTTATTGTAAAACATAAATATTACATTTTACTCAAACAAAATTGATAAGTTCAACACTTGAGACGTAATGTTTAAAACAAACTCTAATACAACTCATATAGGATTAAAATATAAAGCACAATGCAGTTGTTTTTATCAGATATATTGCACGATGTTCTATGAGAGAGAGAGAGTACAAATAAATAGTTACTATCCATGCATTCTAATGACTGTTTTACAAAAGATTTTCTTTTTATCAAAAGATTTCTATCCAAAAAGGACAAAAAATAGTTTTTTTTAAATCGTAGTCAAATATTGGATATAATCGACTATCTGTATTGACTATACTATTTTATTCTGGGTCATACATTGTGTGACATTTAAGTCCTTGCATGAGCACCTGTATCGTCATTGCCAAGCAATTATTTATCATACTCAATAATATATTTTTTTTTAAGCAATAGAAATGACATAAACCAAAATGATTGAAATCTAAACATAGGTTTTACTATTATTTCTCAATGGTTATTTCGAAATAAAAAAAAACAACAATCCCTTTAGGACTTCTGAAATATATTGTTTTTAATAAAGTTAAAAATAATTTGATAAACTTATCAATAATTAGAATATTAAAAGCAAATAAAAAACAAGTCAACTATTAATATGAGATCAATTAAGATATGTCTTATGCATGTGCATATATCGAGTGTCTTCCTTATTTAATAAAAAGCTTAGATCGATAATAAAATAAAATCTTCATTATGCACGTTTTGCATATATATTTATATTTTTTTGATCTTGTCGTGAAAAAATGCATTTGTATGTTAGTGAAATGGGCTTCATTTGACTTGATTATTTTTATTTGTCAATTGCTTTACGTTATGTCAAATAAAGCCATTGAGAAAAAAAAAAGCCTTCGTGTTCAAGGTTAACGTCTTTCTAATATGAATATTATAAGCCAGAATAAACTATTGTTTTACATTATGTGTTGTATTTAGTGTACGTCATATGTTCTTCAGACAAGAAGGTCACATTTTTATCGATATGAACAAATACTTAACAAGACAGTGTAGAAAAAATAAAACATATATGAACAAAGCAAGAAAATATCAAACACGCAAGTGTTAGGATATTAATCGTACAGGATACTGTTCTCTATGTACTAATCCAGACGCATTAACCTTTGATCGAGCTAATCACGATTCAACAATGAACATTTTCGAAATATGATGAAAAGAAAATCGATTATATTATATGCATCAAGTTTCTTTACAGACAAACAACCTTCATCTATTCCTTCTATCGGTCTAAAAATAAGCGACACATTAAACGATATCGTTTATATTGTCCTTGATTTTGTTGGTGCCATCAGACACGACTATTGTGCATTACACACTAAGCAGGTGGGTTACATCATAAAATAGCTTTTTTTTCAATATGTGAGGATGTATATTCTACGTATTACGTTTTTCTTTTCCTTACCGACAAGCATATTTTGCGTACACATGTCTATTCTCTCGAATGTCCTGTCATTGTCGTTAGTAATATGTTTTTGTCAAATCAGTTAAGTAGAAAAAAAAAATGTGAAGTCGCATAAATGCATGTAAAAACATTTTAGATTATTTATTTTGTTTTTCGACTATACAAATTCAATAGTCATTATCATCCGTGAATAATTATTTGTCTTATCAAGAAAAAAAGCCTTCAGGTAAGAATATCAAAAGTAAAGATAAAATTAAAAAGAAAACGTGCATTAAATAGATAGTCGATGAAATATAACTGACATAAAAACATTTAACATTATTGCTCTTTTTTTCTCTTTACGTTAATAAACAGGTAATATAATAATGTTTTATTTTATTTGATTTTGTAGGCGCAAAAACATACTGAACAAAATCAAAGTTTGACCTCAGAATATAGACATTCTGATTAAGTATGACATGAATGAATAGGAAAATAATAGTAAATAAATGAATGAACAGACTATTTTATCTGTAGATATAATCTTCTATCTAAAACTAAAATCATTCAAGTCCTTGATGTGCGCAATCAAAACATGAATGTACTATTGAGAATAATTGTAATCGTTTTGACACTAGTCAAAACAAGAGACAACTGAAAAAATGTACAAACATACATTTTGATTGTTTTGATTTTCGAGTATTCAATAATTAATTTAGATAGAAAGAAAAGAATGAATTAATGAAAGCAAAAATTGAACAATATACACTTACGAATAAGTCTCTGCTAAACTAAGAACAGCTTGAAACTATTTGCGTTCATGGCGTACGGTTGGAGGGTTATGATTGTTTCAATGAAACTTTTACTGAGAGCAAGTCTGTTCTGATTCCGAAAAATTGGAAACAAAATGTTTCGAGCTGAAACTATGTCTGTAGGTACGTTTAATAGTCATTAGATAGTTCTGAAAGTTTCAATGCAAACGAACATGTCTCTCTCAAAATATTCAATATCTAAAAACACAACAACTTATCATAGAAGATCACAGTAATCAGGTCTACTGAAAAATTGAATATTTCGAAAAAGACATGTTCATTTTCGTTGAAACGTTGAGAACTATCAAACGTACCTACAAACGTAATTTCAGCTCGACATACTTTATTTCGAATTTTTCCAAAGACATCCAACAGGTGAATATGTTCTCTCGTTAGTGTACTATTGAGAAATTCCAATTAAGCAGTTGATAATTATGACATAGAAAACAAATCTCCGAATTAAACCATCTATGGCATCTCTTAGATAAATATTCTTTGTCTTCTTGTTTGGTCTATGTACATGCTGAACATATGTGTCCAATTTATTTTGGCATTTCTTCTCTTTTTTTTGCCTTGTTTGATCTTCATCTATTTGTGTATGTTGAGATAGAGAAAAAAAGTTTATGATTTATATCAGGAGGATAGAAAAGAGCATGATTGGAGTGTAATCGTACATTTGTATGCTGACCAGTATTAACATTGATTCGACGTTGAAGTGTTATATCTATTTTACTATATTACAATGATCAGTTTTATGGCAATAATTGCTGAATATTGTTGGAGAAGGAAAATGAATGAACAACAAAACTATCGTATGTATTGAGACATCATTTTAAATGATGCATACATCGAAACTATTATCGTTTTGAATAGAACGTGTGAGAGTGTAGGTGTGATAGTATGGGTGTCCACTTTTGTTCTTTAATTTTCTATCAATATATACTTTTTTGTTACATCACGTCAGTCTTTCATTTGAGCGCACTGTAATTATATAGTGTACAGTGTGATGTACTGCACCATTGTATATATATATCTGTCTTTCTCCTTTGTTCATTCTAATTTGTCCTACAGGTTTAAATTTCACATACTCACACAAATGAACCTAGTTATTCAGACGCCTCCTGTCCATTAAATGACTGAAGATGGAAAGAGATAAATACTCTAATCTACCCTTTATTTTAATGTGATCAGACCGTCGAGTATAAGCGATGCTGATGGTTCATATAAAAGAAGCTGAAATAAATTTTGAATCAATGGGAAAGAGAAAAAAAGGACGAGACCGAACGTGTAGTGTATAGTAAAAGAGAGAGAAGCGAGAACGAAAGACAATGACCGAAAGAGTCTAATGTGCTCTATAAAAAAAAAATAAAGCCATTCATTCATATGTTCTTACCAGCAATGAAGCCTCAGAGTTGAACGAGAACAAAAAAAAGAAAAGTACAGTTGCTTATTTCAACTAATCATAATTATGCGGAAGTTATAGAGTCAGAAAAAGAAAGTTTATGGGTTGTAAGTAAATAATGGGACCATTGAATGAAATGAAATTTTGTTCATGACGTTTTTTTCTTTTTTCTTTAAAGTAAAATACATTCAAAGGATGGCTACGGCTATCGAACAATTAGTAATTGATCCACAATCCCGTTTTCTTGAAATGAAATCTCTTCAACCATATTCAACTACCGATGAATATTTATATGCCATGAAAGAAGATCTTGCAGATTGGCTTTCAAATATGTATCCAGAATGGCGTCCAATTACAGCTGATAATTTCATTGAATGCTTAGGTAAGAAGTTCAATATACAATTATATTGTTTTTTATATTATTATCTGTGAATGATGATAGACAACAAAGAATGAGTTTTAGAAATCAAAATAATCATTTGTTATTTTAGCATTATTTTTTCTTGTTATTCGTCTATTGACTTTTGTTGTTTGCCTTTAGCATAGAATGGCAAGATGAGTTTGAAGTGTTTGATTGAAAAAGAGAACAACATGTTCAACTAGTCTATTTGACAAGATGCATCTAATTTTATATTATATTAATTTTTTTGAATATTGAATAGAATTCTAATTTCTATGTTTAGTTTATATTCAATATTAGAGTTCATTCTTTTATGCTTGTTAGAAAGTTCAAAGAACAATAAATTCTAACGATGATTAAGAGTAAATGATGCGAATAAAAAAAAAAACATTGCCAGATGGACAGACAGAGAGTTGCATAGCCATTACCCGGAAGCCATTCAAACTAACTGGATTATTCTTAGACAATGTACATATCGAAAAATGTTAATTTTTAACTTTTGTCGAAGGCAAACAAACATTATATAGATGTGTAGAGTTGACCGAGCATTAAACATCATGCGTAGTTTCTATTTTTGTGGAACTGACAAACCAATAGAAAAACAATGTCGAATTTAACCTGATTTCAATTAGAGAGTATTCATTTAGCAAGTGTTCCACAGAAAATATGTGGTAACATTAAAGTTAGTGTTCCCACTATCAAAAAGTGTTCCATGCTTCTGATATTATAAATATATCAGAAGGTGGAACATCAACTTTAATGTCTTATCATGCCATGCAATGAAATATAGTAGAAATCAATCAAGCTAAATTTTTATATAAGTTTAAGAAACTTTTATTTTTAATACTTAGAAAATGGTGTTCTTCTTTGTCAACATGCTAATAATGTAAACAATGCTGCACGTAAAGCATATTCTTTAAAATTAGCGCCTCGACCATTAACATCGACACTAGAAAATTGTAAATACCGTTCCGATGCTCGCTCACAAACATTTAACGCTCGTGATAATGTTTCACAATTTATTAAATGGGCACGTCGTGTTGTTGGTGTACGTGAAGTTTTAATGTTTGAATCTGATGATCTAATATTACGAAAAAATGAAAAAAATTTTCTTCTTTGTTTACTTGAAATTGCACGTTATGGTTCACAATTTGGTGTTAGTGTTCCAGTTATAATAAAATTAGAGGATGAAATCGAACGAGAAATTCAACGTGATAAACAAACAGAAATAATGTCATTCACTGAATTACGACGTTTACAGAGAGAAGAGAATCTTAAAAATATTACCAATTCATCAAATCATAGAAAATATAGTCGATTATTAAAATTTGTTCGAAATGAAAGTATTGATTCAAATAATAATAATAATAATAATAATAATAATAATGAAACAGCAAAAAATTCTTATAATACTTTTTCTTTATCACATTCAAATGGTGCTAATTGGTTAAGACAACGTATATCACGTATACCAAAATTTACACATAATAATAGTAAAAAACGACAAAATAGTGGAGAAAGTCATGAAAATTCAACATGGAGTGATGCAACAACGACAATTACATCAAATAAAGAACAGAAAATACCACAAATTAGTCGAACTTTAGGAGAAGGTGAAAATAGAGTTGAAACACCATTGACATCATCACAATTACATAAAACAGTAAGTCTTATATGAAAATTAATAAATGAATAGGATTATTATTTTCTCTTGGCCTTTTTTTATAGGTTGTACAGATGACAAATTCATGTTGTTGTGCACAACGTTTTCCTGTTATACGTATTGGTGAAGGAAAATATCGAATTGGAGAAAGTGGAGCAATTATTTTTATTCGGGTATAGTGTTTTCTGTTTTTTGACCGTAGTAATAATAAGTTAATCGTTTTCTTTCTTGTTCTTATATAGATTCTCAGATATCATGTAATGGTTCGTGTCGGTGGAGGTTGGGATACTCTTGAGAATTATCTAAATAAACATGATCCATGTCGACGTACAGGTGGTAAGTCAAATATAATGTCAAAACTTCTTTTATTAATATCTATCTATGAAAAGGTCATCGTCGATTAGAACCTAATGAGCAGCATACAGACATACCAATTCTAGCTATACCAACTAGTAACATATCATCTAGTTATCAAAAACTGACTCCATATGGTAAATCAGTAACAGTAAAAACAGAAGAATATCCACTTTCAAAACCAACAATGCATGATACAAATTTAACTAATGCACAACTTATTATAACACGTGATGCTGATGGACGTCATCATATTGGACAAATAACATATAAAAGTGAAGATGATCTTAATCAATCACATTCATGTCCTCATCATCATAATAAACAATCATCTCCAATACCAAAAATAAAAAGTGTCCGTGGTACAGGACTTTTAATAACATCATCTATTTATGATAAACAATCATTAACAAGTACTGATCAAGATTATTCATCGTATACACCAACATTATCAATTGAAACTAATGCAAGTAATATATCAACAAGTGGAAGTCAACAATATAGAACAGAATCAATTATTGAACAACATTCACAATCGAAAATTCTCAAAGATAATTATAAAGAGAATAAAAAAATACTAACATCAATTAATAAACAATCTCAATTAGGTTTTACGGAATCATTCATTGATAATATTGATGATTTTATGACACCAACATTAGATGAATGTGAACATGATTTTGATATAAGTGATATTGATGACGTTATGCAAATAAATAATCATGATGAAGACCGAACAAATATCGATGAAGATAGTTTAGAAAGTTGTGAAGGGGTCTTAGAAATTAACAAGAAATCAATATTACCATCTCGTCCAATTATTTCAGATATAAAACCAAGTATAGCAAATGTAAAACCAGGCGGAATTTGTACAGCACTGTATTTAGCTCAAAAACAACAACAAGTATCAAATTATAAAAAATTATCATCAACATTTTTATATACACGTTCAAGTACATTACCAAATGTAATTGAAGCTGTAAACAAACAAGAACAAATAAATAAAAAACGTCGTAAAACCACAACTATTACACAACGTTCGCAATCCACAGAATTCTTTGATAAAAGTTTTTTGAATGATACATCAAAACTTGATCGAGATTCGGGTTTTGATGAGCAAGATTTTCGCTGTGAACGTTCACATTCAAGTTATGATGATAATTCAAGTATATCATCTATAAAAAGTGTACGAAGTTCAATCGCTCGTTCATTATCATCGGATCTTAATGGACAAACATATCGTGAAAATAAAGCTTATGAATTACGTTTAAAAGCACTTGATCATACAAAAAATTTAAATGAACAAATCATACAAGATCCAAGATTAAATGTACGAAGAAATTTTAATTATGCATCAACACGAGCAAATGATACAATTTATTCAACAACACATAAATATAGAAAAAATAGTCAACCAAATTTTTATCTTAAACGTCAACAATTATAATGAATTTATAATTTACAATTCTTTTTCTTTTCTTTTTTGTTTGTTTGTTATTGTGCACAGTGATTTATTAGAAAATTTTTTTCTTTAAAATCATTCCTTGAAATTAATATATCTTGTATAGGTGTTTTTTTTTGTGCTTTATGCAGTGACTATCGTTAATTCATTATATTTACGACAATGGTAATTAAAGTTATTTTCGAACTTACACGTTGATATATTCATGAATAAGAAAAGTCAAATTGAGATTATTCCAAAAACGACTACTATTTGTTGTCCATCAGGATCGCAATTGATAGAATAAATATAATAAATACACAAAGTTGTCATTAGTTTGTCATGAACATGTGAAAACTTGATTACAAGAAGAACAAACAAAAAAGCAGTTAATTTGAACTGTATTTATCATTACATTGAGATGTAATCAATGTACTGCACTAAATGTCTTCAAAAGCATATCTTAAAGTACATTGTTCGAGTAAATGCTATGAATGCACAATATAAAAATAAATTTCATTGGAGTCTGAACGCACTCTAGGTGGTCAACAAGCGTTCACATGTACTTTGAAATGATCTATTCACATTAATAATAATTGGGCGTAACTAACAGATATTATCAGTATACTCTATGAGTCTTCATTATAGAGCCTATCTTGAAAATGAACGGTAGAATCTGCCGGGTTGGTCTCTGATGCGAGGAATTCCATTTGCAAAGATTTTCTTCTCAACAGAATTTTCAGATCACTTTGATAATGGTCCATGTATTTCTGAGTAAATAACCAATGTTATTTTGAGTTTGATTAGCTCAGATTCTCGAAATCGAAATAAAACTTATATGCAATAAATTGAATTGCTTTTTGAGTCAAACAAACAAAATATATTCTAAGGTATTTGAAGTCAATAACGTTCATTATGCATAACTCAATGTCTTATGATATAACTTTTTCCTATAGAAGTACACCCATTGAAAGTCCATCATATTTTTGAGTGAAAGTGGTTTTTTCGATTTTGACCACACCGTGAGCTAGCTCGCGGTCGAAAGTAGTTTATGAACAGAAAGAAAAAATTTATTGATACTTAAAGTCTGAAGATGAATCTCCTAACTTTAGGTATCAACATTTTTTTCATCGCTCAAAGTCTTTTCTACTGCATGCTCAGTCATTGCATGGCCAAAATCAGCAAAAACTATCTGGATGGTGGAAATGTGGATGTGGGTTGGCCAGGAGAATATTCCTAATGACAGCCATACCCATTCGCCCCTCTGGAAAAAAACATCATAAAAGAATCACTCAAGACTGAGCAATGTATGTCCAGTGTCGGCTAGCATGATGATAACAAGTCCGACCGGCTCAGAATCGTCCTGTTGATATTCAAGCCAATGCTTATCTATGAATTTTTCATTTGCGCGATTAAACTGGTATCGCAATATTTGCACCGTATAATTGTATTTGCAACTACATGATTTTTTTGTCAACTGTCTTATAGAAATTAAGTCCAACAACACCCATTTACCCCATTTTACTTATCTGGTCTGATTACTACTTTTTCTTAAAAATTTCAAAACAGATGCTATAATTTTTTTGCAAAAGCTGTTAGTATTTCAATTCCTTGTCTTTTTCCTTCTTCCTCTACAATTTTTGCCCATTGTTGCGCTGTTACTTTTAATCGTAATTTTTCGTAGTTCGAAGGATAAGCTGCTATACTGCTGAGAATTCGGATTATCTTGAATCCTGCACCTTGAATCATATTTCCTAAAAGTAGTTCTGTCCAGGTATACATATGATTGTTTAAGTCATGCTTTTTGTAAGACCATTTCTGTTTTTCTGAATAATTTGATACTGACTGACGTCCTTCATTTTTTACTTGAATTTCCAACATTGAACCGGAACGCATTTTAGAATACAATTGTCTTAATAGCATTATTGGAGCTTCAACATGTTCCAATACAGATATTGAATATGCATAATGAATTGCATTGTCTGGTAATTCAGCAACACAACGAAATGTCGTTAAGTTATATGTTTTTGCAGCGTACTCTCTTGCATGAAAATTGATTTCCACACAAAATTTCTTCGCACATTTTACCGTATTTAATACAGCGCCCGCTGAACATCCGATTTCTAAAACAGTATATTCTGGTTTTATACGACCCCATCGTGTTGGATCAGAATGAGTAGCTTGAAACATTTGATGTCGTTTTTGCCATTTGAAATAGTTAGCATCATAATATTCTTCATATGGAGACTTGGGACCACATAAATCATTTTTCATTTCAATTTGTGCTCGTGAGCCATTGTACGCAACAAGCCCATCGCTAATCATTGATGACGAATGTTTAAAATTAGTTTTTTTATTACAGTAAAGAACCAATATAATATAAGCAACAGTCAGCAGTACGAAAACGAATATTACTTGCCGTTTCATAGAATACGTTTTTCGGGGTGTGAATGTAGGTGATCGTGCGGTTGAAGAGATAGTTTTTACTCACATTCAACACCTAATTAAACATGAACATTTTAATAGAATGGTCGACCATAGTCAAATAGTTCACGATTGTGAAGCATAATTTTTAGGTAATAAGAAAAATTGTAATATCAAACTTAAATAAAGTTCATTCGAATTTGCATTTAAAAACAAACAGTCGTCGTTAAGTAGTCAAGAAAATAACTCAAAATGATCACCCTGATCGTCACCTATAACTTTCAAAAAGAACGCAACTCGTTGATGAATAAAAAAGAAAAAGAAGTCACTTACTTATGTAAGCAAAATGAGCACTGCATTTTTTCATTTCAGCGAAAAAGTCGAGTCCTTCGAAGCAAAGTACACCAAATAAATATTTGGTTTGCTTGTACATACATTCAAATGGTAGAAAAGAAGGAGCATCGATGTTTTAAATCATACTCAGTTGCTGAGTGTTCTAGCTTTTACTTATTCATTGTCCCTGAAAATCGATAAGTTTGCATAAAGTAACAGCTTGAATTTTTGCTATTACTTGCATAGAAAAGTACAATTATAAAACAGAGAATGGTGTATTTTCTTTGCTTACTTTTTCGCTTCCCGAGAACATCTTATAACTACTATTCGGGTGAAGCTTGAATGATCATGTTGTCACATTTTCAACCATTTTACTGGTGAGGATGCTCGTGACGTGGTTATGAAGAATTCGAACCATCAGTGTTAATCTACACTTAGATATATATTCTCAATGTTTTGATCCAGTTCCTTTTCACATGAAGGATGCTACTATTTTTTTGAAAAATTTCACGTAGCCTTTTGTTTTGCTTGAATTCGAATGACTACCACAATTCTTATCCACTTAATGTAGGCATCAAATATTATGTGGAGGGAATCATGAGTGTCCATAAATAGAATACCCACATCGGCTTCGACATTCTTCACAAGCATTCTCTGCTTCTAACGATCGATCTCGGTTTTCATTTAATATAAAATGATAAAAAACGACATCGCGTTTGGTTGCAAGAAAATTATTAAATCATTACGCTCCTGGTTTGTTCGCATTCAATGTAATGAGAATAAACGATACAGAAAGAAAAAAAAACGCCTTGAGCTTATCGATTTCTTCCATTTCTTCATACGGCTGATGCTGTAAACAACTCAACATGATTCACTTGTTTTGACAAAATCAAGATGGAGACAAGTATATCTTCGAAAAATATTCGCAAGAGATGTATCAATGATGTAAGTATTTTTTGACTGTCTCAGCATTTATCTGACTGCAACACACTGTTTTCTCAGTTTTTTTTACCAGTTTTAACGCTTTCTAAATTCTCATCTCGTTAAATCGCGCATACTCCAATCGAAAAAATTGGATTTTCGCTCCTTTTCTCTTCATTCTCTACTATTGTGTGTCAACGAGAATGAACATGTTTTCCGGGAGATATGAAAGTGTCAGGCTCATTATCTTTCTTCGTGGAACCCATACTCTTTCTCGCGCTTTCATAAGCATGGTTTCATTGAGTTTGTTTACCTGGGAGGTCTAGCAAATAAGAATTATAACATCTTTTCTTCTTTCTTAAGAAGGATGAAAGAAATTGTGGGGTGTGGGTGCGAGTATTGATATGGATGTGGAGTGTGCTTGTCGATGTGACTAGAGTGAAGAACTACACCCACACCCAATTTTGCTTTGCTATTCGAAATAAATTTTGATATGAAAGTTTTTTTGTTAAAGGAAACAATTTGAGCAGTTATTGTTAATAAATAACTGATGTCGAGTGCTGTACAATAAATTATTTTGGGTGATGTAGATAAAAAAAAAATAAAGTTAAATGATACTTACTTTTTCTGTCTACTTTTGTGCTTGTATGGAGTAAAACAGCTGATCATTGAATTAATAGTTGTAGAATCAGCTAGATCTCAGGGCGAAAGAATATTCACAAAAACATTTTTCTTTCTGATGTTAAAACTGATCGAAAGATAAATTTTCAGGCAATTTTTTAGATTTCGAGTAGATCTTGGTGATTAGGCTAAGTAAAATATGCACCCGATAATCTGTGGAATGCGTTGTACATCAGTTTCAAGATTGTTAAAACGGATTTACTAAAAAAATAATGCTTCATAAATTAATTTTGTTATACTTCTTAAATCTTGATTACCTACTGCATTTTTCTTAATTAGTCGATTTTGGTGAATTCAAAGAGTAATAATCGATTTCAATTTTATTTTCTTGTTGAAAATTTATTTTAAATTTATCTAATAAATTCAAAAGATCTTGTCTAGTATGATAAGTCATTGAGATAGAAGAAATACGACAAATATATTAATAATGAAAATACATGAATACACAGATTAACTGATTATTTATTATAACAAATATCAAAAGCAAAGGAAAAAGAAGGCAGTTTTATGCTGTACAAAACTTAGAGATTTAAACATAGACATATAGAAAAAAAAACGAGACTTTGAATCTCAGATGTGAGACAAGACGTTATCGATAAATTTAGCTGACATTACAAAAATGTGAAAAACAGCGATGAAATCAAGGACGGAATGTAGGTTAAAAATAAAATATTTTGTTTGTTTTATGAACTCTCTCCATTAATAGTATTTTGCTGTTCTATTAATTGCATTTCAAGTTCTTTTATAGCTTTTCAATGAATTTGATCCATGTGAGCTAGTTTTGTTGAATGTTGTTCTTGTAATGCAATAATAAATTTAATTAAATCTAAAATTAAAAAAAACATATTTTTAAAAGAATATTTTGATTGTATTTTTACCATCTTTTGATGAAGATTATAGATCATCAGGTAACAATTGATAATGATTATTATGATCTGCATCATATGTTGGTAATTTATTAAAACTGAATGTTGTGGCAAGTAAATATGAATCTCCATTGTAATTAAAATCATTGATTGGTGTTGATGGACATGTTACTGGTGTCAAAAAATTTTGAATCACCACGAGTACTTAAATGATATATTCAAATTGGAATATAAGAGAAATGTATGCTAAAATATTACCTTAACGATGAATCAACATTTTCAGGTTCTAATAATGAACGATTAGTATTTGATTTTTCCATTCGAAGAGCATGATTCTGTATAAAAAAAAAAGCTTAGAAGAAAGACAATGATATGTGTAGTAGAGAAAGCTTCGATGGAATACAGTTGTTATATGGTTAAATTTGATGACGAAGAATATCTGAGAACAACATACATTAGTTTGGCACTCTCAGTTGCTCGTCAAATCATAATTTGCTATGAATCAGTGTGATTCTGAGGATTATAGAAGACTTATTTTCATGATGATCTTTAATATGTAATTGTGGGCGGGGGCGGGGGGGGGGGGGGGGGGGGGGGGGGGGGGNAGCTATCTATAGGTGATACTATGTAAAGAGCATATTCATAGGTCATTCACTACGATTTAGCGATGCTATCCATAAGTTATCAGTTGTTATATAAGAGGGGCAGTTTTAAATAGCTCGAGGACTAATATATAACTCGTTACTTATCGACTATCTGCTACCATATAATTGGAATATCGATAAACTTTCAATGCTGATAGAAAGTGCGTATTCATTAACATTCGTGACGCTTGTTGTCGAGATGCCCAAAATTGGTCGTATACTATCTAATTCTGGTACTAGTTTCTGTCTATCAGCTATTAAAGTGAGTTTCTGGTAGTTCATCACGAACTGTTTAGAGATAGTGTACATAAATCCAAAGGTATACAGAGACTATTTCTCATATGTCTTCAGAGCTTTCATAGAGAAAGTCGTGAGCGAAAGGCAGCTCTTTGATGTTCGCGTGTAATTGTCGTGTATGGGACGTATTGTGGTCGTTGGGTATCCGTTCTGTTCATCTACAACTTAACAAAACTACGATCGTCTTTTATTTCGCTTGAGATCACATTGCGTCGTCTCTCCATCGGGTTTCGTTTTACAATTGAGATCACATTACGTCGTCTCTTTACCGAGTTTCTTTTTACAATTGAGATCGCATTACGTCGTCTCTTTACCTAGTTTCGTTTTACAATTGTTGTTATTTTGATCATACTAGATTCTTTGTTTTGTATATGAGCGTCATGTCCTTCAAGTAATTTCTGCCACCTACATAGACATGATCCATGCTTTGCGTGCTTGTGTTTGTTTAAATATCGCCTTTCTATCTGTTCACGTAACAAAAATATTTATAAATCAATTTATTCTTACTTTGCTTATCTAGTAACAATCTTGAGTGTTTCTATTCTGGATCCGTTAGAGAGTCAATAAGCATCAAGTTTGATGGGAACATATCGAAAAGAAAATAGTGAAGTCAAAAAATATCGAAAAAAAAAGATGTTTCCTAGACCCAGGTCGAGAAGTACGAGCGGGCTCTAGCAGGAAAATACTGGAAGTCGCAGGAACAGGGTAACAATATTCTGGCCGGAAAATTTTCGGATTTTTTCCTATGACTTCCGGTAAAATTTCCCCCGTTTCCTGTTGGAAGTTGTCTGTCAGTCACTGGAAAGAATCCGAAAATTTTCCGACCGGAATGCTGTCACCCTGTTTCGGAGAATTTCGATGTTTTTGTGCATAATACGGTGAATTTTCGCGCATCTTTCCTACAAGATCCTGTGGGATCCGGTGATTGGAGTATTCGACCTGAAGAAAAGAGTGATTCTAATCACTTATAGTTTACTGTTGGCTTTTTTAAATGCTTCTTATCTACACTTCTATTCAATAGTAATAGTGTTGAGAATTAATTGATATAAACTACTCAAAAGAGTTGTACGAAGACTCACCGCGTAACTAAAATTGTATCGTTACGGTTAAAGTTGTTAAATCTTCAACAAATATAACTGTACCAAGCTAAATAGCTGTTTCATTGATCAATTCAGACAAACTTAAATCTTCACGAATAGAAGATGAACGTTTTCTTTTATAATAAATAAAACAAACTCTACTAATGAGTATTGAAAATGTACAACTAGAGGATACTTAGTTTTGTGAAAATTTGCCAGTTAAACTAAAATATGGGAAATCGTTGCCATTGAACATCGTATAGATAGTCTTGGCGAATGATACTATGATACTGTTATAAACGTTATAGAACAGTTAGATGGTTTGTTATTTACAGTTGCTATACGAAAAAATGACATATTATCGATCATGCTGATTAGTTACATTTGATTCTCCATATCATAAAGTTAACACTGATTCATCCCATAAACTATGTTCTTTGCTATTACGAATTCCCTAAAACATTTAACGACCGCTGTCGCATGTATATAATTTTTCCAAAGTTTTTCTTTAAAGACATTTTTCACTTTCAACATTTTTCGTCTAAGTCAAAGATCCTCTAGAGATTCATATATTTTTTCATGAGAAAGTCACTCGATCAAAAACAAAAACGTTGCACCTACGCGATTTGATAACTCTGACATAATTTGCCCCAAGATATCCTAAGGGTGTGACAAGATTGTTATCAAATTTCTTCCAGTATCTTNATACAGCTGTTTCATTGATCAATTCATACAAACTTAAATCTTCACGAATAGAAGATGAACGTTTTTTTTTATAATGAATAAAGTAAACTCTACTAATGAGTATTAAAAATATACAGCTAATGAATACTTAGTTTTGTGAAAATTTACCAGTAAGACTAAAACAAGGGAACATTGCCATTGAATATTGTACAGATAATCTTGGCGAATGATACTATGATACTGTTATAAATGTTATAGAACAGTTAGATGGTTTGTTATTTACAGCTGCTATACGGAAAAATGACATATTATGGATCATACTGATTAGTTACATTTGATCTCCTCTATCATAACGTTAACACTGATTCATCCCATAAACTATGTTCTTTGCTATTAAGAATTCCCTAAAACATTTAACGATCGCTGTCGTATGTATATAATTTTTCCCAAGTTTTTCTTCAAAGACATTTTTCACTTTCGATATTTTCTTCTCAGTCAAAGATCCTCTAGAGATTCATATATTTTTTCATGAGAAAACCACTCAGTCATAAAAAAGGTTCACCTAAGGGATCTGATAACTCTGACATAATTTGCCACAAAATACCCTAAGATTGTGACAAGATTGCTATTAAATTTCTTCTAGTATCTTGGCACGAACACACGAATGTCGTAGGAAAAGTTTTGCCACAGGATTTCAACATCCTCCCAAGGCTGGAACCATGATTCTATCAGAATATGTGTGGGTTTGGCTGTTGCTGTAGTTTTAAAAAAGACCATACACCTATACCCAAAAGTCTTTGCTGTAACAAAGACTTTTGTGTTAATTGTCCTTGCTGATTTATGTAAAAAGTAGAATGAATTCTTGTACGAAGATTCCAGCCTGTATCTGACGAAAAATTGACAAAATCTTGAGAAAATCGTCGTTTCTTTTCTTCTAATAGATCCTCGAAAGAATCAGTACTCAATCCTGGAAGCACCCTGTTTGAAGAACTAGAAAAAGTCGAAGTGAAAACCTGAAGAAATTCTATTATGAATTCGTCTGACTAAAATATTTTTAAGTAGTAACAGGATTTATCAGGAGTTAAGGCAGAATCCTGTCGAAAACTTGAGAAGATTCTTACAATTTTGAATCGTACAAGGACTCCGGCAAGTTTCTAGATCAATGGAGAAGATTAAGAATAGAAGCAATATTACCAGACTATAATATTTTAATACCCAATCACACAATAATAGTAGATAACTATTAACAATTACTAAGACAAATGTCATAACACAATTAAGGGGTCCAAAGCTAAATGGTTGCAGATTAGCCTGTCTAGTCATGAAGATAATGTATAAAGCAACAATGAGAACAACGATTTTGTATAATAATGAAGAATGCCAGCTTCCACATTGATTAAAGCCCCATTCGAGCTAGGAAAAATCAAGTAATGGGTCTTGCAGCGCCATGTAGTATGTCTTCTTGAAGCTGTTACCAGCATAAAGTCACTATTTCTAGATATCCAGTGAAGACTATGAGAAGATACACTACATACGCCATGAGCACAGACACAGACTACTACGCGATGACATTGCGGGCCGATTATTCCAACCGTTTAATATGTGCCGATGAGTTCTCCACACTTCCTCATATTGTCAGTGCACCGTTATTCGTACTTCTTTATCAAATCCCTGAAAGATTTGTAACCAAGCTATATACTTCATGAAGGCAGATGAGAACTACCGATACATAACCTACATTGACACACGGGCAGCAGTGTAATATATTGCATGCATTGTTGCACGGACTCTCCTTTATATACTAGTTGGTGAGGTCAGGATACCTTCGTTATATAGCAGCTAACGATTTAAGGGCACCCGCGTTATATAGCAGATGCTGATTCAAGGATATTTCCATTATATAGCATATGATTATCTAAAGGTACCCCCGTTATATAGTAGATCATAACCCAAGGGTATCCTAGTTATGTAGCAGCTGATGGTCCATGAGTACCCACGTTACACAACAGATGATGACTCAAGGGTAGCCCGTTATGTAGTAGATTACCTATGAATGATTCCGTTACACGGGGCATGTACAATTATAGGTACCTTCATAAATGTTTATTCACTTTTATGAATTTTTAAGAAAAATTTGTTTTATAGGAAACCATTTACTGTGAATTTTTTAAAGTAAAGGCTTAAAGAATGTTTAATTTAACTTTAACTTTTAAAGCTCAGTATTATTTTAAACTCTAATCTTAATTTTCAAAGTTTAAAGTGCGACTTTGAACTTTAACCACTTTAGCATTCAAAGTTTAATGTTAAAGTGCCACCCCTATTTGCGACGAGAGAGGATTGAAATATTTGCTTGTCCTTCGAAGTTAAGAGATAAAAAAAGCACCTTGTAATATCCGTACTTTATTTCCAAATGAGCTTTTATTTAATAGACTCAAGGTGATATTTCCCAGTACACGTCAAAATTAGACTTAATATCGCCAAATCGTTCTGAAAACAATAATATAATCTCAGAACAAGATTCAGTTCTCTTAACCGTAGATCTTTCGTGCTACCTACACTGAATATAAGCTATTAATTGAATATTGTCAAGCAAGAACCGCAGTAGAGTTGGTAACAGGAAAGTAGAGCTAGAGTGTGGATGGAGTATAGTTGGAGTACAGGTGGAGTACAGTTGGAGTACAGCTGGAGTACGGGTGGAGTACAGCTGGAGTACGGGTGGAGTACGGCTGGAGTACAGTTGGAGTACAGTTGGAGTACAGCTGGAGTACAGTTGGAGTACAGTTGGAGTACAGCTGGAGTACAGTTGGAGTACAGTTGGAGTACAGTTGGAGTACAGCTGGAGTACAGCTGGAGTACAAATGGAGTACGCACTCTAGGAGTCTCGCTTTTTCCCCCTTGACTTTTTAGGACTAAGTTTTTGCGGCTCCTCAGCCACGTCCATTCAATGAGAGACACTTAGCAACGGAAGCTTCTCTTAGAGACCTTATTAAGCAAGATTAAATTACTGACATATATCACTGCCTTGTTTATCATTTATTTTTTATAATAATAATAATTTTAAATTAGCAAAAAGATATTAGTTAGGAAAATGAAACGTATTGAAAGAGTAGTAACAATGCAAAGAAAAAATAAGGACACCTGTCGTTAGAAAAAAACAATAAAAAATTCTAGCTTTTATCCTTACTGTATTTCGTGTTAGTATAATGAAGCTGAAGGCAATGTTTGAG
>CAJNSZ010000031.1:257549-380395 GCA_905329745.1 Rotaria sp. Silwood2 | reverse complement strand
CACAGTGTTTAATATTTTGATTATAATACCGTCATTTCTCAATGAAATTCAAAATATTGTTTTACCAAAATGATCAGCGAAACAAGCTCTACAATGTCTGTTAAAATGATAAGTTTTCTGAATACTTTGAGTTTTTTATGGGTGACTGCCTATGAAAGTATCCTATAACAACAATATCATTTTGTCTTATTTTATATAATTTTTTTCTTCGTACTGGAGTTTGTTTTTCTTATTGTATTTTCATATCCAAGGGTTTTTCGAATTGAACAGATGTATATATATAGTACTCGATCTCTGCTATCCAAGCATATAATTGAATTGAATTAATGTTGTGTAGTTTAAATACACGACTCAAAACAAAAAAGTGGTGCGAGACTCTTGACGTCCACTGTATATATAATGAACACCGATTCGGATAAATGGTTGTATTGATAAAAGCAATAGTAAATGTAATATTGAGTATCTGTTGTGTTACGAAAAGTAAAGAAATTGTTCGGAACATTTGTTAGATTAGTTTTTAATATAAAAAAGTAGCTCGATTTATTTCATTAATCAAAAAGAAAATAGCAAGGTCTTATACACATATGTAAGATGAGAGAAGAATAAGTAAAGACTCTACATAGTAGTGAACAAAATTATTAGACTAATGTGCAGATTAAGAATATAATCTGCTGCGTACGAAGAAGATGTGCTGTTGGCGATAGAAATTTGACAAATTATTTCATAATCTGTATTATTGATAACAAAATCGCCAACTACTGAAACATTGAAACATAAGCATTGTTCATGCTGAGGTTGGTGAGATTGCTGATTTGTCAGACGCAATCGAAGAAGGATCACTATTTAGATAACATACATATATATATATATGAAGAAAAGTTCAATCACACAAATACTGAAATAAATAAGAAATAAAAATTAAAAAAAATGTAGAATTAACGTTGAACTTTCTAGTTTTATGTTGTCAAAACTTGAACAACACGTTTAATAACAACTGATGATCCAGTATTAAGATAAATACGTTGAGTAAATACAAGTGAACATCGAATGATATCAATAAGGTGCACTGATGTATAACCGAGGTTTTCTAAATAGAAAGAAAACAAATCATTAGATGAATAATATTCATTATCAAATATATTGATATGAACAACATCTTCAAGAAGATTATATAAAAGAAATAGCAAGGGTGCATTCTATTTTGGATTAATTATTCGTTTAACAAATTGTGTTTTTAATGTTAATGAACCAACAGTTATCTCACAATGCGAATTGATAGAACCTATTTAAATAGTTTTAAAACTGTGATATTTAGTTTAAAAAATAATTATACTAACGATGTTGTTCAAGTTTTGTACTTGGTAGCGTTAAATCATGAGCTTCTTGTACAAACGAGAAGAAAACGTACAACAGCTACTTTTGAATCACATTTGTCATCTTGAAAAAGAAAGAATTCTAGATATTTATATGCTTAAAAACACGCACATAGTTTTCATGGTGCTTGTTTTTGTAATGTCGCTTCTATGAAAATAAAATGTGCAAGGTCTGATCTTTCATTCATAGGATGATTATTTTACTCGATACCTCCGTTTTTGGTGATTTATGCTAACCAAAATTCTCGAAAGAATTTCATTAAAATATCAAGATGCAAAGCATAATAAAGTACTTTTATAAGTAAAGCGTCAATTTTTTGAAAGTTTAATAAAAATATTGAATTTATCATTGCTTTTCTTCAGTTAAAAAGGAAAAAAAAATTATCTCTGGTTCCTGACATGCTCTTTCAAACAACAGAAAAATGAATGTATAGAATGAGGGTCGACAGATAATTTCAGATTACCATACATGTTTTTTTTACCTTGTTTGATAAATATCTCTCTTAAACGCCAGGGTATGGAACTGAACATTTCAGTATAGACGAAACATATATTGAAAATTTCAGGCGATTTGCATCAAACCAGTACGACAAGTAAATTTGTTCGTTCAAATGGTTTTTATTCAACAGATAATATATCAATATGTTCAATAGCATGACAATTTTCTAAAATCATATCAAAGATTAAATATCTATTTATCGTTGTTTATCAACAATAATTGATATTGAACAAAAAAATTGATTATTATTTTGATACAGAACCATGTTTAGTTTGTAATCAAGATCATACACCATATCAACAAGTTAAATTACAAGTTATTAAACTTGATGAATGTTATATAACACAATCACATAATCGTAAATTAATGCAAACATATTCAATAGAAAAATTACATATTTAAATGTCCGAAATAAAACGTAATATAAAGCTGTACTTATAAATACGTTTTTATTATAATAGTCATCGTGCAAATCAATAGTTGGCTTAAACAATAGTGTCAATTGTAAATAGTTATCAGTTAAAACAATTAAATTAACAAACATTCAACAAGCAGAAATTAAAATTGATTTTATTATACCAATAATTGCTTGTAATTTAATGATTAGATATGTTGATTGTTGTTGAAACATCAACAGCTAATTTACCAATAGTTACGAATACAAAAACAATACGATGTCCAAGACATAGTTCAACTATTGCTGCAACACAATGAATTTGTCCTTATCGTGGTGAAAATATTTTTCAGACTCGATTTAAGAAAAATGAATATTTAATGATTGATATATTTTTGAAAACTATTCATATAATCTCTGTAAGATTAAAATATGAAATACGATAAATTTGTTAATATTATAAAAGCATGAATTCACTAACATAGCTTTCGATTAGGGAATTCATACCTATTGTTAACACATGTCAAAAGATCATCGTAATATATTATAGTCAATGTAAAAGAGGAACAAGCGATAGTTAACTTAAATTCAAAAGTATTCTCTACTGATCTCGCAGTAGACTTTTATCTCGGGATTATTGTCTTTGGTCGTCTGTGGAGAGAAATGTTTTAAAATTCTACCGGTATATTTCAACACTACTTTTATATCCTATGTCACAAAACGAGAGATCTCTCAGTATTTTAATCATATTTTTTTTAATGTTCTAGAAAATGGTACAAGTTTTCATTAATGTAAATAATGTCTATCATTTCCTGAGATATACTTCAAACGAACAGTTTAAGATGAACGATTTTCTAATTCAACTTTTGCTGTTGATTGTATGTTACAGTTCTTGCATAAATATCTCGATGTTCATTTTCCTAACCGAGAGAATCAACTTTTTTGTGAAGATTTCATTTTCATCAATGAAAATACATTCTGAACGTATTGAGAATAATCTAAACTCTAAATCGAAGATGACTACCGGTATTAGATTAGCCATTTCAGCAGATCAATGCGTAGAAATTCAAACTCATCAATTACATAACAGCAAGGTCAGAATAACTGTTCTTACTCCATCATCAAGTACTATTCGCTATCGAATCATTCAGACTTAATTTCATTGAACTGTTTGTTCTGAAGTGTCTCAGGAAATGATGGATATTATTCACAGTAATAAACAAATATATTTTATTTTTCTAGAGGATAAAGGGTGCGTTTCGAAACGGTTACCACGTCAATTTGCAGTGTTGTCTCGAGCGGATGATCTTTTCAATCTTAGAAAATTTTTGTTTTTCTGCAGAGTTGTATTGTTTTTTCGTTCACCTATTCTCCGAAAAATGTTAACTCTCAAGTCTTGTCGACCTCAGTACATCCTTGCTTGTCCGATGCCGAAAGATGAACATTCATTTATCTGTTTTCTTGTCTCTAGTGTCATAAATGTTGATCAATAAATTATGATGAATGTGATCTATTACGTTGCATCCATTGAATTTGATTAAGATCGTTAACTGATTATATAACAACAACAATTTTTCATAAAATTGGAACAATATTTCACGAAAAATTAATATTATCATCAATATCATTAATGAGTTATGATTTATTAATATTTTTTTCATTAAAAATTTCCACAGTGGAAATACCTAAATTAATAGTATTACCTTGTTTGAGAATATTATTACATTTATCAAAACCTTGAGCAACAATAACAAATATAAAATTTTATTACATTGATATTGAAAAATTCTGAACAAAACAAATAATATATCAAGATTGCAATAATAATTTACACGAAAATATTTCAACAACAATACGTTATTTAACGTATAAATTAGTTCAAACACTTGAGGATGTGAGTGCTGACACCTCTTGTCTTAGGCGATACCCACACCCTCGTTCTACCGAACTTGATCTCTTATAATAAAGTCAATGATTATTGTTAAAACAATCACTTAATCTTACTTTCTTTCATTATTATAGATTATCTCTAGAATTTGGCATACTGATCGTGTTCATTGTCTCAATTGAATCTTTTTAAAAGAAATTTTCCTAGTACACATGTCTTTCTCATTATTCCAACATCATTCAAAGAAATTGTTTTGTTTTAACAAGATTTATTCTTTCTACACTCGAATTAATCGACGGATATTTTTCAACAAAACAAATGTTGTCATTTTCAAAGGATATTTTTATGAAATGTAACCCAGAGTTACATGCTGCTTTATACTGAATAGTCTATTTCATATGATAAAACTTTTCTCTTAAGATCTGAACGAACTCAATTGTATTTTGTATGGAAAATAAGTCAGTTTTGGATTTTTATTAATAAAGTCCCGCGGACCATTCTACAAGATCCTACGCGAACTTTTGCATAACTTTGTCGTACTCACTTTGCACTTTAAAATTATACAAAGTCTGACAAAATCATGATTTCATGGAAGATCTGCTAAGCCAGAAAAACTTTCTAAAGAGCGGAATTTTTTACCGGAGTAAACATATAATGAGATCCCGTCAGGACCGAAAATTCTTGAGAACAGAACAATATTTCTTCGAATGGCTTACATAGAACTTTTTTTGGATACTTTCCTTCATAACATACGTAAAAACTAGCTAAATTTAAGATCATCGATTGAATAATCTTTCTAAAGTTCGAATGTGAATTATGCTGAACACATCATGTATGCACTAGAAAAAGTTTTCGTTTGAGTGAAAATCAAAAACCCAATATTCTGAAAATTGTGTCTAATAGCTAGGAGACACTAGTACTTAGTTTCAAAGTGGCGGCTGATAAGCGATAGAAATTCTGGTCACAAAATGAAGGGTATATCTGGAACCTACGAAATATTTTTACACTGCTTAATACTCAGAAAAGTGGTTTTGAGTGTATCAATCTGAACTAATAACATCATCGTTGAAAAATGGCGAAATATACAATGCATAGGTACTGCATTGGTAATCGTCATTTTTCACATAAGGGTGCCTGTATTGTAATTCCAATATGTCAATAGAAGAAGGGTTTTAGAAGAAAAAACTTTTCGCGCTTCCATATCATACTTAAGACTACATACAGGAACAGTTTTGTTTGAGATCGGTGGCGTGAATTGAGCGCATGGTCCGTATTTGACTGACCATTTTTTTCATGCATCAGTTCCTAGTCCTTGCTTACAGAGTTATAGATATATTCCTGAAATTTTGCTCATATATGCATCTAAGTGTAATTAAAATGTCCTCAAAACTTCAGCTCAAAAGACTGTTCTTTTCATGAGATAGTGAATTGCTAAAAATCATTCATTTATCATGAAAGATTCGAGAATCTCATGTATTTTTGTAATTATTAATATCACTTTGATATCTATCTTATTCACAGATTTCGAAGTCAAAAGCCTATAACTCTTTTTGTATTGTTTTGAAAGTAATAAGCAAAATATATCATTTTCTTATTTTAATTAAACAACGTTAACAAAAAAACAATATTTCAAGAATGATCATTCATTGATCTGTTCTATTTCGAATGCCTGCCCATTTTCCCCAACGTTCTGATTCATTTCTACCTAAACGTGGTTGATTAAATCGTTCAGCAACTTTTCGATCCCTTTGAAAAACAAAAAAATTCATTCAATTTTTAATAAATCTAATCTAATCTTACGGAATAGCGTGAAATGCTTCAGCCCAAGATTGTCCATGTTTCAATGCCATCAAAATAAAATAAATTTTATCCAATGATAATGCTCGACTAGCACTACTACCAAACCTACATGAAAAAAGCAAAGTTCTTTTCATATTCTTTAAATATGTTTATCATACTTTAAATATCGTTCTAATGGTAATCTTTGATGTTTTATATTATCTCTTTTAGCTTTTGCTAATGTTAAAGGTCGTCCGCCAACACCTAAATAAATTAACTTTAACAACAACAACAACAAAAAAACGCAAAAAGAAATTTCTTAAAATTTTGCTTACTACTATCAACAATAGCACCAATAATATATACAGCATCATGATCATATTCAAACATTTCGTATTGACTATGCGGTGATAAATAAATTAATTTTTGTCTATCAACTAAATCTAAATAACTTGCTTCAGTTGTTTCAAAACATGATACACCGCGGTTTTGATTAATACGTCTAGTAAATTCTTTTTGAATTTGTCCATCTGTTGCAAAATTACATAATGTGACAAATGATGGTGAATGATATCGATGTATATTAGCAAAAAAATATTCAATTTGATCAACTAATTTTGATATATATTTTGAACGAGCGTGTTCTATTTCAAAACCACAATCAACAAGTATATGTTCACCAAGACGTGCTTGAGCTATTAATTTGCTATCACGTATCCAACGTTCTGTATGACTGCCAGCTAATTGACGAAACATAGATGTATAACCAGGATAATTTGTTAATGGTAGACCAGCAGCGGCTAATTCAGCATGACGTGTAGCTGATTGAGCACGTCGTTCTTGTAGAGCAGTTTTTTCAGCTGCACGTTTTCGTTTGCTTATTTCACGTAGAAAAAGATAATTATATATTGATTTTCGACTATTTAATAAAGGAGATGAGATTAATTCTGGCCAATATTCATCGGGAATATCATCAGGTACACGTTCACCACTTTCACGTAATGTTTGAATTCTAAAAATTAAATTTATTTTTTGATCTATATTTAAATTAAATATTATATAATGACTTACTCAAGTAAAATTACTTGACGTTTTTTTTCATCATTTAATGATTGATATGATTGACGGTGTCGTAAATATTCCCAAAGCCATTCATTTGTGTCTGTGGATGACGATGATGATGATAATTGATTTTTTTCATGAATCAATTTTGAAGAAATAAAATCGGTGAAATATCGCTGATGATATGATAATTTATTATGATGCAAAATCAAACTGATCACGGGAGATAATGATCGAAACATTATATATACTAAATAAAAACTGTTCAAAAGGGATCTTATTGGAATAAATCCATTGTTTATCTAAGTTGTCTAATGTTAACATTTGAAATATTTAAATGATAGATGTCTTACTCAATCGACTCCAATTATAATAAGAATAATTGTTGATAAATGATCACTGTTTTGAGCCTAGAACAACTAAAAAAATTAATAGTATTGAAAATAAGTGTGATTAAATAGATGTCATCTTTCACATGCATTATAAAGGATGTTTCATAAGTTCTGAACATCAACAAAAATTACTTTATACATAATCGAAGAATGATCCCTATCAAACTATATGTATATGAGCTTCGAGTACTTAGAATGATGTTTTAATTGGAATACTGTTCGGTGGTATTATCTCTTTTAATGATAGTGATATAAACAGAAGAAACATGGTAAATAAAATCTTGATATCAACCAGCATTTTTCTTCAAAAGTTTTATATTCACCTCGTACTGCTGCGACAACTGATTGTCAAATGTAAATATCTATAATATTAGGATTGGGTTTATTTTTTTCGATTTTGCGAATATTATCTTATCTTTATCGTTATAGATTTAAGTGAACAACTGAAACTAGAATGATACATTAATACAGAGCTCTAGAATTATATGTATTTGTAAAATCAGACATATCCATCAGCCTAGTGTGGCCCGAAGGCATTTCGAACCAGATCAGACCAGAAAAAAAAGGGTTTGATAGTGGCTCTGGTTCACGTCAACCCATACCCTTCTTGTCATATTTCTTCTGTTTGTATCACTATTATTAAATGAGATAAGCTTTGTTTACATATAAACTAATTTTCGTTGAGATCCATAAATTATGAGACACCCTTTATAACATCTAGTTTATTTAAAATATTGAAAAAAAAGAATAACTGATCCAAAGATAGGAAAAAAGTTTATAGCGGATGAAATGGTAAGCATGTTACCAAGTTCTCCACAAAGTTATGTATATTTTCATATATATGTTTAAGAATTTCAGAAGAAATATTTGCGAGAATAATTATGAAAGGAAAACACTGAGAAAAAGTCTGGTCTGACAGAATTACATGATTGTTCTTTAAAATCTAATCGTTTGTACTCTTCAACTTAACAGTCATAAAATTTTGTTCAAAATTAAATTCTACATACAACAGCGCAAGAACGGCAGTTTCATACACTAAGTCTCACTTTGAAAAAGATGCTTCTCCGACATGCGTAGAAATATTATCAGTAGGCTTTATTTTCATGAACGATAGTATTAGATACCTTAAAAAGGTTGTAGAAATGGAAAGAACAAAATCGAAAATCGCAGTTAGATCATTGAACATACTTTCATACTTTAAATTTTGCTTCAACAAGAAAAATTTAAATGAAAAAAAAACGAAGCAATTTTGTAGAACAAAAAATTCTTTATTGAATAACTTCATGAAAGTGTGCCGAAATGATTGAAAAAAAGAAAGTGATATTGTCCAGTTTAATATTTCTTTTATTATGTTGTCTTAGTAGAAAGTTTCAATGTCGATATAATCAATGTACTCGTGTATTGTTTATGTCAATGTATGTTTATATAATAGCTAAAAGACTGCGCCATTCTCATTCTCGCGTTGTCACACGTTATGATTGTCTCTTACCTGACTGTCTGCACATGTATGTACGTTGCATATCAGTTATAAAAGAAACAGGTAATAGAGACGGTAATATCAATGGATAAAAAGCAAGGTACTCAATCGTATCAAGAAGAAGTGAATGCATTACGTTCGAAACTATGTCAACTAGAAGTTAATGCAATAGAAGAAAAAGCCTCCAATGAAGTACGAAAATGGCGACAACATTTTGACACATCTTCGTCACGTCAAATTTCACAAGTACTTAATGAAATTGAGAAGCGTAAACAAACAGAAGTCAGCCGTTTGGCCAATGAACTACGTACTTCTCTCGATCAATTCAAAGAAACTAATCTTAAACGTCTTGCTGAACTTGATGCATTTATTTCAATGGCAGATCAGGATGACGAAATTCAACTAGATTATGTTAAATTTGAATTAAATTCGGTCACCAAGAAAATTGATTCACTTCATTTTAACATTATTGTACAGGTGATTGATAAATCAAATCAAAGGGCATCATCAACTGCGCTCACTCGATACACACTTGAATTAGTTAAAGTATTTGAGTTTAAAAAACCAAAATCGATCTCCAATCAATCTAGTTTTCTTGATCCAGTTCGAAATTTTTTCCGTCATACATCGACGAATGGAGCAAGTTATTACAATACTGATGTGCTTGGACAACAGAAACATTGATAAAGAAAAAACAATATCCAATAACTTTATTTATTTATAATCGAATAATTTGTACTTATGCTAGAAATAATCGATATACTCTACTGTTAATAAATCAAAAGTAAAAAATAAATTAAAATTTCTTTTTTAGTTGAGAAAATCTGAATCTATTCCGTACTCTTGGAATACAATCAGTTATTATTCCTTGAATAAATAATAGAATAACAACAGAACTTATCTAAATACTGTCGAAACAAAAAAAAAAGTAAAAAAGATTTAATTGCCAAAGTATAGTGCTGCTTACTCCTCACATGCAATGACGCATAAAGTGAGTGAAAAACAAATATCAAATACAATACTTTTACACTTGTTACTAAAGATCTTTTGAGTATTCGTAGGTATCTATAGACATTTTCAGATCGGTTGGACATCTATCCAGGAAAAAGTTTCTTAAGAAAAGCTATTTGAAGATAACACTTATTGGTGTCAAAATGTAGGATATGCGTATCTGTGAGTATTAGTAGGGCGGAGATCATTTTATAGTGTTTGATGACAGAATATTTTTTTCTAGGATTCGTACAAAGTAGGTGTTAGTGAAGGCAAGTTATACGCGATTTTACAAAGTTAGATATTAGTGATGTCAGCATAAATTACGAGTACCTGAACAGAGATCAAAATCGATTCGAATAAGCGAATAATTCGATTCGACTCAACCGAATCGAATGGAGATGCCGTTATGTGGTATTTTCTCTGGATCACAAACGCATTAGAAAAAAAAAAACACAAAAAAATAATCAAAAACAGAAGTTGAAATGGATATTATCAATATTTGATAAGTAAGAGCAAAAATACAAGCCATCTGTTAATTTATCTAAAAAAAGTCAGATAAAATACTAATTATCATCTTCCAATATTCTTCTGAATGACAGTTCTCATTACCCTATTTGAACAGCAATTGAGTAATATTTGAACGTGATAAAACGAAAAAAAGACCGGATGAATATTGTTTGCCATGAAAAATAGTTGAGATATCGAAACCAAAGAGCAAAGGCTCGACCTTTCAAGTGTAAATTCGTAATTGGCACTAATGAAATTGACTTAATAATGTTAAATGAAACTGATAAATGACTCGAATAAATTACACAGTTACAAAAGAAAAAAATAAGTAGCTTAAAAGTTCTAATCAAGTTCGTTTAATTCTTACAAACAGAAGTGTCACTTGCGAATTTGTAATCACTTCATGCAGACTTGTACTGTAATTTAAATATTGTTCGACTGATTCAGCACTTTTTCGATGACTGTTTATTTAGAAGCTCATAACAATTTACGATTATAATAAATATTATAATAAAAAGATATTTCAATTTTTAATGATATACATATATTATAAACACAAAGCATATTTGTAATAATATCGAAATTATTGAGTGATTTCTGCCCATTATCTCTTTTGCATCTGTTTTACTAATCCTCTTAAATAAAAGTGTTTTACTGAAACAAGTTATTATCCTTTTATAATGAAGTTCTTCAATTAATATTCGAAGCAATCAGTTTTCATTCGTCCAATTTTGAAAGATGCACTCTGTCGATGAAAATCCTATTTTTGAAGCATCAATTATATCCTTATTCTTGGGTGCCTCAATATCAAACTTTTATACGTGATTTTATTTTATAAAATCTACTTTCTATTGTACTTATTGTTTTTGAAAAACTAAATAATCTTTCAATGTTTACCAATGAACCAAATATAGAAAAAGTGGCTACAACAATAAAAAAGAAAAATAAGTAGCTTACTCAGAAAAGAACATTAGTGTGTAAGTAGAAGATGATATGTGCGAAAACAATCATATCTTCTTTTCTGCAACAGTGTCAGTCAAATCGAATCTGAATAAAGATTTTCTTATTGGTTTCGACCTCCGTACCCGATATTCACAAAAAGTAATGAATAAGACACTTGAAACAATAAGCTTGCCTGTTGTATGAGCAGAACAAAATATGAAGCTGTGGGGAGCACTGGGAGATGAATACAAACTAGCAGGCAGAACTAAGAGTATACTCTCATTAAGGGAGCTTTTGCTTCCGAAGAAATTTTGTACAAGCTCTTATTTAGAAAATGACAATCTTGAATGAGATGAAATACTTTCCTATTTTATCATTGTAAGAAAATTTATGTATATTCAATATACCTCACAACTGAATATATCTCATTTGGATATTGAAACTAAAAATTTGTGCTTGTCAAGTGACAGTTGATGTAAATATGATTGTCGTTGGACTTGGTCTGTGCTAATGGATAGAACCTATAAGGCACACTTCTCTTGTCATGACTAATTGCAAACTGATCTCGGAAATGGTGACTTTCGAGAAAATATAAGTGAAGTGAAAGTAGTGTAACGGATCAATGTGATTCTTGATCAACGAAACACTAGCTCTAGAGGAATTCATCGAGCATAAATCTACTTCGTAGAAAAAAATTGCCAAAATTTGCCGAGAAAGCTGCAAACATGTGTTTTATACTCTTGTATAGTTAACATCGACATTTTTCAATATTGCTAATGTTTCCAATTCAACCACAGTTATTCAACGGCGTATCAATACTTAATACAGTCATCTGTATCTACTGAAATACACAGGTAACCATTATCTGATAATTCAAATTGAAGGTTGCCGTCAGTCATAAAGAATGTCTGATAAGTTTTGATCTCTTTCATGTACTATTATTTTCTTATATGCTTTTTTCATTAAAATAGACTGATATTTACAGCATATATACTTTATACTAAGATCTACTCTACGCTGTAATTTTGAGTATTCTACGTCTTATAGTGTCAGAGATACAAGTGACATAAAAGTTTAAAGAAACTTTTCGAACTGTTTTGTGAGGATTTTTCTGCAGTTCTATTAGCGGTATTTAAAAAAAATGATGAATAGAACGAGATGTACAAATCGAAATTATTTAAACATAATAAGAAGAAAACGTATGCCAATGTTTATACATCTACTCTCTATCATGATTTATCACTTGTTTCAATAGACTCGCTTATTCTCGCATCATTTACTCATAATTTACTGTGATGAACATTTTCCAATTCTGATTTGTTTTCGAATCTTTCTCCTCTCAGTTTTTTTCTTTAACTTCACCCTAAACTGTCTCATTTAACCAAATATCACCAAATTTTGCATCACCAATTTCAGGGTCAATACATTCGTTAATGAGCGATCCAATAGTATTCAGCACAATTGTTGTTCGATATTTGCTACTCTGATCATCTTGAAAAATCATTAGTAAGTTAGTTTTTTTTTAAACTATGGCCAATGGCACAATGCAGAAGTGACATGTAGAAAACTAAATGTTAAACTTTACGAATGACTCATTGAATAACTACAATTTGTTTATCCTTTCTGTTTACAAAAATAATTCAGCAAAATTCCTATGAATTTTATACTACTTGTTTCTCTGTAACTAAAAGAGATAGAAAGTTTAAATTTTGGGATAGAATAAATCTAGATATCCAGTTTATATGTTGCAAATATCAGCCTATCCTAATGATAATACATATCAGAAAAGAAAATTAGTTGAAAGAAATCAAAACTTCTCAGACTTGCAGTATACCTTGATTATTTTGACAATCATAAGAAACCACACAGATACTGAAAAAGATAATTGAAATTCTAACCACTTTTGATCTAAACATAAGCGTCACATATGATGAAGAAACGAACAATTCCTTGTCATTTCTTGATACACTCATTACATAAACGCTAGTTAATAATTTATTAATGCCTTCCCAATTATTCATTACTACTGTCTACAGAAAATCAACATATACTGAATTAATAACTACATGAGACTCGTTTGTTCTTGGCTCATATAAATTTAGCGCTATAACAGGCGGTAGAAAAGTATTTTGATATAATGTTTGTTCATTTTTAACCCGCCTGTAACTACTTCCGATGCGTCAAAATCTGTGTGTTAGAATCAGAATTTTGTGTTCTTTCCGAATATAGACTTAGAAATCCGGTGTCGGTTTCTGTTCGAGATTAGTGAAATAATCTTTGAAAGGTCCAAAAAAATTAGTTTGGACGGAATGTGCGAGCCAAAGTTTCTGATCAAAATGTTTATCTGTTTTCACTTGCTTGAAAGCTTTTCTCGATGAGTCAAAATTATGGGTTAGGATCAGAATTTTGTGCTCTCTCTGAATGCAGGCCTAAAAATGTTGTGTCTTTTTTATTCGAGAGTAGTGAGGAAATCTTTGAAAGGCTTAAACAATTAGTTTGGACTGCGAACAAACAGGTTTTCCTGACCCATACAAGTTCCTTTGGAAAGATGCTAAAACTTCTCAGATTTGACAGTTTTGTAGAACAAACAATTGTTTACAAAATGTGATATGGAATTAAGTTGTAGCTTTTCTCAAAGGGAAGTTATACGCAGTTATCCAAAAACTCCTTTCCACGTAAAAGACTTTTGGTAAAAAAAAACGATTCTTCAAAAATGATGATGTAGGAAAAACGAAAATTCAGAAGCCTTATCCAAAAGACAACAAAAAGCTGAAGTAACACATTTTGTAGGATAGGTTTTGCTCTACAAGCGGGTGCAATAATAAAGATTCCAACTTTTAGTTTCGGATCACAGCAGCAAAAATACAAAATTGCGCGAAAAAATTTCTCTCCAAACTAATTTGTTGGGCCTTTCAAAAATTATTTCACTACTCTCCAACAGAAACCGACAACGAATTTCTAAGTCCATATTCGGAAAGAGCACAAAATTCTAGTTCTGATGCATAGACTTTGACGCGTCGGAAATGCTTTCGGACGGGTGAAAAATGAACAAACATTTTGTCAAAATACTTTTCGACCACTTACTATGTAGCATGGCATGCAGAACAATAAATATATGTTCCATACACAAATTTATGCATGACGAATATAAATTTATTGAGAAAAGCTCAATCATAAATGAATATCTGATTAATTACATAAGTTATACAAATAAGAAAAATACTTGATAGATATTACAACAAAATAAATAGAACTAAAATATTATCTTTCAACACCAAATAAAACATCTATTACATAGTGAGTAAAAAACAAGAAAAATTACATCACTATCGTATGTATTGATAATGATAGCATAATTGTCGAAATACTGACATAGAAAACCAAATTTCTGTGTTAATAAAATTCTTTTTCGAATAATAAAATGAAATTTTATTAAACAATCAAAAACTTAAATTATATTTATAGATTCAAAAATTAAAAGCGTACTGTACAAGTCATAATATTTGTCGGTAAATCGTTAGCCAAATAAAAATAAAATAAAATAAAATCTTCTTATGAAAGGAAATGAATCACATATCAAATCATTCGTATTTTCCCTCCAAACTGAGATCATTATTAAGTCTGAGTACGCTTCAGCTCATCAGTAAAGTGCAGGGCTATTCTCGGCAAAATACTCATAAGTATCGGCGTTCATGACTGCTTCTGACAGCATTTTCTTAGCCAGTATTTTGGCTGCTATCTGACCATATGCATAATCATAAGTACTAGCGGCAATCGTGAAGTGTGAGAGTTCGTGAATAAGTGTGCCAGCCTTCGAGTCAGTACCTATCATTGGAGCCGACCAGAAAACAGAACATAAGTGGATTATATACGGTCGGTCCCTGTAAACGTAGGTATAAACGCCGGACATGGAGCAATCACAGTCGAAAGTCATAACCTGCGAATTAAGCACGTTTTTGATATATTGATAGTGCATCTTTAACGCATTCCACTTTGCAAAAGTATACGTACCAAACCAAGTCGTGTAGCGATTTGTTCCAGAGGGTTTCATGAAACTCAAATACTTGAAAGCATTATCAGCATACTTGAAAGCTGAAGAGACCGCAGAAATAATCTGGGATTGCTGAGTTGCCGAACAAGAAACATATTGAAGAGTGGCTGCTCTTTTGCGTAAATTAATAATCTTATTTTTTTGACGTTGGATATTAGGACGACCTTCAATTGTCAATTGAATATTATTCGACTCTATATCAGATTGAAAATTACTAATGGATCTGGAAAGTACACTCTTTGATGTAAGAACACGCCTGAAGATAACATGCTCAGGTGGCATATTGTATTTGACTGCATAATTGCAAGTCTTATCCATATTGTATACTGATGATAGTCGAACAAGAGTGGCTTTTGTTTTGCCAGGTGCTAGAGGAATCACATCATCAACGGTCGGTGTGCGTCGTTTGATCAGTGGACCGACATAATCAATTGGAACACCATTACAGGTTACTTTGAATAATGGATCATGTAATTCTTTCTCTGGTAAACACCATTTATGAATATAAATTGTTTCCTTACCAGTGTTGTGGTATTGTACGTTCACTACTACATCCTCTGTTGTACTAAACATAGAGCGCGCAGAAACTATTCCGACTAGCAAATCTTCTGCATAGACGTTAATCACCATAATTGAAATTGCAATATATAAAACGATATGTCGTTGATTCATAATTATATCACGTTTTTCGATTTATCTATACCTTAGTATTTTGTTTGTATACGTAACAAATATGCGAAGCTATACTTATATACTATAGGAAGTACAACATTATCATAGTGGGATTATCTCACTTGGCTTGATAAATTTCCCACTTCAATCTTAGTCATCTACTCATAACTTAGCACGATATCATGAATCAATTTGAATAAAACTCGAAAAAAGAAAATATCAATTCGTGTCACTCGACAAAATGACGTCATTAATACTCACAATGGTAATTGATGTTTTGTGTAAAAAGAAAACAGAAGAAAATATGGCACATATATCTGCTCAAATGAAGGTAGTAGCTTATAGGCAAACAAAGCAAGTGAGATGAATTAAAGACTCACATTTGTCACAAATAGAAGTTACTTAGATTTGTGCCTTTCATCATTCGAATGAGCAATCTTTATGACATATTCCTATATCATTCCACTTGCTAACTGGGAATTTTATTAGTTCATCTTCATTTTTAAAAATCTCGAGGATACAAATCTTCGTATTATTATGAGGACTGTGAATGTGTACATTAAATATTCACATCCATGACCTACACCCAACCTTCAGACTGAAGAGAATATTCGAAAGATATTGGCAGAAGTTATCAGAGAAGGCATTGAGAAATCAGACACAAAATAAATGTCATATTTGAATAGTGTATTAACACAAAGACATATATACTTGTGTGACTATATAATAAGCCAAGATCGATCAAAAGCTAATGAAATAGGGTACTACTGCAGTTTAGTCACACTCTCGCCCTCATCCACGTACTGATTGCTGTATTCAGTGTACGAATCAGTGTAAGAGTGTGACTAAACTGCACAAGAATCAAATTCTCTTACCATATTTGAAGTATTGAGACGACATTTGAAACCAGAACTCCACATCACACTGGAAAAAAAGCTGCCGCACGGAACCTTTTTCGAAATGCATTTTGAAACCCTCCAAAAGGTTTTCTAATAACCTAAGACACCTTCAAACTGATTATGAACAGCCCAGGAAACTTTTTCAAAGGTTTCGTACATTTTCTACGAAACCTCCAAAAGGTTGGGAATTCGTTTCAATTCTCAAAATTTTTTTTAGGTTCCGTACTATGTACGAAACCTTTTTTAAGCCCACGAAACTCTTTTCAAGTCCACGAAACCCTCTTTAGCTCGGTAATCATACCATTTTTTTCCCAGTGTACGGCATCTCGCAAACAAAACTGTAATCGACTGTTGTTATCTCTGTGTACCGAAGTCGATACACTACAGAAGTAAATCAACTGTCTTTTAAGTATACCATCCCTGTATGTTGACAAAATTGAGAAAATCATAATTTCTACTTATCAATACCAAAGTTTGTCTGATATTTGAAATAGGAGTAGGAGATGCAGAATTGAATTTGTGTCGACTCAGGTCTCAACGACAGACAGACGCATATCAGAAAAAGCAAACATCCCTTTAATGATGATGTATCATCATATGATAACTGTATCATGGAAAAAAGAATTTTTCGTTTTTGAATGCTGAAATATGTTCGATCATCCAGATTAGGTAAATTGAATGTACAATGGAAGTTTACATCGAATCGGACTGTATTGACGAGCTCGATATGCTTGTCAAGAAAGAAAACTGTTTTTTAACTGATTTTTTCCCAATTGCTTTTTTGACAATATCAAGATGAACAATTCTTTGTTCTCAGCTTGCGTGTGTGTTCGAATGTTTGGAAGAAATCTATTAGATTTAGATGCAGAGTTTAATACTGCATTGAAAGATTTGACACTTGCTTATCGGATATACTTGTTTCAAATGAAGTATCTCTTCTTCTTAATGGTTAATGAGATGAACATTTTGATCGTACAATTGAAAACAAGATGTCTTCGAAATGAACAAAGCGTCTAAACCAATTTTGTTTACATGTAGTCGATAGATGTTTGAAATTTGAATCTACTACAGCGTATGAGTTTTACTAGTCCTCTATAATAAAAGAAGATGTCTTGTTTTCGTAACTGATGCCTTTTGTATTTTGCACTTTTCCATTCTCGTAGTTGAGCCATTTCATGTATTGGTAGAACTTATGGGATAGAAGTGTTGATAGGTTCCTGAGACAACGATATTAGTTAAATGCGACATAGATTTCGTTGAGGTTTATAAATCGTTTATTGAAATGATTGGTTTTTAGTTCTTTTTTTTCTTCAATTCTAACATTGCTTTTATAGAAAAATAAAGACAACGATTTCAATTACAGTTGTACAGGTGAAACATTTTACTTTATGAAGTTGTCTGCCAAAATGTCGACTACGTGACCAACAAAAGATTGCCATGTTGCTTTTGAATATCAACAGTTCTTTTGCAAGTGTACAAAATATGTTTAAGATTTTTTTATTCCTTTCAACTAATTTTCTTTTCTTATATGTTTTTGAGCAGAATCATACACTACCCTAAAATTTGAATTTTGTGTCTTTTACAGTCATAAAGATACAAGTAACGTAAAATTCATTCGAATTTTTTTGATTTATTTGTGCAAACAGTACAGATGAAAAAAGTGTAGTTATTCAATGAATCATTCATAAAGATTAACTTGTAGTTTTTGGTGTATCATTCCTGCGTTATGTTATTTGTCATTTTTTTAAAATACTAACTTGCTACTGATTTTCAAGATGATCAGGGTAACAAGCATCAAAAAACGATTGTACTGAATACTATTGGATCGTTGTTCAACGAATGCATTAACCGTGAAGTTGGTACTGCAAAATAAGTTGATTAAGACAATTGAGAGTGCAGTTGAAAATGAATCAGAGTTGAAAAATCCTGTCGTGTCAAAATGGAAAGTGTTCACTGCAACAAAATTCGAGCAAATAATGGGAAAATAAGTGAGTCGACTGAAACAAGTGATACATTAAGATAGAGACCGAAGATAGTAGCTACTAGTTTGCAAAAAATTGCTCGTTCTGATGTATATCTGATTTTGTGAAGAACAATTCTGATTGTTTTCTGATTTTTACGTTTCTGATCTGACAACTCGGATTATTATCATTGTCATCATCATGCCCAATAAACATTAGTTGTTCAATCAGTTGCTCCATTAGCTCCTATATTCGTTTGTTGATAATTGAACGTGTTGCAGATAGAAACTTTGAGCTGCCTACTAATGATTTTGTGGAACACACATATTTTAGAAGAAATTATAGTGAGTGAAAATTTGAATCGAGATTTTTGCGACTTTCATCTTCCTTCTTATCAAAATAGAACGGATGTAGAAAAGTATGAACTAATTGAATTCTAAATTTAGACATAACTCAATAGCATATATCAAAGGTCGTTTGGAGATAAAATGGTCTGCACGGAGGCTTACTGAACAACTAAATCAATGTATATAGCAGGCTAGTATGTTGGTTGAAACGAAGAATAAAATGATATTTGCCGCTTTCTATGACATGTACCGTATATATTATCATTAAGAGAAAAGAATATGTATATTGAGGATGTAGCTGACCATACAAATAAGTTTCTTCAGCATAATGATGTTAAACGAATCAAATAAGTTGGTAGAATATTAATTATTAATGCAAACATTTTTGAAATGATAAAATTTCAGAACGTGCATATCAACTATAAAACTTAAGATGCTAGCTTTACAATTCAGCAATTTCAATTCGACGTACATAAAAATGGTTCGTATCTGAAAGAGGTGTGAGAAGGGAGCTGAGGCTTCCCACTCTAAAATTCTTGGTTATCCGACTAGTCTCTCTTTTCTTACTAATGACTTTTAAATAGAACATCAACCTTTATTTCGACGGTCGATTACAATATTGGCAACTTTGAGACACTCTGAACGTCTTGTGTTTCACATCTAGCAATATTGAATTTTTTTTCACGAGAGAAACTATTTGAGGTGCGTGGTAGATTTCGACCCAATCCAGCTGAGTCCTTTAAGTTAATGTGAGTTTGATGAAAGATAAGAATGAAAATATTGTTTTCTATTAAGGCAATATTTTAAACTGAATCGATTGAAGAAATATTAAATAATTTTTCATTTGTCAGAGTGACATTAAAAAACGATGACTATAAAAAATGAAACTATTAAAAAATAGTTACAATATTCAAAATGGTAAAAATAACTGGTATGGAAGTTTTATATAAATTTTTAGAAATGAAACGTGTATGTGAAAATACAGAGAAGAACACTTTCAAATAATAATCAAACATTTAATTGATGATTTCACAGTGAATTTCAGTCAAAATGAAGAGTAGAGTAAGTCATTCGAATCTAGACATGATCAAAAGAATTATTCTATAAAGAAAATTAAGAGATAAAATAAACTCAAAATTAATGCATCATCATTTCTTTGCGATGATCCAAAAAATTTTTGTACTTTATAACAAAGACGATTTTGTTATTCTCATACGAAATGATTCATTATTGCCAATCATAATCACCAAATGATCTGAAATCTATTGTATACTTTTACAAAAACTTTTCAGAAACGTATGAGTTTAGTGACGATTTCAAAAAGAGTTAAAAGAAAAACTTAAAATAATATTAAAAATTCAATTACAATGTGTTCCATCGAATTATAAACATTCAACCGATACTTATCAAGACATACAGTAGGAAAATCACACCTCTATTTGCTGAGTTGTAAAATGTCTATATATGTGTTGGTTCTTCTTGAAGTTTTATCTTATGAAGAATGCATCGAAAACATTGAATTTCTAATGAAACATTCAAAAGAAAATAATCGGCGATAAAATTGATCTTTACACTCTAGCGTCAACATAACATTCTAAAGGAATTGTATATTCTCTTACAGAATGAATTTAAATAAATCACATGTATTCGTGAAAACGACGTAATATCTTTTTTCTGAGTACTGCATTGTTTTATTTTACAAAATAACCTGTTACAGTTTTCTGTATTACAACACCATTTCTCAATGAAACAGGTTAAAAGACGAATTATATCATACATGGCAATTCTCTCACTGAGGATGTCATAAAATCTTAACACATGAAAAAAAGTAATATTGAATAGTTTGAATATTTGAACTCAACTTTCAAGCTTCATATTGCTATCTATTTTGCATGGTGAAGAATATTGAAAATATAAAATACTTTAGCAGAGTTGTACATTGCTCTAGAAAATATGAATAACTCATTAGAGATATGAATTAAACGTTCATTGATCTTGTCGTGTATTCCTATTTTATGGATATTACTACAGTTTTGTAATCTGTAATTTTGAACAACATTTGAGTCAAATATTTTTTTATCTCAACTTCAATTATGCACATTAATTTTAAAAAAAGGCGATAGAAGACTATTTCATACTGCTTGCCTCAAACAGCACGGAATGAATATCTGATTTTTTTTTTGTGGAACATAATTGCGACAGTGTTGAAATCTACAAATCAAAGTTTACTTCACCTGCATTATGGCATACATAGCAATATTATTATGATCTTCACATAGGTCACGACAAATGTCATCAAAGATTCCTCTTATCGTATCATAAACCGTGGCAAAGGTAATACAGATTTTTCTTTAAGAGAAGCAGCGTTATCATGTTGTAAATTATGATTTCTTAGTCTTGACACTAAAATTTTCTTTCAATCAATCATAAAATCAAAGTAAGAATATCTATTAATTTTATTAAATTTAAAATCAAAATATACTTTAATGATCAAGGAATTCACTTTGTGTATTAAGCAATATAAAAAGTAATAATATATATGTTTGTATACAGAAACATAATTTCAATTTTATATATATCTTAAATGAATCTATATTTCAGTTAAAACAAAATTTTACATATAATGAAATGACAAATGAAAAAAGTTCTTGATGTCCGTATTGAAAACACTATCACTGTTATTCAAAACATATAATTTTAAGTCCTATTTAGTTTTGTTTTTCTCGTCAAACTTCTTATTCATCTTACTTATCGTTCTTATTCAAACATGTTCAATAATTTTAATACATGAAAAAGAACACTCGATATTAGTGAAAATGACATTGAAATAATTAATGTAGTCTATATATTTAAAAAGTACATGATGATCATGTTAAATAACATTAAATCATATGAAAATTTGATATCAAAGAAATCCAATACACTTTTCAATTGATAAAAATAATTCATCTAGTAGACAATAGTATAATTGATGATAAAATCAATTTACTCACTGTAAGACTTATGTCTTTAAGAACACTTCAATATTGATATGTCTGTTAAAATGACTGGTCATCTCATGCATAATCAAAACTGTCTACGCATCCAGCTGTTGTCTTCTATTGAATTTTCTTGATGTTGTTTTTTTTTCTTCTTCATATTCTATTAGCAAAGATTTTATTCTTTATGAAAATTTCTTCAAGATATGTATCTAATGATTGGCGGAAGATAAAAACAAAGTATTCATTCAAAAGATCGTGATTGTCACACGATTATGGACAAAGTATCTTCAGGGTATTGTCAAAAAGTATTTTTCACATTAATGTATACTTCATTTTTTCTTCACTATTGATTGACCTTTTACATTCTTATGTGAAAAGAATTTCGTTGTTCATTGAAGGACTACAAGTGACTTTTTATGCAAAATTAAAAAAAAAGAAAGATTGTGTCAGATGGATAATGGCCATTTTTTCTTTATGTTAATCGTATAGATAAATGAAGAATACTGATTGTTTGAGGCATCAGCTGAATACATAGTCGACATATCGGAACAAAGAATTTAACACGGCATGAAAATAATAATCATTTGGTTGCAACACTTTGTTCCTTTACACATTTATATAACATTTCTACATATGAATGTATGTATATTACATTCATGTCGGACCATTATTGTTCATTGAACTAATTTTCGCATTGTGAACAAGCCGACGTATCCCATCACGAACAATTGAAATACATTAACATTCTTTTTTTTTCTTGTTCTTCTTCTTTCTTTCTTTTTCTTTTATAACTTCACTTCAAATAATCTTTGTGAAGAATATTCCAGATTTGCATTCTTCTCTTGTGAACATACATGTTAACAGTCGACAAGAAGGCGCGCAAAAGATAGAACATATTATGATTATATAGTAAGTATGATGATGATGACATCGTCCTATTCTGTAAGAAAGATTAATAATTATGTATACTGTTTGACTTCCTACATGTACATGAATGAATTTATATTTCAATTGTTCATTTATTTAAGTGTAGTTTAAACAAACACATCAGTATCTCTAAATCCTTTTTTTTTCTCTTAGTGAACATTACAATACAACGTATGCTGAATGGGCGATGTGTATAAGAGCTTCACACTGTTTCTTTATATGTATAATATATGTAATCGTGTGCGTAAGCAAAAACAACTCGAGTTCGCTTGATTAAGATAAGCTTGATTGATTGACCTGACAACGAAGACAACAGGTGCACTGTATTATATTGATCCTCATCTATACCACTTATAATTTTCTTGTCACATAGATCATATGTATATATGTGATTTGACTCATCGAAAACAACAAATGAAGCACTTTAAATGTTAACGAATAAGAAACATTGATTTTTCTTTTTGTCGCACTTTTTTTTTACGATATACGTTTTGACAGTTCAATCAACTCATCAGTTTCTTATTCATCTATAATTAACGTTAAATTAAAAAATATTGTAAATAAATAGGTATATGTCATTAGTTATTTTTTATTTGAAATTTTTTTTTTTTCTAGTTAAATTGATAGAGAGAAACGTTGATATTATTACTATATTTTGAACTCCTTGTCATTAATTGACTTTTTATATCAAATCTATTTGATGATTTTTTTGTGGTATATTTAACTTTACTCTTCATTTTTTATTATTTTCTTTGACATTTTTGATAGATAGTTATATACTATTGTCGGTATGATTGATCATTCTAATCCATTATTCAAACTATTAATGATGAAATCCCGAAAAAAAAGCTAAATTAATTTTTTTTTACGCAATCATTTCATTTCAAACGAACATGTTTGCATTAGAAAAGAAAACAACAAGCTTAAATAGTGTTAATCTTGACAGAATGATTTGTTTGTTCATTATCGATAGTTAATTTTTTCGGTGTGAAATGAATTTATTTTTCTCTAATCATAAATTTAATGATATTCTCAACTAATTAGGAGAAAAAAATTCAAACCAATTTAGTGTGTTCATTCAACCATAGAGAATGAATAGAAAAGATTCTTAGATTTCTAATAATTTAAGTACATATAATGCATCAATTCAAATATCGTGATATATCTTAATTGAGAATGATATTAAAAATGAAGTTATAAGTTCATAGAAAATATGAATAGATGAAAAGTAGAAAGAAGACAAAGAAAAGAAACAGCTCATCTCGTTTATTGATCAATAAGAAAAGAAAAAAAAAAAAAAAAAAGAAAGAACAATACATTTGAATATGTACATACTTTGTTGCAGGTCGTGAACTCATCATGTATAACATGAAAGGATTCATACTAGTAATTTTACTCATAATACGTTCTTCAAATGGTAAGTAATAAGTTTAAAGAAATAAATTTTTTTTAATGTTTCTTTTTCTTTTATAAAGGTCGATGTCCAAAGGCAACATTTCAATTCAAAAATCAAACAAAATGGGCGTCATATAATTTTATTGATTCATCTATTGGAAATATTGGATCATTAGAAACATGTCCTTGTAAGTTATAATAAAATCTTAATGTATCAATTGAGTATTTAATTAATAGATACTGGTCGTCCTTATGTGTATTTACCTTGTTATCCAAATTCATCTTGGGGACATGAACCATATTTTAGTACTTGTTCAAATCCAATAAATGTTACAGAACAGACAAAAATAATACTATTTGATGATAATTCATATCAGAATCAAACGATTCAAGAAATAGCTAAAGTAAAATAAAGTCAATTCTATTTTGTAGATTATTTTGAATGATTTTGTTTTTGTATTTTTTTGTTTTCGTTAGTTACCTATGAATACTTCTTATGAGATATCTAATGTCTTATCATATTTAAATGATGAAACAACAAGCTTTAAATCTTCATTTGACATAACATCAGTTGTTAATATACTAGATCGTATAATCATGAATAATCAAAATACGGATGATATTCAATCTAATTTATATTCAATTGCAAATAAACTCTTATCTCTTAAATCAACATCGCACATGCAACAAGCTCAAAAGATGAATAGAAGTATTGTTAAGTAAGAATGCGATTGTTTTTTTTAATTTGAATAAGGAAAACAAAACAAAAATGAAATTTTCATCATAGATTATTATCATTACTTGAAATATATTCTCAAAATTTAACTTTTGATGAATTAGAAAAATCTTTTATTAAAACAAATCTTGCTGTATCAATTGTTAATAGACCAAATAGTTGGACAAAACCTATCATTGGTTTTGAATTTGGTATGTATTATCGTCAATGAAATTTTTTTAGATGATTTTACCTTAATTTTTATTCTGTCAGGAGAAACAGTTTTTGTCAGAAAAATAATCGGTGTTCATAGTATATCAATACCAAATTAAGCTGCATATCGTTGCAGTAATGATTGTCTTTTTAAATAATATAGATCTTTGATGATTAGGAGCTAATTTTTTTCTCAGACATGATGAACGAGAAAGTCTTTTTTCTTATGAAACTTCATCGAAAGAGTGCTCATAGACCTTCATAGGCAATAGTTTTTGAAATCGAGTCACTATTAAATAGTCTGGACTGTTAATTCTTTCACAAAAAAAGTATTTCTACAATGGTGAAAGTCAACAATCATGTCGGTGATCTATGATTATCGGAATTACGAGTTTGATGAGGTCAGACAACTTTACTGCTTTAAAAAAACAACTTGAGAAATAAGTAGAGTTACTTTTTGCACCATAAAAGGAAGACGTATTCGTTGCTACTTAAACTGTCTGAAGGCTATCATTTATTAACAGAAATCTTTCAGGTGTAAATTATTCGCTAATCTATTTCAACAAATCGGACAGATTTCTATTTGGAGCTTACACTGTTTAAATCAGACATTGACACTTCACTAAACTTTGTCTGTTAATGAAATTTACAAAATATCCGCAAAGTAAATCTTCGTGTTGCTTATTAGTTGCAAAATGCATCAACCTCCACCAAGACAAGAAGTTGACTCAGATGGAGGTTCGAAAATTTTGGGCTAGATAATCTGATTAGCAAATAGGTTTTGAAGTGATTGATAAAGATTCGATTTCTTTTCAAATTTTAAAGCTAGAATTATTCCTCTATATTATATAGATTCACAATATACTTTTAATGAACACTGGTTTCTCTCTGCTAGAGTTTCATTTAAAATAAAAACTTTCTAAAATCTTTTTTAATTTTTTGAAAAAAATTAGATCCAATAAAAAATAAAACACAAGCAATTAGTTTCGAAACTAATCATCAAAACTCAACGATTATTATTCTTGATCCTAAAACAATAATTCAACAAAATCGTTTAACATTTTCTGTATATAATCAAAAAAATGGTTTATTTAATGATAAACAATATCGTTTATTAACACGAGTTATTTCATTAACTATTGATAAACCTGAATTAATAAAAACTATGAGATCATTTGTTAGAATTCATTTTTTTATGGAAAATAATTTTAATGAAAAAAATCTTAGTCTAATTTGTGCTTATTGGAATATATTTGATAATATGACAGCACTATGGTCAAGACAAGGATGTAATTTGAGTAATGTAACAGAGCGAAGTGTAACTTGTATATGTAATCATTTAACACATTTTGCTGTTTTAACGGTTTGTAACTGAGATTATGACTTTTTTTCTCAAATAATGAAAAAAAAATTTTTTTTTTTTAAGGATATTGAACAAAAGCCAATACCAAAATATATTGAACAAATTCTTTCAATAATAACATTGACTGGTTTAGTATTATCATCAATTGGTTTATGTTTAACAATATTAACATTTATACTTTTTAAGTAAATCAAATATAATTTTCTTTTATATATAATATAATTTTTTTTTTTTTTTTTTTTGAAGAAAATTACGTCGTCATTTTAGTCAAAAATCTCTTTTATTTCTATCAATAAATCTTCTCTGTGTTAATATATTATTTTCAATTATTTGTTTATATAAATCAAATCAATTGAAAGACTTATTATGCGTTATTATTGCTAGTTTATTACATTATTTTATATTATCATCATTTAGCTGGATGTTTATTATGGCTTTAATACAATATTTATTATTTGTTAAAGTTTTTCCTAATTCAATTTCAGCATTTACAAGAAAAGCAGCAGCATTTTCTCAACGTAAGACATAAAAAGAAAAACAGAAGAAAAATTTCTCGAGAAATGTTGTCTTAAGGACATTTATCTTAAGAGAATAAAATAAAATGTTGCCACAACAGAGAAAAGTTACATTATGTTTTATTAAGTTCGTCGGCCCTAAGAAAAAAGTCAATTTCCAGAATTCGGATAGATTCACGGGAAAGTCGCCCGAGGCACGATTTTATTATTCGGTGCTTCCTTTTCTGAGAAAATTCTTTGATAATTTCTGTTATCATCTACTTAAAAAACATGTCATTTTTAAATTGGGAAATATTTTTTTGTGTTTATGAGTTTTTTTTTGATCGTACATCTCACGATTCTCTCGAAGGAACTTCATTATAGTCAATTGCTCTTTTTTCATTTGAAAGATTAGGTCAAGATGTAGGACGTGACAAAGTACATTTTTTGACTGAAGCTTTATTACTATTATATAATGGAGTACTTTTATAATTAGAGCACCCTATTTTTTCAACGCATTGAATTCTTTTCTCATTAAGAAGTAAGAATTAAAAAAAAGAGCTTTATCATGCCTTGCATTTTGACATGCTCGTTCAAACAAAAAAGAAAGAAATATTTAGAATGAATGTGCGCAAAGAACTTTAAGTTGCTAAATGAGCTATTTTTACCCTGTTTTTGTGTTGAATATCTTCTAAAGACGCCGTGATAAAAGGGCTGAGAATTTCATGTGATTTGAATGTACTTGATCAAAAATATGAAAATTTTAAGGCAGATAAATCTCGATGAGTAGAGCAAAAGTTATCATAGACCCAAAATTCCTAGATACTTCTTTCAAGGAGATACGGGATTCGCACAGGTGAAAATGGCAAGAAGTGCTCCTCTTACCGCAAAACTCTATATTTTATTTTTTTCGAGCTGCAATTCTTTTATGGTAACTAGGATTAAATCGGGATGCTTTCTCAAAAACATTATTTCTAGAGTTCGGGAGAAGCAAAATATCGAAAGCACTGTCAAAAAAACCGTGTTCTTTTCTTTCTCAAATGGCACTAATTTTTTAAAGGCTGTTGAATTTCATAGGAACAATAATTTGAGGAAAAAAGAAGATTACACACTTCAATTTGACCAAATTACTCATAAAAATACTTTAGAGCCTGATCAGACGTACCGTATGGGAGAAAAGTGGAGGGACTTCTTTGCTTTTGTTCAAAGATTGATTTTGAGAAAAACGCAAGACAAACTTTTCTGTATGTATCAGAACTTTTTTCTCTAATTAAAGTAATTGAACACTGGTGATGTTAGAGGTCTATGACCCATGCCTTCAGCTTCTTTAGAAATTATCATTAGGAGAATTTTGTATATAAAGAATAACCGTAACGCAAGTCTTTCTGCTAGGGGGATATCAAGAGTTGGATTTAATAAAAGTACTAACTAATAACAAAAGATTTCACTTATATAGCATTTGACAGAGGACACTTCGAAGTTTTACTGACTATGAAGAACCAAAAATTAAAAAAATTTTAATTTTAACATCCGTCAAGAAAGGTTCACTTAAAATCAGAGTTGTATCATTGAGAGCAAGTTTGCATGGTTTTACCATAATAATCAAAGTGTTCTTTCAAAAACTTTCCGTTTTATTTATATGTCACATATTCATCTTTAAGAAACCCAACACATTTCCTGTAGATTTAAAAAAAATGATTTTTACCAATATAAAAGATTTTCAGAGCCACCCGAACCAGACTACCCTAATGAACTTTAGGCAGCAATCTTCTCGGTGTTAAGAGTGATTGTAGTACGTACTATGTGCCTGTGCTTCTAAAAATGAATATTCGCTCTCCGAAAGATAAAACATTGGTTTTTCATAAATCATAGTTTTCCTATCCAATGTATTAAAAGAATTCGACTTCGATTTTTCTGAAAAGAAAAAAAAATCATATTTTCGAACTTAAATTTTTTATATTTATAGTTGTTCCATTGATTCCTGTTATTATCATACTTGTTTTTGATCCATTGAATTATACGAATCGAAATGATCAAATGTAAGAATATTTTGTTTTTTTTAAGATAATCATCATTTAATTATTTTTCTAGTTGTTGGTTATCAAATTATCCTTTTTATTTATCATTTGTTTTACCAATTGTTTTTTATATTCTTATTAATAGTATCCTTTATTCAATAGTTGCTTATTCATTATTATGTAACAAAAAAAGACACAATATGCGTAGTACACAAACAATTGAATCTCAACGTTTATCACGATTTTCTATTGCATTATGTTGTTTTATTGTTCTTGGTCTAACTTGGATATTTGGTTTATTTACTATTGGGCCAATACGTATATTATTTCAAATATTTTTTTGTATATTTGCTTCCCTAACAGGCTTTTTTATATTTCTTCTCTATATAATAACATCAAAAACAAAACGAACTTATTGGAATAGTAAGTTAATGTATTTGTTTTTTCAACATTTCAATTCATTTCTCTTTTAAATAATATAGATACATTTAAAACACTTGGTATATCATCAATTTATTCTCCAACATCATCATCATCATCTGGTTTTCTTGGTAGTAAAGAATTTTCTACACCATCAGTAAGTGATCAATTAAAAGCTTCATCACATCATATGCAATATACATCTAAACCTCAACACTTTATTGATGCATATATGCCATCATCACCACCACCACCAGCTCCACCAATATTACCTCCACCGCCACCACCATTGTTAATGGAAGGTGATGATTCACTATGTACAACAAATATGACAAATCTTTGTTATGAACCAAGACATGTTTGGGCGCCAGAAACAAATTATATTTATGAAACAAATCAATTGACAACTTCGCTTGATGATTATTCTCTATTCTATGCTTCGAATTATGATGCTACAAAACTTTAAAAAACTTCATTCATTTTTTTTCTTTCTGTTTGATACAGTCAGATTTATGTATAAGAAATAATCCGGTTGTTTGTTTAATTCATTTTCTTGATTATACATAGATATTCTATAGTGTTTGTGTTGTGTTTTTTTTTGTTTTTCTTTGCATTGGTATCTTCTTTATATACATTTTTATGTATGATTATTCGTGTTTTATTAATAAATATAGAAGAAATATTCGAGCAGAAGTGAGTAATGTAGATAAAAACATGAAAATTGAGACAAATACATGGGAAGATAGCGGAGAGACCTGTGCTTTCATCAATGACATGAGTTTGTTATTTGGCACCTAGTTTTTTTCAGATAAGGTGGAAAAACTTTTTCGCCTTATTTTTTTTTTTTTTTATAGTACATCCCAGAATTCTCGAAGAAGCTTCATTTTACCCAACGACTCTGTCTTTTTGTTTGAAAGAGTATGTCAAGATGTAGGCAAGACAAACCTCGTTTTTAGAATTAAGCTTTGATACTATTATATAAAAGGGTACTTTTGTAATTAGAGCGCTATTTTTTCGAGATATTGAACTCTTCTCCCTTTAAGAGGTAAGAATTAAAAAAAGCTCTGTCATTCTCACATCGTAACACGGTTTTTCAAACAAAAAACAAATTGAGTATATAGAATGAAGGTGCGCAGAGAATTTTGAGTTGCCACATGAGCTAGTTTTTGTGTTTGTTAGTTGAATATCTCCCAAAAACGTAATGATACAGGGCTGAAAACGTTATATTCTTTCTACAAAAGTCCTAACATATCTTGGAAATTTCATGTGATTTCAATGTACATAGTCCAAGATGAACTTTTGAGGACGGAAAGCTTTAATTGAAGTGAAATGTTATTTGGTTACACGAATTAAATCCACTTTTATAGCTATATTAATTATTGAGCTAAAAAGCGTTAGCAGCTTATCATTACTTTATGATATCAGACGAAGAAGAAATTAGACTCATTTTAGTGTCCTGCAATCTTGTAGGATCAGAGTGCAAACTTGCTGGATTGTTTTGGATCCGAGTATGAGATCATACCTGGATTCAACCTTGCAATTAATGATATTTCGACATTTCAGAATACTTTTGCTTTTTTCAAACTGCTTTTTATATAAAAGCATAGGCGTAAAAACTGATTCAATCATGATTGAACAATTTATTGTATTTAAGAACAGGTCATAGAAGTGGAAAGCGATATTGTTTTATACTAAAAGAATTTGTTTTTAATCGGAAATGAATGTTATTAAAAGTCCAATACAGTCTTTGTCTGTTCAATCACATCGTTAATAAACAATTGATGATATGAACTCGTTGACTCATTAGAAGATCCGATATCTTCTATTATATCACAATAAATTTATATTTTATGACCACCTCAATAAATTTGAAAGGAAAAGATGATTGATAAGAAAGATCTTCATCAAACAACACAGTCAATCAGAGCATAGAAGCTGAATACAATTTAAAGTAGTACTAGTTTTTCTAAAGAATAATATCAATCACTTACAATGTTTATTCTTTCGTAAGACTAAATATTCCAAAGAAAAATAATTAAAATTTTTTTAAATCAATCTTATTTGAGTCCACTGCTTACGCTAAGGTTTGATTAGTGGTGCTTCTACGCAGGGACTTCTACTTTTTACAGCACATTCAACGGGCAATTTCTTAGTATGCTAGTTTTCTAGAGCTCGTCGAATTGTATAACAATCTATATTTTGTTTTAGTTAAGAGCGTGCGGTTTGGCTCAAAAACCCAATTTTTAGCAAAAATTCCTCCAGAAAATCATTTCGTTTATTTTAATCAAACATATTACAAAATTCNATTTTTCTGAATGACACCAAATCGTGAAGCTTCATGATAGAGTCTTGAAAATTTCTTCATATATACAACATTGAGCGCTCTATCCAATGGTGGTATCAGGAATTTTGTAATATGTTTGATTAAAATAAACGAAATGATTTTCTGGAGGAATTTTTGCTAAAAATTGGGTTTTTGAGCCAAACCGCACGCTCTTAACTAAAACAAAATGTAGATTGTTACACAATTCGACGAGCTCTACAAAACTAGCATACTAAGAAATTGCCGGTTGAATGTACTGTAAAAAGTGGAAGACCTTGCGTGGAAGCACCCTTGGTATAGATGGAATTTTTTTAAAATAGAAATGCACTAGAAGTTTAGTTATGAGTTATTAGCTCACTTCAAAAATAAGAAGTTTCTCCTGGTATCAAAATAAAAGTAAAGTTGGATTCATGTCTTTTTATTCACATATTTGAAGAAAGCAGAAGAGAAATCAGTTTATTTAACACATAAATGAGTTCTATAAAATACTACTCTTTACTAATCATAATTTAATAGAAGCAGTTTTTATTCAACAAGGTAATGGATTGCATAGTTACATAAAACAACAAGATGTTTCGATAGTTTCTATTATAAATAAATCATAGAAGTTGTACAAGAAGCCTATGCTCTTATTGCAACAAGAGAAACATTTCTTTATTCGAATTCTGAAATGAAAAAAATTTCCAATAACTAAATACTTTTCTCCAAGACGCATTGGCGCACATCGGTGTGTTCTGTATATCTGCGGTTTTGTTTTGAACTCTTAGCGTCTGTTTTGAGAAATATTTTACGAAGGATGTATCCCAATTGTCTCTTCATTCCGAAAAAATTTTTTGTTACGAAACCTAAAAAGGTTCTTCGCGCACTAAAAAAGACTTCGAGTTTGTATCCGAGTTAACAACTTTTTTAGTGCGTTTGCTTATGAGTTAGTATTTTGCCCACAACTGAACTTCAGTGAGACTAAGATAGTCTTAACACTTTGCGTGTCCATGACCCTATTGGTCTAAAATTAAAACCGGTTTAGGGCTAGGTATATACAGCAAAGTCAGGTAAACATATTTCTATCTGAAATTTTGCTTATCAGTAGATCTCTTGATTTAAACTATGCACCAACATTTCTAGACAAAAAAATGCTTTTTTCCTTTTGATTGACAGGTCATAGCCATCAATCATATTAAGACTGTATTAGTCTCATGAAGCTCTATTTATAGACGACATATCAACTAAAAAACGAGGAAATAATTGTGGTATCTCCTTCATCAAAATTTTCTATTCTACCATCCGAATAGAATTAAATTCAAAACTTTTTGAAGGAAGGAAAGAAATGATTAAAATTTCATTTGCGTAAAAATCATTTAAAAGAAGTGGTTTTCTTATAATTCAAAAGCATCATTATTTTTTAAATATACCACCTCTTTTCTATGACTATTACATTAATCAAGAATGCTTTTATTATTAAAAATGCTTTGCTTCTTTTTGTATTTGTAACTCATTTGAAGTATATCAGATTTAATCATAAAATGTAACTTTTATTTTCTTCTCCTTATTTATTGTAAATAAAAACAAGTGAAATCTGCATACTGTTATCATACAATTATAGAGAAGTAAAAACTAAAATAATAGAAAAACAAACATACGCATGAAACGAAATATAAGTTAAGTATTTAGAGATGAAAAATAGATCACCGTCAAAAATTGTATACAATAAAAAATAAAAGTTTCTTTAAGAGGCTCGTCGAAATGTTTTCAATATTGGATAAATACGTTCAAATGCTTCATGAATTTCACGACGTTCTTTTGCACCTAAACAAAAAAATTAATCATTTTATTCAAAAGAAAAACATAAGTATTTCTAGTTTGTTTACCTGTAAGTACAACTTTACCAGAATTAAAAATAAGTAAAACAATTTTTGGTTGAATGACTCGATAAATTAAACCGGGAAACAATTCAGGTTCATAACTTATATGAAATAAAAAGAAAACATTTCGAAACATTCATTTAAATATATAATTTCTAACCTGCAATATGTAGCATGTTTTAATGCAAGTGCTTCAAGTCGTATTTTAAAATTAACATCAGCACTACCAACCATATTTTGAATTTTAAAATCGAGAAATTTAGCCTAAAAACAAGACATATTTTTGTTTTTTTTTGAATTAAAAAAAATAATAAATTTTTAGATTTGAATTTTACTGAAAAGCCAAGTTTTTGAATAACACGAGCATAACGACGTGCTGCTTGAACAGAATCTTCTTCACTTTTAGCACCGGTACAAACCATTTTTCCTGAAGTAAATATTAAAGCTGTTGTTCGTGGACTGCGAATACGCATAATAACAGCAGCAAAACGTTTTGGATTATATTCTGCATTACGAGCTTGAAGTGCAATACGTTTTAAATCTAATTTACAACCAAGACTTACAGTTGATACTATATTTCTATGAAATAAAATAATATTTATAAAATAGAAAAAAGAAGTTTTTTCATACTGTAAACTTGGTTGAACACGTGATGTGTCAGCTGTTCGCGGTGTAAATGGTGTTGCTGCTGCAGAAAAAGGTGTTGATGGTGCTACTGAACTAAGATGATAGGAAGTAACAGTTGATGGCGGACCCATGTCTGGTATGCTTTTTTTTGAAGCAACTGATGGACGATGATGAAGTCTAATATCATTTGATGCACTTGCATGAGTTTCATCTCTGGGAGCAACACTTCGAGGTGTTGCGGATGGAGGTAAAGACATAGGAGATGCATATTGATCATTCTGAATATTAGATATAGAATATCAATGAAAAAGAAACTAACAAACCTGATGGGAATGTGGATCACTGAAACTAGGTGAATAATCCATATTAGGCACTAAAATCCTTAGTACAAGCAGCAATTAATATTATCTGATATCGTATGCAAAGTTTTCAAGTATATGCACAATAGTCAAGGAAAAGATTTACACCTGAGAATAACAACGCTAATGATTAGTCAGCGTTCCAGAAGAATCCATAAAATACATTGGTGCGACAAATAGATGCCGCTAGAAATAGATAGATTAATTTATCATGTGATTTGTGTTATATACGCATTAGTCAACTCTCCTTTTTCTTTCAAAGCCTATTTCATTCTTTCTCTTTTCATTCTATTAGTAATCTATGATATAATAAAAAATCATAGAGCAGTTGTTGAAGCTTTATTATAGTAAATGTAATGAAGGACAAGTAATATTCTTTATTGTGATAGATAAAAATAATGTATAAAAATGTAAAGTAAAATTTAGTTTTTAAAATACAGTAAAACTTTCGCATTGTGAATGCCATTAAGATTATTGAAAAGCATTCCTTCAATTTAGAAACTTGACGTACAATGGTTTCTGTAAAATGAAGAAACTTTTCGAGAATATTTGTTTTTTTAATGCCTTAATGTCATTTGTCTTTCTGTCTTTGATTCTAACTCATCCGATAGTTGAATTTTTTCTTCCAAACTAAGTTCGCGTCGTGTTGTCTTTTATTGCTTTACATGTAGAGCAGTCGAATCATCCGTAAAATGTACATTCTCGTAGTTCATAAGAAACACATGATAGATAGTAGAAAAAAGTCAAAAAGAAAACACTAAACGGTATAATAGAAAGAGTCATCGCAAAAAGTATTCATTGTTCAAAATAACGACGTATTCATATTCTAAAATAGTATTTTCTGCAAAAGCCGCTATATTGCACTTGAAATTGTTCATAATTAGGATGTACTCACTTTAGAGAGGAGTGCACCAGTACCCGATTTTACTATAGTATTTTTCAATATATCTATTGATAAAAATGTCATTATGTATAAGACAGAATTTGTTGTGCATATGAAAACAAAAGCAAAATAATTGGTTCTATTTTGTAGTAAGTTGAAGATCATTTTTCATCGAATTACCAAATTCTGCGATTTAATCAAAGTATTTCATGGCTTGAGATGTGTGAAACAAAGTTTTGCTTTGGTCCCGATAATTTTCTTTCCACCGGTTCCAGTCATAGTCTCGATAAATCTGATCTGGGCCCGATCCCAGTAACTTTTTTTCTTGTGGTCTCGCACACCTCCAATGGTGATTCATGTTGAAAGAGTTAATATCGACTAACCGCCGAACGACAAACAGTAAATCAGATAAATTTCTTAATGTAAAATCAGTGGAAGCATAAATTACCTTACTAAAAATATTTCTATCATCAATATGTTTTAAAAGATAAAATGAGAAGATGATATAAATCTTTCTTATTTCATTTTAATCCTTTTTCAAAGATAGAAGATATTAAGTATTCTGTTATGCTAAGATGCATTAATTAAGTAGTTTCCAATTTGTAGGTGTATAAGTGAAGAAAAATGCTTTTTTTTGTATGCAATATTGTATGATTTCTCAATTTATGGAAAGATTCGAATTAGAAATTGAGAATTTTACATATTTTGACTCTTTCTTTTCAATACTTATCTTCTCTAGATACTATTTATCCAATAATTGATGATAGGGTCCGCTAGCTCACGGTACATCAATTCTTTATCTTTCTGTTGGTCAAAACTTCACCATTAATATGAATATACTTGATTATGACTATGACTCATAACAAAAAAAAAAAAAAGAATGAATGCCCTATAACGTAATAAAATATCTACTTTCCTCTTAAACTCGCTTGATTGATTGATCGATCATGCCTGAAGGACGATAAAAAGAAGTACCATCAATCTGTATTGTTCCTTTGTCTTATAACAATCTATTCATTTTCTTTTTCTATTTATAGATATATTAGATAAAGAATATTATCAGGTGTTGTTTTGTCTTTCTAGATATATGAAATACCACATGGATCGACATTAACATATTATCACATTATATCATATCTAAGAAACATAATGGCTAAAGCCTATGATTATTTATTCAAATTACTTTTGATTGGTAGGTTTTGTTTTGTTTGACAATAATTATTTATATATGTTTTGTTTTGTTTATTAAGGTGATAGTGGTGTTGGAAAGGTCAGTTTGATATTTTGTTTTTCTAGAATAAATTTATAATTGAAAGTATTTCTAATTTATAGACATGTGTTCTTTTACGTTTTTGTGATTCAGCATTTAGTACAACCTTTATTTCAACTATAGGTAAATGATTTATTTTGAATTTTTCTAAGATAATTTTAGTATTAAATTAGGAATTGATTTTAAAATACGAACAATTGATCTTGATGGACGAAAAATTAAATTACAAATTTGGTATGTTAAATTTTTAGAAAATTAATTTAATCTTTCATTTATTTCTTATCTTTCTAGGGATACAGCGGGTCAAGTAAGAATTTAGATTCTTATATTTATTTTAATTTTATATACATATACATATATGAATAGGAACGATTTAAAACAATAACAACAGCTTATTATCGTGGAGCAATGGTACATAATAATAATAAAAAAAAAGTTCTTTATTTTTAAAAAATTATAATTGTTAGGGAATTATGTTGGTATATGATATTACAAGTGAAAAAAGTTTTGATAATATTAAAAATTGGATTCGTAATATTGAAGAAGTATAGAAAAATGAAATTTTTATTAAAAGAAAAAAAAAATGTTTCAATACTTTTAGCATGCATCAGCTGAAGTCGAACGAATGCTTATAGGAAATAAATGTGACATGCAAGATAAAAGACAAGTCAGCCGAGAAAAGGGTGAACACGTACGTAATGTTTTATGTAATAATCTTAAGTGTTTTTTTTCGCATTTTGACATTATTCAATTAATAGATTCTTATAAGGTTATATATAGTTTAAGTTCTGATTAGTATCTTACAATTAGTTTGGTTCAGAGCATGGGTCCGAGTCTGAAATCATACTCGGACTCAATTTCGCAATTAAAGAGATGTCGACTGTTCAAAATATTTTAACTGTCTCAAATTGCTCTTTATATAAAAGGGATATAGGTAAAAACCGGTTCGATTATGATCGAGCAATTTATTTTACATGAGAAGAGATCATCGAAGTGAAAATTCATCTACAGATAATGATAAAATAGTTGAATATATGAAGAAGAAAATGAATTATCAAAAAAAAAAGTGAACATCTATTATCGTGATGGAAAAAACATAAACATATTTGTTTACAATTGTAATATTTGGCATCAATATTACGTTCCATTCCAGTCTCACCAACAATAAGCAAACATATTCTTAGCTAAGTCGTTCGGATTTTAGAATCATTTGATTTGTTGTGGAATTAGAGATTATCTCTTTTTTTGTTGCTGTCTAAGGGAGAAACTAAATAGAATAGTTTTTTTCATATAAAATAAAGCTTTGATAACCGTACTGCGACTGTGAAAGTATCTGTCAGATGTCGATTAGGTTCAGTGGGATACTGGATATAGTTATCTGGATCCGACTATAAGATAGCCGGGTTCTATTACGAAAAGTCGCACTGTTACTGGACACTAGTTCTCATAAATTTAGTTTAGATGAATTGAAATTTTTTTTAATTTCATTTTCTTCTTATTAAATCGGTGTTTAATGATTGTAAAATGAATAGTTTTTAGTTTTGAAGCAATATAACCAATAATAATACTGTACTATTGTTATAACAATCTTTTTATTTTGATGTGTTGATATAAAAAAACAAATCCGAATTATTCTGCATGTATATAGATGTTACTAATATTTGCTTTGTTTTTTTCTTATTTAGCTTGCTATGGAATATGGTATTAAGTTTACGGAGACTAGTGCTAAAGGAAATATTGTAAGTATGATTATGATTATCATTGATATGTTTAATATGTGATGATTAATCTAGAATGTGGATGAAGCTTTTCTTTCTCTCGCCAAAGATATCAAAGCAAAAATTGACAAGAAAGCTGTATGAATCATTTACTTGGTATTTTTATGTATATGAAATTTTTTTATTATATTATAGGGTACTGATCAAACTGGTAATCGAGTAATCTCTGGTGGTATTAGGCCAAAACAAGATCCAAATAAAAAACCTGGTACATCATTTTGGTCTCGTTGTTCATTTTTCTAAACAAAAATCAAACAAACAACTTGTCATAAAACTAATCATCTGTTTTCTTATTTCTAAGTCATCCAATGACAGAGTTAACAGCATGAACATCAATGACAGGTTTTCTTCTTCTTTTCTTTTTTATTGAATGCCGATCAATCATCACATCCACTTTGTATATCGTATTGTCGTTTGTTTTTTTTTTTCTCTTTCATTATTTCGTTTGTTATTATTCTTGGGTATCTAACATTTTTCTTTTCTTTTTTTTTTTTCGTATTGTGGAATAAAATAAAACATATACGCTTCTATTAATGATGATTGTTGACTTTCGAAATGACGACGACAAAGGTGGACAAATAAATCGATCAACTAGTTCACCAGCTTACTAATCGCTTCAATATGACATCTTATGATTTTTTGCCGTCTTCTTTTCTACTTGTTCCGATGAATATCTTCTTTCTCCGCCTGCTTCTCCTCCTCCTCGTTCTTCTTCTTTTCCGATTGTCGGCTACGAAACGAAATCTTTTGGTCAAATATATTGAATGAATGTGTCCTCATTCGAAATCTTGCGTGTGCGTTTGTTCACAATGTACACAAAAGAAAAGATAAAAAAAAATAAGAATGTCCGTACGATGAACTAGTTAATCATACGCAACAATCGTTTGTTGGATTTAGTTTACGATAAGAGAGAAAATTTTGACAAGGAAAAGAAAAAAAAAAACGTCAAAGAAGGACACTGACGTAAACAAAATTAAAAAATACCATTGAACGATGAATTGAACGGGAAAAATTTCGAACATCGTCAAAAACAAGTATGTATGAATTTAACTTTCCAAGGTTCGAACGAAATTTACCAAGTTAGTCAAGTAGATGCGTGCTTCGATTGTAGTTTACATAAGAGACAATGAACTTGACAGATTTTAAGAAAGAAACATTAGAAAAAGAAATGGTAAGATCAATATTTCCAAGATAATTGAATTTCAATATTAGGTTTTATTTGTTATTATTTCGATCTGGTCTAGATATATGAAGAAAAAAAACTTATTTTTTTCTGAGCACAAGGAGAAAATGAGGTTTTCAGTTCAATGTACATCAACTTGTAAGAGTACATTAGAATATAAGAAGCTGAAAAAAAAAGGATTCATCTTCAGACTAAAGCAGATCATTTGATTCCAGAGAATAAGTTCTTTGAATTTTTCATCTGACAAGAGAAGTCATTCAACTGATTAACTACTTTAGAATCGAAACTATATGCATCATGTAAAACCAAATGAGTTTTGAATATCCTAAAAAGAGTTCAGGTCGTTAGCTTATCGAGATACTATACTTTTACGATAGCTTTTTAAATGAATGCCGTGACCATTCAGGAAAATTTATTTTCAAATTTCGACTGAAAACTTTACACCAGACAGGCTTTAACTAAGAGCAATTTATTATGAAAATTTCAGATATTTTGATTTCCTTCTATTCTGAAATAAGAACATTCTATCTACCGGTGTATATGATCAATGTTAAAGACACGCTTTTTTGAATAACTCTATCTTCGAATAAGGACAATGACAAGAGTTGAAACATTCACAGAAAACTTTTTCTATGCAAAGTTTTCAGTCAAAATTCGAAAATTAACTTTCCTGATATTCTTAAGAGAGACTATGACATTATTTTGCATTATCATTTGTCAATAAAGTGTAGGTGTTGCTGCAAGCCGACAACAATCTCACTATTGATGAGACGAATTAGTTTAGGGTATCCTAGGTCTGGATAAGAACTAAATTAGATACTTCTCCAGATCAGCACACACCGCGGCAGCTACACTCTCTTTAGTTGGCTCTACCAGTTAGACCAATTAGTATAAAAGGGTGTCATCAATCTGTAGAAGAATTATGTTTTTAAATGGATATATAGTTTTTCTACAGATACATACACTTCATTCACTAGTTGCTTTGATCCCTGAAAATGAAGTGATGAATATGAATCATATAGAGATAACCAAGTAAAGATCATGGCAGATCATCACTAGAAAAAAAAATTGGTGATCAAAAGTACTTTTTCCCAAAACACTACCATAAAAGTGCAGTATCTCGGCAGCAATAAGCTAAGAGTCTGAACTTTTTTAGGGTAATCATATCTCATTTGGGTTTACATAATGCTATTCATTTGGGAATAGATACGATTCTATATAGTCCTATCAGATGATAAAATTTTCCTTTGGGTAATAGTTTAATAAGCATAAAAATCTTAATAATAAATATTGTTAAGACTTCTGTAAACAATAATTATTGTTTTCATTTATTTAGTCTCATACAATGGTACTTAAAGTTGGTTCAGGTGATATTGATGATTTATCAACATTAAATGTTCTTGATGAAGCAAGTCTTTTACGTGAATTACGTGCTAGATATAAAAAAGGAATAATCTATGTAAGTTAATGTATTCTTATATAAAGATTGTATTTTTATTTAATTCAATTGGTTTTTTTTAATCTATGAATAGACATACATAGGAGATGTACTCATTGCAATTAATCCATTTAAACAATTAAATATTTATGAAAAACAAGTTTGTTTTTTGTTTTAAAAATTAATATTGAATAGAAACTTAATATTTATATTTTAGCAACATGATCTTTATAAATATGTTCAATGTCGACATCAATTAGCACCACATATTTTTTGGGTTGCTGATCAAGCTTATCGAAAACTTTGTTTAGCGAAAAGATCACAATGTATTGCAGTTTCAGGCGAAAGCGGAGCTGGTAGAATCGATTAATATATATATATATATTTTTTTTATTTTGTGAATTTATTTTATTTATTTTACATATAATAGGAAAAACTGAATCGACAAAACTTATGGTTTCTCATATAATTCATTGTTCAGGTGATGCTGGTGATCGTGAATTACAAAATCGAATAATTGAAGTTTGTATTTAGATAAATTAAGAGAGAAGTTATGAGACCACAGAGTATAAGAGATACTCGATAAAAAGAGTTTTTTTTTGTATATTCAATGTACCAATGGCTGAAACCAATAAACTCAAAATTTTAGCTTTCAATAGCCTCTTCTTCAAATATTAGTTAATGTCTACTTTTTACCACAATCCTATCCTTATAAGAAAAAGAACAGCGAAAAATAGCCTTTAGAAGTTGTGCTTGTTCTTGTTTATAATGTAATACAATATTGATCAACTTAAGTTGTATAAGGCCAACATGAATGAAGAATGATTTTTGTTTTCAATTACCATACCAAAGTGTTCCGCAAAATAAATAGGACATTTGAAATCGGCGTCAAAAATTATATGGAATCAAATATATTTTAGACTCTATTAAAGGGTGTCTTTTCTCATAAGGATATAATATAATGATAAAAAGTTGATATTGACTAACTATTGAAAGAAAATCTATCGGAAGCTAAAATTTTGAGGTTGGCGGTTTTAGACATTGATGCATTGAATGCACAGAAAACAAGAATTTTTTTTTTTAATCGAGTGCCTTGTATATTCGATGGACTTGCGATTCCTCTTTTAACATGTTTAATATGATTAGACATCACCCTTACTTGAAGCATTTGGAAATGCTCAAACATGTATGAATCAAAATTCAAGTCGTTTTGGAAAATATCTTCAATTAAATTTTACGGATGCAGGTCGCATTATTGGTGGTATGTTATTAATTGAATATATGATTGATTATTATTCATGATTCCTTTTTGTGTTCTTCTTTTTCTCATCAGCGAAAGTTTATCATTATTTACTTGAAAAATCTCGTGTTGTTCAACATGGTCCTGGCGAACGAACATTTCATTTTTTCTATTATCTATTTGCTGGTCTCGAAAAAGAAACTTTAGAATATTTTTATTTGGATGATCCAGAAACTTATCGGTATAAGAATTTCTTTTTATTTCGTTAATATTTAATGATTTATTTATTTAGAATTTTAAAAGATCCATGTGGTGGAAAAGTATTTCCAAGTCGATCGGATTTTAAACATTGTCGACAAATGTTTAATACACAAAAAGAAATAATGCGAAGAGTGGGATTTACTGATGATGTAAAATATGACTTTTTAATGTGATGAAAAAGAATATTTTATTTTGTATTATTTAGGATATAAATATGGTATTTACTATTCTTTCAGCAATTCTTCATTTAACAAATATTCACTTTTCACATGATGATGAAACTGATGGAGTTTATATTGAAGATGAATATCCATTAGAAGTTGGTAGGTGATGTCTTAGTTTTTGTTTGTATAATTTTGTTAATTAATGAAATTTTATAAATTTGAATTTTTAATTATTGATTATACTTCTACAAAAAATATATCTCAAAAGAAATCTAATGATGATATAGGGCGATAACACGTCTGACAAGGGAACATTTCGAACTGTCTAATCTCTATTCACTGGAAACTGTTACCATCCGATCGATCATGATGAGTAGTGAAATAGTCTGTTTTGTTTTGGTTTTTAATTCTTCACTTGTCGAGTTATGAACATTTTACTCGGTTTTCATACAATGAGCATAATACTGGTGAGAACCTGAACGATTGAATTTCAAGCTGGAATTTTGTCCATAGATTTGCTCCATAGTCACTAGAAACTCCTCAAAACTTGTGTTACCGGAAATATATATCCGTATTGAGACATAAGCTTGTCATAGGAATTCAGCTCGAAATTCGATCATTCAGGTTCTCAGCGATTCTATGTTCATAAAGCAAAAATTGGGTAAAATGCTCATAATCAACATCGGAATCCTGAAAAATCAAATCAAAACAGACTTTTTTCTTTCTACTCATCATGATCGACCGACTGGCGATAGTCTCGATTGGAAAATGATTGGACAGTTAGGAATATTTTCTCGTTAGTTCTTTTTTTTGTTAAACTTTCTTCCAATGAATTCTTAAGATTGGTTTCTATTGCATAAATTTAAGAAGCATTATTTTATTTTGAAAATCCATAATCATCCATGTATCCAGAGAGAGATTTATCATTGAAAATGATGAATAATTTTTCACTTTGAGAAATCTGTGAGACTTTTATTGTGAACTACTCAGCTTGGTTGTATTTAAATGTTCATAAACTTGCACAGACTAAAAAACTGAGGCTTGAATATTTTTGGGTCTGTTGAGTTTTATGCACACTTAAATGAAACCAAGCTGTGTAACTTGAGATAAATGTCTTGTAGATAGAGTCTCATCGGATTCAAAACTTTCGTATCCGATCCGATTCGACATCAACCCGACGGGGTTTATTTGTAGAGAAGATTTCTCATCTATATCAACGACATTTCTCTCTCGATACATGCTCACCTACAATACATTGAATTACTTTTCATTTTTGACTATATGATAGTGATGATTAGAGATTCGAATAGGAAGTTATTTTACATCTGTAAATATTTTCGAATGAATACTAATCAATGAAAATCTTCAATATTTCTTAAAATTTGGCAAAATAATAAAGAATAAGTTCTATTAACAAGATTAGATTGAAAGAAGATGACAACCAAAGAACGTTCGGAATAATTCAGATTTCAATAACAACTTAGATACCAATTTTATATAAAATTTTGCAGCTGAAAGACATAATGATTAATAAAATTTCAGTGTTTTCATCATAAATCGATATGGGTGGATTTTTTTATAATTGTTTTTTTTTGTCTATTTCTATAGTTTGCACCTTACTGGCACTTGATCAAGAAATTCTTACCATGGCTCTTATTTCAACATTTAGTATAACTAAAGGTATATCCTTAAGATTAACATAAAATTTCATTTATTACAAAAAAAGTCATATTTCTAGGTGAACGTGTTATTAGTTTAAAAAATTTTGATCAAGCTAATGATTGTCGTGATGCTCTTGCTAAAGCTTTATATGAACGTTTATTTTCATGGATTGTTAAACAAACAAATACACTGTTACAACCAAATCGACGGTAATATTATTTTCTTAAAAAACAACAAAATTATTTATTTTTTTTTTTTTTTTTTAATATATTAAATAGACATAATCATACAGATAATAATGTTTATCGTACATGTTCAATCTTAGATATGTCTGGTTTTGAAAATTTTCAAGTTAATAGTTTTGAACAATTATGTATCAATGTTGCAAATGAACATCTACAGTATTATTTTAATGAACATATTTTTTTACAAGAAGAACAAGATTATGGAACAGAAGGTGTATCATGGGAAAAAGTTGAATTTCAAAATAATGAAGATTTAATTGAATTATTTATGGGAGTATGTTAAAAATTTCATTTGTTTTGTTTTTTTTATTTTAAAAATAAAATTCTTTGTAGACATTAGGTATATTTGCATTACTTGATGAAGAATCTCGTTTTCCAAAAGCAAATGATGAATCATTGGTACAAAAATTTCATAGTCATTGTAAAAATCATCCAAGATATATAAGACCAAGAGGCAATGAAACAGCTTTTGGAATCCATCATTATGCTGGAAAAGTATTAAATAAAAATTATTAAAATTTCATATTTATTTTTTTTTTATTTATTATTTATTTATTTTAGGTTGTTTATGATGCTCGTGGATTTTTAGAAAAAAATCGAGATAATCTTAGTGCAAATTTAATTGAATGTATGGAAAAAAGTGGAATTGAATTAATTGGTTATTTGTTTACTATTAATGATGATACAACTAGCATATCAGATACTGTTCTATCGTCTATGTAAGTTAAGTCTGTCATATACATTTAATCAATAATAAGGAGACATAGTAGAATCAATTTTCTTTTCTTTTGAGAAATACGAGATAGAAGAAGTATAAAAATTTGCAATTTCCCTCCTCTACGGACGATGACAAACGTTATTATGAAAATATCCTAGATCACGATATTTCTCGAGGATTAAGTACAAGGATGGTGAAGAGATATGTACTAAAATTAAATTGAATAAAACAATCTCCCATTGATTAGTGGCAGCTGCTACATCGTGGTTTGCAATTTAAATCCACAGGAATTGTGTTATTCCCCGAGATATTAGGTTTTTATCTGTCTTTTACAATTTTTGTGATTTGAAATACCAAATGAATCATACAGGATGCCAGAGATGTCCATTACGAAGTGGCAGGATTACTTTCTATGCCATGTTGAATATCTCTGGGAGATGCAGAGCTTTGTAGATTTGAGCATTTTACATCATATAGATGCTTAATATTCTTAATGACATCATAAAAAACTTTAATCAGTCTAGTGTTTAAAAATCATTCAACACCTCAAAGTTACCATGCTTGCAATGTTATATTCATGTTTTTAAACATTAACCTTCATCACAAAAGATGCTTGATACAATGAGCCTTTGTACATCTATTGTAGATTAAGTTATACATTTTTGTGCTTTGTTTTTCAATAAAATGATTAAAAAATAGCAAAGGTGATGATTTTCATCCTCATTTTCTGTGCGTAAATAGAATTAGAAATTTGTAGAATTTCATTTATCCTATAAAAGATTCTTTTAAGGACGCCCCTCCCACCCCTCAGAAAAAGCCAATTTTGGTCAAACGTATGGATTTTGCGATTTTTAGCTCGTTAGATAGAGCGAAGTGTCTACTGTCGAATGCACTTTAGTTTATTGATTTTATGGTGAGATTTAAGGATATTACATAGCTTTTTCTGAAAAATGTTGGTTTTTACGTTTCCGTGCATCTCAGATTTCTCTGTTGTTTTAAACACTAGAAGGCCTCGGTTGGGTGTCAAAGATGGAGACAAAAATTAGTTCTACAACTTAACAAAGCTGGGTATCTTGATTTCCCCATTAATGTTTATAAAAAAGAACTAATCGTTATGAATCTACTCTCTCCGTAGGTTTTCCGGATTTAATCCGAGGAATTTTCTAGGAACACAAGCTAGGAGGAAATCGAAAAATCAGTCCTTGTTAAGTTATCAGCTAAATTTTATCTTCATTTTGACACCTATCCGAACCTTCTAGCATTTGAAATGGCGGAGAAATTCGGGACACACGGTCATCTAAATCTCGACTCATATTCTGTCTTTATTATGTTGTTCGATGGTATAACGGATATAAAGACAATTGTAGTTCGCGTAATCTATGATGATATGTCTCACATGGGGATAACTTTATGTATATCGATAAGAGCTTCGATTGATATCTAATATATTCAGATTTAGCCTAAGTTGAATTAATAATAGGAAGATTAATTTTAAAAAAATTCTTTTTTTCTAAAAATTGATTTTTTCGGTAATGATTAAATTGCGAACGATTTTTTTTCTAATATACTTCAATCTAGAGAGCTGTATTTTTTTTATCGATAGATACATCCATAGTCTTTCAGAGGAGCGCAAGGAATTTTCTAATTGGTCATCAGTGCTAGGGAAACACCAGGTTTTTCAGAAAATCATGCCTAGGATTTCCAAATTTTTTAGATTTTGATAATCTTTAAAATGCAACAAAGTAACAAGGTAAAAAGATTCTTTCCCTCATCTGAAGTAGTAATGAGCCTTAAAATCAAGCTAATCATCAAAAACTAAGGCAAAAAGAAATATTTTTCATAGTGATTATTTTATATCATTTTTCTTAATAGCAATATTAATTAAAGAACTACTATTGGTTACTCCTAATCAACAAATAAGACAGAAGAAATTAGAATTTTAAAAATCTTAATGCATACCATGATGTATTCAAGATATTTGAGTTTAAGACATATGTAGCTTAAAAATAACTAATAAATAAAGAAAACTTGAAGCTAATCGCCTATTCGTTAGCAAACAGAAATCGAAATTCAAAAATTGTTTAACTCAGTTTAAATGTAGAATACATCTAGAATAGATTTGGAACCAAAGTCTCGGCTTTTGGATTTGCTTTTTGGACCAAATTTACGTAAACAATTCGCAGATTTGACAGTCGTTATCGAATCTCAAACTATTTATATCATTTTTGTTCAAGAACAAACCTACAAGGCAACGCTTTGGTTCCAAAATCTTTTTTATGCTTTTAACGAACTGTAATTTGTAGAAGTCGCTCAAAGTCATTGTGTCAATACCTCAAACCGCTAATTCATTCAATCACGATGATGAACTATGCTATAAAGTTTGTGACTTCTACCCTTAATTTCGACTGATATTCTTCTTACCTGTCTTCAAATCAATGAACCTTGCTTGTACATTCTGAATATTAGATTTATCATTAATAAAAGAAAACCGAACCATTTAGCTAAGATCGATTCATAACATTTGATTCTCTTTAGAAGAATGATTTTAAAATGCACCCGATAATAATACTTTAGTCAAGAAATATAGGTCGGAAAACTCGAGAAAATGGTAACAGCTTGGAAACAGGGATCCAATGATCACATCTGTCTGATTACAATCGGAACTATAAAAGATCTGGCTACTAGATTCGATTACCGAATCCCTAATTCCAATTTTCCCGAGTTTTTCGTGTAGGAACTTGCCAGAATCCTTGGCCTAGATACTTTTTTCTACAAATTGCCATAAACTCTTTTTGGATCAGTAACTTTTCTCGATTAAAAATTCACTCTGTTTAGTAAATTCTATTTCCTATATTTTCAGCCCAAAAGGATGTGTTATCCTTGAGACATAGGATGTTGAAAAGACTGGAGTTTTTACCTTTCTCCTTGTGATAGATCATTGCTTTTTGATATTCAATATCTCAAGAAGCACATATTTCTCTATGCTGAAACTTTCAGGGTATTCTAATATGTATGAGATATACCAATGGGTAAGCTTAATTTGATTTTTTCATAAATATCTTTTCAGAGATTAAAAACTCCGTAAAATTGTAATAACTTGGGTAGAATAACGCATGAGACGAATTCTTATTGACTTCTAATAGTCTTATCAAAAACTAGTTACGAACAAAATATCAATTCGATTGACGAGTAAAACTATTATAGTTATGTGCAAAGAAAAGATTATAATAAGATGAAATATTTCATGTAATCTTTGTGTAATTTTGATTATTTTAAGTTCACCATTTGGAATGGTAAATAAGCCTAAAACAACTTCATTTCATCCAACTCGTCGTCCAAAATCTTTTGATACTGAATATACAAAAGAAAATTTAAGTCAAAAAGCTGCTAAATCTCTTCGACAAGAATCGTACGTTGATTATCTGTTGTTGTTTTTTTTCATAAAAATTATTGTTGTTTTTTTATGATAATTTATTTAGACGACCATATAAAACGAATACAGTTCAAAAAGAACGTTTTAGTCAACATACAGTTGCTGTTCATTTTAAAGTAAACATTTCTTAAAGTCAAACATTTTTTAAAAATATTTCTCTCGTAGAATTCTCTTGCTGAATTACTCGATAAAATGAAAGATGCTGAACCATCTTTTGTCAGGTATGTAGATCACTATGTAAATATCATTTGTACATGGGTGGTAGTAGAAGAGGATGTTTTTTTTCTTTTCTTTTCTATCACTGCTGCCCAGTCGGTTAGATTACTCAACATTCTCTTAAATTCTATTGTATTTGTTCTCTTGTTACCTTCGCGTTCGTGACAATGATACAAATTGTTTAAATGTATTGTGTACATCGACAATGAAAAACTAATAAAGAAATCTATGTGTGAAGTTTACATGAAGGTAGACGTATTCATTTGTGTATTATATAGAATAACAAAGGATAGATTTATCATTCAATCTTTAGTTTATATTTATTGAATGTATTTGATTAAACAACGTTTTTATTCGAGTATGTAAAATTAGAAAATAAAAATAAAAAAAAACTTTAAAGATTTGTTGATTCCGAAATTTACTATTTGTTACTTGTACGATTAATTTACACGATTACTTACCGTCGAAAGGTTTATTTCGCTTGCGTCTTTTCTTTTTTTGTTCGCATTGCGTGCTTGGATTTTAGTTAGTTTCTTCTCTTCAAACGAACGTTTGTTTGTTTCATCAAAGATTGAGAAGAGTAAGGTATATAGTAATATATTTTTTTATGTTTATCTATTGATTAGTCTTAAATGTTGAGTAACGAACTAACTAGAGCAAGTTTTATTGACATTTTATATTTTGTTCGATTCGTTTCTAATTGTATGTCTAATGTCCGATTTGAATTCTTTTTCAACAAAATCTACTTTGAAAAAATTTTTTATTGATCAACAATATTCAAATGATATATGGCAAGATTTATCGGATGTAACATCAACATTTATGTATGATGATCAAAATCTTGATATATCATCATTATCAAATGAAAAAAATACAAATAGTTGGCAAACAATTAATGATTATAAGGCAATACCAAAATCATATGGTTTCGATAGTGAACAAGCTGGTTATTGTCGATTTGATCGACATGGTCATTGGCTTCTTGTATCACCTTCACATCCTTTTCACGATGATGGGAATAAAGCTATTACATATGACGATACGAAACATTTATCAAAAGATTCAAGTTCACAACAAATTGAACATACATTTCCTGATTCATGTGAAAGTTTAACTGTTTCTATCGATTTTCATGTACCAACCGATGAATTAATAACAGATAATGATGATACAAATGGACAAAATATGGCTGTTTGCAATAATCAAATACAACACTATGATAATATAACATCAGATGAGATATGCACAATTCCGAGGTAGACACAAAAATAGCAGATATATTGTAAATTTATCACGTAAATATTATATTTTTGAATTACGCGTGAAATTTCGTTCTACGAAATATAAATAAGGTCGTTATTGCGATATGTAAGTCATTCATTTACTTCGAAAGTATTACGTTCAAACGATGGACTAGTACCTACCTATTCAAACATAGTATTCATCACATGGTAGCATACATTTTCAGTGCTGATAAGAGAAGTCTTTCAATTGATAAAATCACTTTTGAGTCGAGATTATGTAAATCTAAATGAGCTATGAATACTTTTTTGTTATTGCTGCGAAGATATTGCAATTTTTACGGAATTTTTTAAAGTGAATGTCATGATCCTTCTAAGAAATACCAAATAAATTGAATTTCGAATTTTGATTTGAAACTTTGCATAGCGACATGTGTCTTAACAAGAATAGTTTATTGTGAAAGTTTCAGATCTTTTGATTTACTGAAATAAGAACATTAAATTGGTCAGAGCAATGCAAAAGATACGCTATTACTAATATTGTATCTTAGAACGAGAGCAGGGACAAGATCTGAAACTATTCTTTTTAAGACCTGTCTCTATACAACGTTTTAAATCGATATTCGAAAATCAACTTTTCTGGTGTTTTTGAGGGGGATTCCAGCATCTCTTTTAAAAAATACCGTAAAAGTGTAGTATCTCCATAGTAATAAGCAAAGAATACCAACTCATTTCAAAGTATTTATATCTCATTTAAGTGTATATAGCCTCGACACAAAAGAAATTAATCACTCGAAGGACTCCCTTCACGAGAGAGAACTCTGTAACAATTGGATATTTCGATATAAGCCACAATCTAACTCAAATAGATACGCAATTGTAGAAATATCGATGATGATTAGCATTTTGCGATTATCATCTTCTTCTAATTAGTATATAAACATTTCAATAATGTACAATATTCGGTGTTCGTCCTTCCGGAGTTTGAAATCATCTCTTTGATAGAGAAACTTTGGAAAAGACGAAATTTATTTTTTGATAAAATATTCTATTTAAATGTATCTTCATAGATGTATTAAACCAAATCACGGTAAAGTAGCTAATCAATTTGATGAAGAATTAGTTCAAGAACAATTACGTTATAACGGTATACTTGAAATATCTTATATACGAAATCAAGGTTGGCCAGTTCGTTTTATATTTGAAGAATTTTTTTATCGGTTTGTTTTATTTTATTTTCTAAAATAAAACTTTTTTCATTTTTCTTTTTCTTTTAATTAATTAGATATAAATTTATCTCTTATCCTCAAAGTAGTCCAATAAGAATTAATGCAATAACATGCGAAAAAATTCTCAAAGATTTATCATTAACTGATTATGTTATTGGCAAATCAAAAGTAAAAAATAAATTCTTTTTTTTTGTTTCTATTTAACATTTTAAAATTTTTTTATTTTTTTAAGGTTTTTTTAAAATTCGAACATTTAGAAAAATTAAATTATCATTATGAACAGTATATAGCAAATATAATTAAATGTCAAAGAGTAGTTAAAGGTTTTCTTGTACGCAGAAGTCTTTTACGTAAAGCTAAACATTATGCTAATGAACGTCACAGTTTATTAACACAAGTAAATTTAAGTGGAAAACGAACATTAGAAAAACTTGTATCATTACCAAAAGTAAATATTTTTGTTTTTGTGTTTAACGGATGACGCATAATAAACCAGACAAAATGTTATCCTCTTTTTTAGAGTACTTCACAACAAATTAGAATATTCGATAGAGAATTTTCTACCCTACAAAAGTTATATTCTCTTTTATGTCAGAACAAAATTTAAAAGATGAGCACTTACTCGATCGTCTAACTGCGATTTTCAATTGTGTGTAAGCCTTTGCTCATCAAGATCGATGCTAATAGTAAATACACATTTTCTCTTCCGAAAGGATCAACTCGAATTTTGAAAGAGCGCCGCCCTCATCCGAGATAAAACAAACACTGGTCACGTTTGCTCCTCTGCTACCGGGCATAGAGTTCCATTCTGAACATAATAGTAAAATGATTAAATTGAAGGGCTAATTCCTAAAGAGTAAGACTTTTTCGTACCCTTGCCCTATTCTATGAACTGTCTACACTAACCCTACCCGGCAGAACTATGTTGAACAATAGAGATATTAAGACAAGAATAATGATGTAATTCTGTCAGAAAAGTTTTTCCCGCAGGTAGTTTTTCTACAAATCTGAGAATTTTGTGGCATATTTGAAACTTCAGCGAAAACTTTATGAAAAATTTTTTCCATTGTTTTTTTTGACTGACGTAGTTAGACGATTGAGTAGGTGTTCATCTTTTGAATTTTGCACCGAAAAAAACCAAAAAAATGTTTTGACTGGTTTATTATGAGTCACCTGTAAGTTTTAAAAAGTCATGAAATTATTTAGGTCCCAATAAAAAATATAAAACAATTAACAATAAAAATGGATGGTAAATCAGGGCGACGTTCCGGTCATTTTATAAAGAAAAAATCAAAGGATAAAAAGAAAATTGCGTCTGAAGAACCAACATCAATGAATGAACAAGAACATGCTGATATGTTAAAAGTAGCAAAAGTAATATTTTTTGAATTTTCAAAAAACTATCAATTAAAATTTCTTGTTTTTTTTTTTTTTGAAATAAATTTTATAGAAACTGCAATTACTTGATAATGATGAATTCGATGATTTAAATGGTATTGAACATGGAATAACTTCTCCAACACAACCATCTCTTCAAATAAGAACACCCGATGAATTAAAATCATCTTTAGAAGGTTTATCTGAACGTGAAACTCGCATTCTTGTTCAAGATGAATTTACACCAATGGTTAGTAAACAAGGTCAACAAAAAAAATTTCCCATTGAAACAAATATACAATCAGGCTCCGGATTACCACATGCAACAACATTAACATCAGAAGGTCCATTAAAAGTTCATGATGGTGTTATTGCTTCTATGGCTGCTAATATACCTATTGCACCCACAATGAATTTAACAACAGCTGAACAATTAATAAGACAAACAAAAGTTGCTGCAGCAAGTGGTGATTTATTTATGACTGGTAGAGAACTTTTATGATTACGAAAAATAAAAAATGTTGACTTTTTTCTTTGTATTGCTTAGATTGGGCAATCGGACAAGAAGATAAACAACAAATAAAAGCTGCACGTTCTAAATCAGAGCCAAGAAATGTTTTTAGTGAATTACAGGATGAAGATATTTTATCAGAACAAAAACGTTCAATAGTTAGAAAAATTCTTATGTTACAAAGACAAAAATTTAAAGACAATCAAGCGCGTAAAGCACGTAAAACTAATGAATTTGAAAATTCCATATATAGTTTTTCTAATGCAAATCAAACATCAAAACATGATGATGAAAAACCATTATTTGACGAGTAAAATTATTTATTTGTGTTTTTTTTTGTTAAAGAATAACATTATTTAAATATTTGTTTTTTTTATTTAGCGATAGTTTAGATTGTTGGGATGCAGCTAGAGAAATGAATCTTCCAGAAGCATATGAAAAAACAGTTCATTGTTATCGTTTATCAATGCGCATGTTAAAAATCGCTACATATGTGGTACTTAATATTGGTATACTAATAACGGCACTTGTTAGTAAAGGAGCTTTATTACTTATGACAAATTCAGTTGCTAAAGTACAAGAGGTAAGAAAAGTAAATCTTATATGCAAGATCATGCTTTGTCTTGAAAATTATTTCGCGCCTTTGTTCTCAAGATATCGAAATTTTGCTGGATGTCTAAATAAATAGCTAGCGTTCCCTTCAGGTCATGTCAAAAATTGAGTTTTATGTTTCGACTTCAAATTTTGCATGAACAAAGTTCTTAATAAAATTAGTTGATTCTGCAAGTTTTAGCTTTTCTAGTATTTCATTTTACATATGAGAGAATTTCGAATATTCAAATGAAAACTTTGTTTGCGCAAAATTTGAAGTCGAAACTTGAAAGTCGATTTTCCACGTGACCCGATGAAACCACAGGTTTTGTTGAAAAATTCAATAAAACTTCGAAAATACTATGCTCGATTTTTTAGAAATCTTGCTATCATATTTCATCGATGAAATCTTAGTATAAAATACATTAGATAGAAATCTCCATTGGCTTTTAAAATCATTCTTCGGACTCTATTCAATTGTTTAACATTATAGAAAAAACATACATTGTTTTAAAATTTTTCCGTTACTTTATATTTATATAATCAATGTGTTCATCATTATATTTTAGACACCTTATCAAGAACGTTGGGTATGGATGTTATTAATAGCGGTATGTGCTCCATATTTATTTACATTTTTCGACAGTCTTGGTAAATGTTTATTTGGTAATAAACCATGGCCAACAGTGAAAATTTTTACTATCGTATGTTTTCGTTTTGTTTCTTCGAGTTTAATTTTTATAAATTATAAATAGGTGTTTTTCATCGAAACTCTTCATAGTTTTGGTATAGCAATATTTGTTTTTCATATATTACCAAAATTAGATGCAGCAAGAAGTTTATTAATAATGAATGCTGTATGTCTTGTACCTGCTTTTTTAAAATTATTTTTGACAAAATCAAATTCATCGATTGTTCAACGAAGTCTTTTATTTCTAATGGATTTTTTTGCATTTGCTATGCAATGTTCATGTGTTGGAATTGCATTGGCATCGAAATTTTTAAAAAACGATGGACCAGTTACAGTTCAAACAACATCATCATCATTATTTTTACCCACAAGCACATTTTCTATACCATTATTAAATCGACATAAACGTCAAGATGATTTTATGAATGGTAATGTTGATCTATTAGGTTCTGGTATTAGTGGAAATAATGAAAATATTTTATTTACAACACCTGCAAGTAATATGAGTTCAATTGATCAAAATCTACAAACTATTTTAGCTGGATTTCATATTGAATGGGAATTACCTGTAGCTTTAATACTTGTTTCACTTACTTGGTAAGATATGTACGAATGGATAAGAAAGTGGAAAACAACAGGGAAGAAATTAATCTAAATAATTCGGCAATGACAGTAGATACCGATCTGTAGCTTTCAGCATTTGATTTCAAAAACTATTTGATAAAAATTAATAGAATCCAAGATAATTTGACTGAATAGATATGCAATATTATGTGCTCAATATTGAGATATGATCAGTGAATCATACGAATCATGTCTCTGAACTCGAAATCTTAGGTACTTCTATTCTGAAGCATCGAAATGGGACACTATATTCATGCAATATTTAACGAATATGAGGAATTTTATTTAGAAAAAAGTTGTCCAAAGTTCTCCTCTTTCGATTGATGCAAATCACAGGTCGCTAGTTGTCATTATGGTTGAGCTATTAAACTTACATCCACTTCTATTCAATTCTGGCATAGACAGTAGTAGAGCGTGTCACGATCATCATTGAATATTCTAGTTCACACACCATTTCTTCCAAATAATACGAAATACTTTACATAATTATTAGGGATGAGTGCAACCAATTGGTTTTGGTCCCGATACCGATACCAGCCTGAAAAAATGTTTACTTCAGATTTCGCGCTTAGTAATACATGTATTTCCTTCATCAAGTTCTAAAAATTATTAGACCTTTCTACAGACAAAATTTTAGATTGAATTTCTGTCACTTGTATTTTTGGGAATTACCTACAAATGAATCGAAAATCCAGTAAACTGACCATAACTCAGCGCCAACGGCCCATGAGAACAAACTCTTTTAGGCTTTGAGATATAGGTATAGGTTTTAAAATGAACTAAAACGACAGGCTGCAATTGGGGTAGTTCCCTCGTGAATAAGAAATCTTTTCGCTAATTATTTTTAGTTTCCTAAATAGATTGATCAAATTTTTATATGCATCAATGTTTTTTTCTAGGTGGGAAAATTTTGTTGATCGAGATATAAAAATTGGTGGTCGTACATTAGTACATATGAAATTATTAAAAGAAAACATTCTTGCAACACGACCAAAAACATCAATAATAATAACATGTTGGAAAATTCTTGTTACTGTTTTATTTGCATATATATTTCATCATGGAATATTTAATACATCAGTTATTTTTCCAATTAGTAACAATAATGAACAATTAGAAGATCCATTACCAAAATTATCTTTAGGACAAAATTCATGGGCAGCATTAGGTTTTGATCAACAACCATCACAAGGAATGTTTCCTATGTTACCACCACGTGAACGTCGTTCTATTGCTAATACGTCAGACTATATAAAACGAATTAAAAGACAATTTGATAATGATTTACCAAGTAATTTTGTTTATGATGAAGAAGGATTAAACTCCATTGCTGGAGGCGGAGGAGGAGTAGATGGAGGAACTAATAATCCGGGAAGTGAAGGAACAAATCCAAAAGATCGTTGGATTATTTATTTAACTCCGATGATATTAAAAATTCTAGCAGATGTATTATGTTTTTATATGGGTCGTTTAGCGTGTAAACTTTGTATGCAACGTATATGTTTTGCTTTACCAATAACATTAGTTACACCATTAGCATTGACAATATTACTTGTTATGTGTTCTGTTGCACCACAATCAACAGTTTTTATAGAAAATTTTCTTTTTTGGAGTTGTTATGCTGATTATGCAAAAGAATCATTTAAATGGCAAGTTATATGTGGTTTATTTTTATGGTGGTTATCAGAATTATGGATTGGTGGTCATATATGGTTTGGTAAACGACAACGCTTAGCATTTACAGAACGGTAAATAAATAATTTAATAAAATTTTTGTTTTATAACATATTTATTTCTTTTTTATTATATAGTTTATTTGTATCACCACGTTATTGTGCAACATTACTTGAACAATCTTTAATGATGAATAGACGTCGAAATGAACGTGATGAATTATTAACTGGTATATATGATGAAATGAGTACAACAAATGGTGAATCAGAATTTGATGAACAAAGTATGGAAGAATTATCAATGGAAAAAAAATTAAGTGCTGATGTACATACGAAAATATATTCATGTGCAACAATGTGGCATGAAACTGAAACGGAAATGTTACAATTATTAAAATCAATTATGAGGTTTGTTTTATTTTAAGATGAATTTCAAATATTAAAATATTAATATCATATAATAATCATTTCTATTGTCAGTAAACATCTCTGGATAGTAGACTTAGTAGTTGTAAATAACTTAATGTGAATTTGTTTAGAAACTTCTCATTCCATATTTAGATCGTTTGATGTCAAATCTATAATGATTTTCTTAAAAAAATTTGTATATGTTTTATATTTAAGATTGGATAGTGATCAATGTGCACGTCGAACAGCTCGAAATTATTTACATCTTAAAGATCTTGATTATTATGAGTATGAAGGACATATATTTTTTGATGATGCTATGGAAGAAGATGACAACAATGAACAAGTATCAAATAAATTTGTTCAACAACTACTTGGAGTTGTTGATCGTGCTGCTACGTATGTCTTTTCAATTTTATTTTTGTTGTAATTTTTAGATTTTTCTTTTTTTTTGAAAATATTTATTAGAGCTATCCATCAATGTCCAATGAAAATTCCTCCACCATATAAAACCCCAACACCATATGGTGGTCGATTAACATGGGTATTACCAGGTGGAAATTTTCTTATTGCACATATAAAAGATAAAACAAAAATTCGACATAAAAAACGATGGAGTCAAGTAATTGAAAAAGTTCTTTTCGTTTATTTGATTCTTTTTTTTTTTTTAATAAATCTTCAGGTTATGTATATGTACTATTTGCTTGGTTATCGTCTATTTGGTGATTTAAATATAATAGAAAAATTATATAAACGAAAACGAAAAAAAAATTCTTCGAAAAATAAATCTAAATTATTTAAAGGTTTTGGAAATTTACTTAATAATATGGATAATAAAAAACGTATACAAGTAAAGAATTTCAAAAGAAAAACAAAGAATATTTAATATAAAAAAATGTTAATTTTTGTTTTCACATATAGATGGAAAATACATATTTGTTAGCACTTGATGGTGATGTTGATTTTCATCCTGAAGCTGTACGTTTACTTGTGGATCGAATGAAAAAAAATAAAAAAGTTGGAGCTGCTTGTGGACGTATTCATCCAATTGGAAGTGGTAAAAATCTTTTTTCTTTTCAATTTTTTCTTTTCTATTCATTATAAAACTCTAAGGTCCTGTTGTTTGGTATCAAAAATTTGAATATGCTATTGGTCATTGGCTTCAAAAAGCTGCTGAACATATTTTAGGTTGTGTGGTAAGAAAATAAATTTATTCTTTTCTCATATGAAATAAAAATAAATCTTTTCTTTGAAGATGTGTAGTCCAGGTTGCTTTAGTCTTTTTCGTGGTTCAGCATTAATGGATGATCATGTTCTTCGTACATATTGTACAAAATCAGTTGAAGCTCGACATTATGTGCAATATGATCAAGGTTTTTTTTTTTCAAAATCAATCTTTCAATTATTATTATTGTTATTTTTTTTTTTTTGACTTTCTTTTATAGGTGAAGATCGTTGGTTATGTACACTTTTATTACAAGAAGGTTATCGTGTTGAATATTGTGCTGCATCAGATGCACTTACTTATGCACCAGAATCATTTCATGTTAGTTTTAATTTAGTTTATTTAGAAAAGAGTTGAATTTTTATTTTTTTTTAAATAATAGGAATTTTTTAATCAACGTCGTCGATGGGTACCATCAACTATTGCAAATATTATTGATTTTCTTGCTGAATATAAAAGAATTGTTATTGTTAATGATAGTATATCATATTTATATATAATCTATCAACTTTTTTTAATGGTTTCCACTGTTCTTGGTCCAGCAACAGTACTTTTAATGATTATTGGAGCATTCAATGCTTGTTTTGGTATGTTTTTAGATTTGAATACGAATCTATTCGATATTGATCTTTAATTGATAATATGACAGTACGAAGTATTTCATCAAATAAGTCAAAATTATTTAGTTAGAATTTCACTCGACTTTCACAATATAGTATAAACATTTTCTCACAAAGCTATTTTGTAACATTGAGTGTGTTTCCATAGCAACTGTGGACAACCGACGTCAGGCATAGTGGCATAGCCTAAGATAGATTAGACCTACGATCGCCCAGAAGAAATAAAAATATAATAACTACCACTACTGTAACAATATCGCATAGATTTCCCCCCAAGATCATACGGTACTACACTAACAAGATAAAAAAAAGGAAAATTCAACTTAAAAATGCTTTATTCTTCAAGTCTTGATATAATAATTAAAAAATCCTATTAGGACACGGAATATTATGTAAAGATTTATCTACATCTTCTAGGTACCAGCCTGTGGCAATCGATGTATATGTCTGTCTTGCCTGCTTTTTTTTATTTGCTATTATGTTTTCATACAACAACAGATTTTCAAATTCGTGCGGCAGCATTTTTTTCAGCTGTTTATGCCATAATAATGATGGCAGTTATTGTTGGTACGACAATTCAAATAGCAGAAGATTCTTGGACATCACCAAATGCTGTTTTCTTAATGTTATTATTTTCTATATTCTTTATTGCTGCTTGTATGCATCCACAAGAATTTTGGTGTATTGTACCAGGTTTATTATATTTTTTATGTATACCAAGTGGATATTTATTTTTACTTATTTATTCTCTTTGTAATCTTAATATTGTATCATGGGGTACGAGAGAAGCACCGAAAAAAGTTAAAAAAAATCAAACAAAAGAAGAAATTGAACGTGCACGAATGCAAGAATTAACACAAGTTAAACAAAGATCTGCTGGATTTTTTAATCAAGTAAGAATTAATAAATAAAACTTTTAAAAAAACACACAGAGAAAGATTTGTATTGATTATTATCTTATAAAAGGTATTTGCAAATTTTAATTTTAAAAAATATGATCAACGAATACGTTTATATGCACGTAAATGGCTTGGTCTTGAACAATCAGGACTCAATGGAATTTTATTAAAACAAATTTTAGGTGCTGTCGAACGAATGGAAAAAGTAATTTTAATCACTTGTCATTTTTGAAAACAAAAACAAAAAAGAGAATATTTTCTTTTAGAGTAAATTTGATGAAGAAATGGAAGCTGTAGCAACAACAGGCTTATATCCACCAATATCTAAAACACAAGCTGGATCTGAAATTGATGCTAAATATAGTTTAATGCAATTAGCAGCTCGTGCTGCTTCACCTCAAACAACAGGTGGACCTGTTAATCGTGCTAGTTATCCACAAATTGATCATCAACAACAAATTGTTTATCGTGGATTAAATAATGCAAGAAGTACACCATATGGACAAATAATGTCTTATGCTGGTGTTACAAGACCATTTGAATCTCCACAAGTGATTAAACGTGATGAATTAGGTAAGGATTTGTAATATTGTTCTAATAAAAATAAGAATTTAAGGTGATGATTTTCATGATTAATTTAAGCAAATGTGTTTTCATAGAGTTGCAGATTTCTTTATAAAACTTTCAATAAACAAAAAATAATCAAAATAAAAACAGATTATCAAAACATGAAGAGAAAGACTATAACTTGTACGATACTCAAGACTTATAATTAGATATGTCATGAAAAAGACATTATAAACATAGAATGACGATCGAATTGGCAGTTATTAAGAGAGCAGTCTCTAAATTGATTAATCACTCTTATTCTTCCGAGATGATACTTTTTTTTTAATAGAACGTTGTGATTTTCTCTCAGAAACACTAGGAAAAATGATTTTCGACTGTCAATCTATAACTACATAAAGAAGACGATTAGATTGGTTTATATAAAAAAAATTCAGAATTTTTTCAACTGAGTCTCTCTGAAATATGAAGCTTTCAAAAATCTACATGATGTATATACTGCCTATTAAAAGAGCCTATACCTTGAAAGTTCTATATCTTGAAGAGACTTACTTCAAAAATTCGAAAGCTTTTTACACAAACTACTCTAATTGACGTATTTTTTGCAGTTTGAAATTGAAGCTCGAACTTTTGGTTTTGCTGCAAATATCGGGTTCTACAACCTAAATTCACTAGCAGCGATGGATCTCCTAACAAACAAGTCATGGTCATGAATCCTTTCCATCGTAGACATGCTTCACTAAGGTCTAAAAAATGCATTAATTACCATCTTCGAAATGAGTGAACACCTTGGAATGTTTTCTTGTGAGACAAGTTTTTATAGGTATCGTTTATTATGTGACAGTGTTAGATCTTTTCGTAGTTTCTATATTGGAATATACAAAAACATCTGAAACATTCATAATAAACTATTCTCATAAAGATTGATCTCAGTTCAAAGCTTCGAATCAAAATTCAAAAATCATTTTTCCTATTGTTCCTGAGGGGCCTGCAGTACTCAATTAAAAAATATCTTGAATATGTATTATCTCAACAGCAACAAATTAAGGGCCCAAACTGCTTTCAGGATATTCATAGTGATTAGAATCTACATGATGCGCATAGTCTCAACTCAAAAGTGATTAACCACTTGAAGGACTTCTCTCAGCCCATTTTATTATGCAAGCTATCTCATTAGATACGTTCCAAGTTTCATACTTTGTTGTGTATGTGTAAAAGTCAACATAGAAAACAGAAAGCTGCTAGCACTATCCTTGAGGGATTGAAATGTGAAACACAATATAGCTGCTGTACTTAATAACAGGAATATATTCTATCTAATTTGAGACAAATTTGTTCACAATTCTTTTATTCAATCTTTCAAAAATGTAATAAGGAAGTAATTCGTTTATTATAATAAGACATTATTGATATATCCGTCTTTGATCAGTCATTATTCACGTGTTTGCCATGTTTGTTAGGGAATCTAAATTATCTATAACTGTCTTTTCTATATTCAGCTAATAATATATATATATATTTATAACGAAAACATTTGCTTTTGCAAACAAATATAGAACATATTTTGTTTTTTTTAGTTAATCCTGCATGGATATTTCAGGAATCATTACGTGATTCTGAAGTTGTAATGCTTGATCCACGTGAAATAAAATTTTTTCGAGAATTAATTGACCGTTATTTATATCCATTAGTTGAAGATAAAGATCATCAAAAAAAAATGGTTCAAGATCTTAAATCATTACGTAATAATGGTTGTTTTATATTTTTTATGATTAATACATTATGGCTTGTTATTATATTTTCATTTCAACTTGTTTCGGAACGTATACGTGATTATGTATTTATACCAATAAAACGTTTACATAATGAACCCTTACGTTTTGAACCACTTGGTTTTGGATTTTTAGTTTTTTTTGCAAGCATTTTACTTGTACAATTTGTTTCTATGTTATGGCATCGTTATGGAACATTATTACATTTATTAGCATCAACCGATTTAAAAGTTGGTCAACGAAGTCGTGGAAAAAGTGGTCGTGGTCATCGACGTGGAGATTTTACAACAGATAATGTTGAAGATGCTGTTGAACAAGTTAAAGTTTTACAACAATTAAAAGGTTTTGATGAAGAAGGTTTACCTGAACCTGATTATGATATTAATGATGATGATAAACAAGCAACTGAGCCTGATTTATCAACAACAGGACTTGTCTATCGTGCAAGTGGCCCAAGATATATAAAAAATTCTGCTTGCACATCACAACAATGGAGTGATATAGCTAAAGTAAATGATATGCAAAGAAATTTAGATACAACTGATCATAGTGAAATAAGTCAAATGTAAGAATATAAAATAAACGTATATTTTTGCTTTAATATATAAAATTAAATTTATTTCTAGGGCTGGTTATATATCAGGTTCAGTTAAAACATATGGAACGAGTTATGATGCAATAAAACGACGTCAAATATCTAATAAACGTCATTTATATAATAAATCACTTGATCATGTTTTTAAATCTCGTTATCAAGCCTTAACACAACAACAACAACAACATTCACATAAAAATCCACGAGTTAAATTAACTGATGTCTTTCAACAACAACAATTAGCTATACCAAAAAGTAGACGTACACCAAGTGCATTAACAGCACGTGATAGTGTTATTGGTACTAATAATCAACAATCAGCTATTTCAAAAAAATATCGAAGAAAATCTAAAGATCGGCATTTAGAACATTTGTAGTTTGTGTTTTTGTGTGTCAATATTGAATATGTATCTTTCGCTTTTCTTTTTCTTTCTCTTTTTTTTTGAATAATACACTTGTGAAACAGAGTAAAAGATAATATTCAAAATTAATCTTCTTGTACACATCACAATTTGTAATATAACATGTATAACTGATTTTCTGTTTGAGCCAAGAGGGAAACCGCACGGATGATACCCTCCATATCTTTCAGCAACTGAGTACCTTTCAATAATTTTGGGTGCTGTAGTTTCCCATTTGATCCTTGGACTTTTCTACTTTTCTGAAAAGATTATTATTTTTGAAAATTTGATGTGCCATTCAGATGTAGCATCATCAAAAATGGTCATAGACAGTAAAAAAATCGCTTTGAGCTGTGGTATAATCAGACGAAGAATGAATGACAACTCAATCCCATCCCTACTAACTGTTGATTTTCGATTAAAAATAGGGCTTGAGTGTCTTGTAGAAGTGTTGCCAGAGAATCTTCCTGTACCGACACGACCAGGAGACTGAACTTTCCTATTTCGACTGCTTTCTGTTCACGCCACTACTTAGTTTAATTGTATTTCATGTGAATTATTATCATCAATGTTGATATCTTTAGACTATGCTTATTATAAGAACATGGATAAGATTAAATAGGAATAGGTATTTAATAAATGTATGTATAAGTATTATATTTCATCTGATACATACTTTTATAGTAAAGATAGTTTTCAGAAGTCAATATTATCGATGAAACGATATGTACGATATGATGAACAATAGGAAGAAAAATAACAAGTACTAATATAATTTCATTACATCTTTCCTCTTAACTTATTATATTAGTTTACACATGTAGGAGAAATTTGAAGACAATATGAACTAATATAACCATTACACATGATAGGCAAACTGATCTTACTAGAACTTTATTGTTATGATATTAATTGAAGTATGATGAAATAGCATAGAAAGAAAAAGTATTTTTTCTCTATCATTCTATATAAAAAGAAAGCTTTTTTCAAGCTTATTATACGGTACTTAAATGTCACTGCCATTACTTTTGGATGTCCTTTAAATACAACAGAAAGTATACAGGAAATGTTAGTTTCTTCTCTATGTGAATATAGTGTCTTGTAAGATTTGTTTTAAACACTATGTAAGTAATCGAAAATCTGCTAGTTCCTTAGGATACGATTCCAGTAAATTAGAAACATAGAGCATAAGATTCTTCATATGTCGATGTATTTTTTTTCTTGTTGAGAGTAAAGAAAATTTTTCAGAATAAAATACTTCTAGAGTGTCTATCATTTGTGAGTATTTTGAATAAAAACTTTGAAAACAAATATTTTCTCTTGTATATCTAATGGGAAAATTCGAATGTAGAGTATTAGTTTCTCAATTATCAACATCCTAGTTTTCATATTAGATATACAAAAGAAAATATTTGTTTTCAAAGTTTTTATTCAAAATATTCACAAATAATAAACACTAACAGTATTTAATTCTGAAAAATTTTCTTTACTATCAACAAAAAAACACACTGACGTGTGCCGAATCGGGTGCTCTATCTTTTTAACCTATTGAAATTGTAACTTAGGTAATGGTTGATTTTCAATCTGACCCAGTGGTATCCTTAGGCATTTTAATGGTTTTCACTTTAAAACACGTTGGAATGTATGAAAAATATTCGAATTGTACGTTTTAATGCAGTTATTTGTTTAATGTATTTAAATTTCTGAGTTTTCACTCATTATAATGCTGTTCAAGGTAAAATTATATCAATTGTTCAAACACAAGAATTCAAATATTTGTTGAAAGTTAAAATGTGTTGCAAAAAAAGTGATTGTTGTAACGCGTTAATTCTTCATTTATGACTGCTCGAGTTTGCAGCAACGAAAACTTGTTGTACAGAAATTTTTTTCCACTTTGAAAACAAAAGCTGCATATGAGTAGGGTCAGCTAACGGTCACCCTCGCATTCGAAGATTCGAAATCAGAAAAGTGTCTCTGCAATCGAAAGTTCACTATTGACAGATTATCAAACATGTTACAAGCTCTGAGATACCTTCGTTATGAGTGATATAAGCCTCATTTTTCTTCCACTATATATATATATAAAGAAAATTTATTGACCAATTTTACCAAAAAAATATGATTTTGAACTTTGCTAAATTGCATTTTTGTCTGAAAGATGATCAGTAGTTTTAATATGCTTTCGTTGTAAGAATAAAGCTTAATTACTTGAACGATAAAACTATCTTTGTATTACTCGTGAATTAGGAAAAAGATATATTTTTATCATGGTAATTTGAAAATTTCAGATCCTTAAAACTTCGACTGTAAAACGTCCAAAAAAAGATGAAATTCCGTAACGAACAGTATTTTTAGTTTTTCTATTGTGTGCAGTCAGGATTATTAATGACCTAATATTCTGAACGCTTGTGGAGAACTGAACAACTTATGTGGAGAATGTTTATTTATATATCATTTCGTTTCATAGTACGATGCTAAACTCTCGACCTACCCTTAAAAAAGTTCCATTTTTTGAAATTCCGTAACGGTCAGTACTTTTTTAATGATTCAGCGCTGATGAAACAAAAATCAATGAAATTTCTATTGGTTGTAGATCTAAATGGTCTCTATCTATGATAAAAATTACAGAGAGTTCGCATTTATCATTAGTGAAATAGAGATGTTGCAATGTAAAAATATGAAATTCCATAACGTTTGGCTATGTCCACATATATAAGAAGTTATACTTTGTAAATTGTCGAGTTTTTCATGCTGCATCTTTTGATATCTTTCATTTTTTATTAATCCAACGCATTAAATAATTAACAATTCAAATATAAAATGCAACCATTTATTATACTTCATCTATTAGAATTAGATAGTTTATTGAGTACATATTCGTTAATAATAATTATAAACATGAGTTCGAGATTTACTTTTGTTATCTCAATTTCAAAAAAAAAAAACTTCATTCAACTATTGAACAACTATTTGAAAATCAAATGTATCTAATGAAATAAGAGGCAAAAAAAAAAGAAAAGAATATTCGTTCATTCATCACTATCTTCATGGTAGCGATTATCTTTAACATAAATTTTCATTCTTTATTTGAAACGTCAATATGAAGAAATCAAAAAACAAACAAAAATTCGTCCGTCGACGAGTTTGAAAAAAAGTATGGCGCTATATAAAAAGAAGTAGAAATAAACGTTTATATCATAAATGGCATTTTTTACATGTTTCGATGATCTACCCGATCTGGTATTGATCGAGCTCTTTTCATATTTATCATCTATTGATATTCTCTGGGGATTTACTTGTCTTAATCATCGTTTTAAAATGTTAATAACCGAACGAGGTTTCTTTTATCATATTAATCTATCACTTGCACGTTATCATCAGTTTAATAGAATTCTTCATTTTCTTCCATTAAACAATATTCAATCACTTGCAATTGATTGTGATGCATCTCCACGTCAATTAAATTGTTGGCCTTATTTACCTTGTTTAAGAACTTTTCTTATCATTGGTTTATACAATCATGATGATCTTTTAAGATTTCTTTTGCTTCATGCAGCTACACTCACTCATCTCATTATCCAATCAAGTGAAAGAATAGTACCGGTAAGCATTACCAGTTTGTCTTAATACATATAGAATTATACGAAAGGAGCGGAATCATTTGAGTAAGAATTGAAACCGTAATATAATTCTTCCTTAAAATTTGTTTATAGCATTCATTAAAATAATAGAAATTATTATCATTTTTTGAATATATCAAATCAATCAAAACTGGCATAGAATATGCTAAAGTTGAGATTTTTGTTAGAGAGATTATTCGTCAAGATCAAGAGATTTCATTTTGAATTCTACAATCAATCCAATTTGTGCTAGCCTTGATTCTTAGTTTAACACTATTTATTCAATGTCTTTTTTTTTAGGATGGTTACTCGGCCAAATTCGAATATCCTTTAGGCGACATGGTTACCCTAATAGATAATATTATTCTTTTTCATTTACCTGCACTTCGATCTCTCGATTTGGGCATGGATTATTACGGTACATGTTGGTCCATTACAACTGCAATAGTTCCTCTTACCTATCTTCGTCTTGCATTGCCATGTATGGACACTTTAGTACTTCTTATGTCAACACAACCATTACCCAATACATTACGTCAATTACACATAAAACTAAGTAGCGGTTGCAGTATCAGTCGTTCTTCTACGTCAACATCTAATCCTTTGATTCGAATGGTTAATTTACATACATTTACTGTTATTCAAACATTTTTCTCCAAGTTCACAATTGAATGGACAATATTCGAAAATCTAACATCTTCAAATGTTATGCCTATTCTTCAACATGCTAATATATCCCTTTTTATTAATATTAATGACTTAAATCGTATTAGTTCATCGTCACTTTTTACTGATCATCGTCATGTCGATGTTCATTTCACTTTTAATCTTATCAATTGTCCTCAATATATAAAGGTAACTCAATATATACCACGTGGTAATCGATTTCATCCACGAGAAATAATCGGTGTGACATTTGTTGTTAATCATTGGTCTAGCAGATCAGAATGGTTCACTGATAAGGATCCTTTTGTAAGTTATTGTTCAATTATATTTTTTTGTATTTGATTTCAATATTAGAGACAAACGAAAAGAAAAAAATCTTTATTCTTTACTTGATAATCTAACTCTGATTTAATAATATGTTAATACATTCTTTATATTTATAGAGTTCTGATCGACAATATTATCACCATATGTGGTATACTCTTCCATGGACATTTGATGAATTCTTTCACGAATATATTCCATACAGATGGATTACTAATATACAAGTTTTTGAAAAATCTTCTCAANTAAATCTTCGAGTTCTTGTTCAAGTCTTTCTAGTTCATTATTTAGTTGCTTGATTTGTTCATCCAATCGACGAATTTCTGCTTCGTGGTCTTTTGATGCTTGCTTAAGTTCTTCGATCCGTATTTCGACCGCTCGTAATTCATTCTTGGCGTCTTGTTTTTCTCTCTCCAAACGCTGCAACTCACTATTCACTTTCTGTATTTCAAGATCTGCTTCATCATTATTGTTGAAATTCGAAGCCATATTGAATAAAAAAAAGTTACGAAAAAGAAATCTAAAATAATTTGTAATATCATGTTGTATACATATAATATAATGCCGTAAGACCTATGAAGTTATCTATTATTGAGAATGTTATGTAGGAAAAGTCAGGTATACAAGAAATGGATTACAATATATTTTTTCTTTCTCTGTCAGAATGAAAGCAAGGGCAAAACTACGAAAGAAATGAGATGACTATTGTAAAGTCACCTTGCTTCAGTGGCGTAGCCAAGGGAGGGGCAAATGGGCAATTGCCCATTTTATTTAGAGATTTGCCTATTGTAATTTTTATGTGGAGATTCTTGCCCATTGAAATTTCTCTTTTTCAAAGTTGTTTGTTCATTTTTGAAATTAGATAATAACTCTACTATTTTTATTTCGTCGGAATCACACATGCACTCCTTGCTTGTTCTTTCTATAAAGAATTAAGAAAAGAAGAAGAAAATAATCGTTTTTGCTATTTTAACCAGGGTTGCCAGGTGAAAACTTAAAACTAGGAATTCTTGTTTTCAAAATCAGAAAAAAAATTAGAATTTTTCTCCGAAATCGGAAACTAATCAGAAAGAGTAACTTTTTTGCAAAAAAAGGGGTATCATGTTGACATGCTTGCACAAAATGCTTCACTTTTTTTGTTTACCGCCTCACACTTTATTTCCAAAAGTATTTCATAGAAAAAAAGAAAGACAATACAAACATTATATAGCCTAGAGTAAAAGATTGTGTACTGTTAGCTGAGGAGATTGATCATAGTCGGATCAAATGAATGCTCTCACTGTCAAATCAACTACTATCGGTTTCAAATTATAGTGCGCGTGGTTGTTTTTTGAATATTTTCAGAATGGAAACAGCTGGAGACCTGTGGTTTTCACCATTGAACACAGAAATGTTGGGGCCCAATTTCAATGCAAAAACTTGATTGGTTCATAATGGACCAATCAGATGAAATCCCAACGGACATTTTGTAAACAATATTTTGAACGCAGTTCTGATATTGTTATGGATTCTATCATGACCATTCGGTAGAAAAAAATGTTCTCTTTCGATCTAGTCAAGGCTCAACTTTCTATCTCATTTAGTTGAGGAGTTATAAGGGTTTTACTGAGACCCCGATTTCGGCCAATTCAAGCAGAATCGTTCGGAAAGCGACCTTGGAAGGGGTAATTCACCACGCTGAGTCGAGTGGCAGTTTTTATTTTTCCATCCAAAATACATTAACGCTATAATTTTAATATTCCTCAAATTAGGACTCCAGCCGCTAGATGACGCCAGAATGTGAAATTTCAGGAATATTAAAATTATAGCGTTAATGTATTTTGGATGGAAAAATAAAAACTGCCACTCGACTCAGCGTGGTAAATTACCCCTTCCAAGGTCGCTTTCCGAACGATTCTGCTTGAATTGGCCGAAATCGGGGGTCTCAGTAAAACCCTTATAACTCCTCAACTAAATGAGATAGAAAGTTGGGCCTTGACTAGATCGAAAGAGAACATTTTTATCTACCGAATGGTCATGACAGAATCCATAACAATATCAGAATTGCGTTCAAAATATTGTTTACAAAATGTCCGTTGGGATTTCATCTGATTGGTCCATTATGAACCAATCAAATTTTTGCATTGAAATCTGCCCCCAACATTTCTCTGTCCAATGTGAAAACCGCAGGTCTCCAGCTGTTTCCATTCTGGAATTATTCAAAAAACAACCACGCGCACTATAATTTGGAACCGATAGTAGTTTTACGTACTTAAAGTTTGAAGATTCAAGTCATTTTTTAAGAGCAACTCAATGTATTTTTACCTTTAGAGAATAGTAGTTGCATATATGCCTTATAGTGATTATGAACGTATTCTTAGTTGATGATTCAACTTGTTCATGTCAGAATATACTGCTAAAGTATCATTTTTCAATGCATTTTAAAATTATTGAAGGACAAAGAAATCTTTTTTAACACGATTAAAATCAGCTCATGATGGTTGTAAGTACAGTTCTCAGTTTATGTCAATCGTCAGGGAACTTTTTCTGATCACTAATTCAGAGACCGAATTAAACGGAGTAATTCTCTACAAGATGAGATATCTTCAAGATCTCTACAATGTGCTTTAGTTGATATACAACAACATTATGAAAGTTCTAAATTCATTGTTTTCCAATTTTCTATAGCAAAATCATATTTGAATCTTCAATCAAAGTGCTGTATCTCAGCCGAAGAACATCGCAGAGGACTTGCCGATGTCTCATTTTGTAGTAGAAAACAAAATTTTTATTTCCTTATATTATTGTTGACAATTTCTTCTATCGTTTACGACAAAGGAAAAGGTGTGCTGAATAATTTTCCTATTCACGATATAATTCATATAATAATCTGTAAATGAATCAATATCGAGCTCAATTTTATACAAAATGTATCATAATTGAATGAAATATATCGACATCTAGTGACAGCAAAGATCAACTGGTTATTTATACATAACCAACGATTCTACAGAATGATGAATGATATATATGTCAATGATGAATCAAGCATTTGACTCATTTTTCAAAAAAATTGAAAAAAAAATGGTTTCCAGTCCATATCGAAAAGTTTTATATGATGTATCTCCTCATGATTTTAAAATTCTTGATAATGATCATATCTATGAAATGAATAGTGAAATAAATCATTCAATATCTTCTTCATCATATCGTCATATTTACTGGTCAACAGTAGCTGAATCTGGTTTAATAACTCAACAAGTAAGCTTGTAAGTAATATATTTACAAAACTTATTTATTATTATTAAAATTTCTAGAGTAATATTATTTATAATACTTTTTATTCATTTGGATAATGATAATCTTCATCCGAGAAATATTTTAATTATAAATGCATTAATTGGTATCATTGGTTTATTTGTTTATCGAAGGCATATTAATATAAAATTATGTAAAATAAAAAAAATTTTAATGTTTTTTTTTTTGTATCGAAAAATTATTTTAATACTTTTTCTTTTGTAGTACAAGAAAATTTAAAAACTTTATTAATATTTCTTTTATTTGGTTCAATGGTATCACCTGTTGTTTTTACATTAACGAAGACAATAAGTACAGATACAATTTATGCAATGAGTACATTGATGATGTTAACTCATTTAATATTTTATGATTATGGAGCTGAAACAGCAATGTAAAAATGTTTAAAAAAGATTAATTTTCAATCTTTGTTCTCTTTTTTTCTTTCAAAATATCTAGGGTACAAAAAGCATTATCATTTAGTGTAGCATTATTTTCATCTGTTTGTCTTGCATCACGTTTATCAACATCATTTCATACATTTTGTTTAGTAACATCAGCTGTACTTGTTTTTGCCCTATGGCCAGAATTAAGAAAATATATTAAAGTAATTAAATAAAAGAATTAGTAAACAAAAAATTGCTGAATTTATTTTCTTTAGGAATCAAGTTTTCGTGTATTTTCACTATTAACAATTCTACATATCATTGGATGTACAATACTTTTATTTCGTCTTTCAATATTACATACTATATTATATATATTAGCTATTATTTTTTTGACATTTCTTTGTCCATTATGGCTTGTTTCATTACAAAAATATAAAATGTATGAATTGAATTGTTTTATTTAAAAGCAAAATTTTCGATGTTATTTGTTTAGATCGATACGTGGTGCGTGGGAAGAAGCTGTAGTTACAGAACATATAAATGATAAACGTGATTGATTTATTATGAATAAATAACGCATTCTTATTTTGTTTTATTTATAGTGAATATCTTATAACATAACTAGACGCGAGTTAGATGGATTTCAACTCTCCCAGACATGATTGAGTTTAACTTAAAAAGAGTGTTTGAGCCTTTCACATACTACTATTATCGGCGTCAAAATCATATAATGCATATCCATATTTTTTTAAACATCTCGAGAACGAAAGTAGCTAGAAATATGTGATTTTCACCAGAAGATAAAAAAAAATTATTCAAGTAACTATGATTTTCAATTTAGAGAATCGATAGCGACGACATTTCTCGGTCGTCTCTTCTAAATTATTCCATTCAGGAGTTATAAAAGTTTTACTGAAATCGTTTAACTAATCACTGATCACTCTAAATTGTATTGAGTTTGGTTTATTCGTATACGCTGAGTCCACTGGTGATATTTGTCTTTAGTTTTGAAAGAACAAGGTTTTGAGAATCTTCCATCTAACGTTAAAAACTTGTATAGATTGAATCGCAAAAATTATGATCATATTGAAATTAAAAACAAATACCAGCATTGTACTCAGCGTAGACGAATATCTCGAACTCAATACAGTTTACAGTGATCAATGATTAGATGATCCATTTCAAAGCTTTCTGTACAATACTTGTAACTCCTGAATGGAAAAATCTAGAATATATCCTTGCTATTGATTCTTTAAATTGAAACTCTTTGTTAATTGAGAAAGTTTCTTTGAAAACTTCTGGTGAAACTCTATAACAAGAACTTACCAGCTTGAGTTCAGATAATTCAGAAAAATTTTACTTCTAAATTTCTTCCTCGAATAGTGAAAACTGTAGGGCTCTCTAGCTATTTTTGTTGTCAAGATATTCAAGAAATATTGAAGTACATTAGATTTTGTATATATTAGTTATGAAAAGCTATGTCTTTTATGAGGTGTTTATTGTTTGATGATAAGAGAAAGTAATGTATATATGTCTTTTAATAATTATTTAAAATAAGAAGCAAGATGATTTCTTTTTGACTTATTCTTGTTTTGCATTATCAAATGAGTAGTTCTGTTTTCTTTGTTAAATAAAAAAGTAGTTATCATACACTTCACTATGTGTTGTGCATAAAATATCAAGTAAAAGGTTATTTATTAACAACATGGGCTCAAATGTTTCCTTTTCGTCTTTTGTATAGGTTATGAAAGATATATGAGTGATTATTGAGATGATGAAGTTGTATAATGTGTCAGTGTTTACATAGTAATTGTGATAAAGACTATAGATATAAAATATTCTATGTACTTTACCATCTGTTTCTCTAGATTATATCTCTGTTTATTTTGTTTTTACATTATGTCAGTGTAACAACGAGTTACCAATTGAAACAACCATCACAATCAATTGAGTAAGTAGCTTCCGTGTAATCGATGCTAACAATAGGTCAAGTTCTCTTTTATTATAAACATATGTTATTCTTCTGTTGTTCATCTATAGCAATTCATTTTCTCTTTCATTAGACATAGATAGATTTCTATACAATGAGCAAATATAAAGAAACAAACCAATAGACAAGCTATCGGCAAACATTAGCATATGTGACAATTATTACCCCAAACCAAATATCTATTTGATTATATAAGCAAAGAAAGAAAAAAGAAAAAAAAAGAAACAACCATCCTTGACTGTATCATCACAATAGATATCAAGATGTGTCGATTACAATAAGATCGATTTAGGTTTCTTTCTTTTTAAAAAGAGAAAAACGAAACTCATTTTTGTTCTAATCATTAGAATCTTATCTTGTGTTTTAATACTATAGATTGTATTTCGTTATTTTCTATTTAGTCAAATGATTATTATGAACGAAATCGACTTTGAAGAATGCCTCAAAGATTCTCCTGCTTATCGGTATGTTTTCTTTTCCTTTTCCTTTCGATGAGAAAAATATTCGATATATAAAAAGCTATATAATATATTTCTCTTATTATGCAATATTTTCTTGTTAGAAATCAACTTCGACAAGCAACAAATCATATCGATATGTTAGAAGATCGTTTAGAACAGGTAAAATTAAAAATCAATCATAAATCCTATTAACTTATTTTTTGATGTCAGATGTCGAAATCATGTAATTCTGTAATCAATAATGGAAAAACATTTGTACAAGAATTCCAGTAAGAATATTAAAAAAAAACAACAAAAATAAAAAATTTTATTTTTTTAAATGAATGCTACTTTAGAAAATTTCTTAAATCTATTTATGATGTTCGTGAATTATTTCCTGCCGATGATGTAACTTATAAAAGTTTAGCAAAATTTGGCGAATATTTAAGTGAAATACAAGCACTATTTTCCGTAAATCAAAAAAAAAAAAAAAAAAAAAAAATTTCATTTTTCATTTTGTAAGATTTTGTTTTCATAATAGAGTTTATTTGAACAAACAACAAATAGTGTTCTAAGAACATTAACACGAATGTTAAAAGAAGATATTAAAAAAGTAAAAGATCAAGGAAAATTATTTGAACGTTTAAGTTCTGATTATGATATTGGTAAATACGATCAACAAATTAATTAGTTTGAATCGATTTTCATTTTCGTTTTAGCTTTACAAAAAAATGCTGATGCATCAAAAACTAAACGTACGTAAATTTTCTATGAATAAATATTGACTTATGGCAAAGAAGAAGATCCTTGACAAAGGTTGAATAAGGTCATTTCTATTTGCAGACCTTGGCTGAAAATGGAATTGAGGATAATGAGGGATGGAAGAAAAGACTTGGATAAAATGTTTATACATTTATGCTTTGTTTGATAGAATTTCTGTATAGGAGTAAACGGTAATATTATATTCATATCCGTTTGTGAGATAAGAAGGTGTGTGTACGATAAAAAGAAAGCTTTTGTTTTAAAGCCTATAAAGATTAAACCTGATATTTTCTTTTGTTATAGTCTTCTGATCTATAGATTTTCGTTGATTACTTTTCTTATTTACAATCACACAAAAGTTCATCTTTGAAAAATATTTGTTTTAGGGAAGTGAGGATTATCAATTTTTCCAATTGTACTAACAAAAACAAAATATTTTCTTAATCAGCGATTTCTTTCGAAAATTTTTTATTATCTTTTTATTTCAATTAATAATATTCGTTTTGTTTGTATAAATAATCCTTTTAGTTATTGAATCAGTCAACTAGAATGATGAGCTTTTATTCCAGAGCTGAGAATAGAACAGGCTTGTTAATAACCATTTGTTAACTCCTATCGTGTAGAACAGATCGACACATAGAACGGTACAAAAATAGTTGTATTGTACTCATTTCTGTTTCACTGATCGGATATACAAAGCAAACAGGTGCACTATTTATTCGAGTAAAAAAATCATCACTTTCCTTTTTCAATACATGTACTTCGATATTTCTTGTTAAATCTTCATTAGTCCGTCAAATATTTATTTAAAAAGCCAAGCATTTTAAGTACCTTATTCAAGACATTACAATTCTTATCTCTTGAGAAGTATCATCGAATTTCTCTCAACGTAGTTCTAATTGAATAATTGTTTTACATCGGAATAAATCTTTTTGACCTTTTAATGTTTTATAAAATACGATTAATAAATATATTTATTTTGACCTTTAGCTCATGTATGTGACGATACAAGTAAAATTTTAATAGCAACACGTAGTTGTTTTGGTCATACATCAATTGATTATACATATCAAATTAATGTTTTATTTAATCAACATAAAATTGAATTAGTTGAATTATTACTATCCTATATTAATATTCACAAAGCATTTTTTCATCAAGGACATGAATTATTATCAATAGATACTGAACGAGATTTTAATAAAATATTATCACAAGTAATATTATTTGAAAACTAAATTATTCAGTACTTTAGAATTGAATTTTAGTTATCAAAAATGCGACAAGATAATGTTCAAAAACAAAAAAGTTTAGAAAAAATTCACGATACAAATCAAAGAAAAGTAAGTCTAGATCGATGAGTAATAAATCAGATATACGTGTGATCACCGATATTTTCTTTACGCTTCATTTATTTTTGTTTACTTGAATCATTATTGCTTTTTACTCATCTTATTTCCTTTTGTGATTACTGAAAGCAATTGTGAAGCAAAGAAAAAAAAGAAGATAAAGATGTTTTTCGAAAAGAAAATATCGAATTTAACTCTTTCATATTCTAATCTAATCTTATAGTCTCCACCAGCGTCACCCAACGCGTCCTCAACTTCCCCATCAACAGATAAAGTAAAACATTCTTCATTGTTTCCATCATATCAATTGTCAATGAAAGGCAAATTCTCATTGCGTCAGCACAATCACCATACACGTCAGGTGATTTGAAAACTGTTGACAATTCTTTTTGGGATTTGGATATTTTCTTTTTTTTGATTGACAACTAACTTTTAAGCTCCTTACTTCTACTGCTGCTCAGCTCGATTTCTTTTTCATTTTTATTTATTAGAAAAATTAATATTTATTTTCGTTTTTATTTTAGTGTAACGTTGATGATAACAAAAATGTCGAAGTATCACTTGAAAATCAGTTGTCTGTGGTAAATTAAATTTATTCTTTTTTTTTTTCCTGTTTTTAGAAATAATTTTTCTTTGCGTAAAATTCTAGCCAAAAGAAAATTTACCTCGAAATGGATCTCAACAAAGTTTATCGAATACTCTTAGTACACCAATAACAGGTGTTGAACCAACAAAAGAAGGTTTGAAAAATTTTTTTTTTTGTTAGAAATTAATATTTTCTTTTTAAGGTTATCTATTCAAACGTTCGCATAATAAATTTAGAACATGGAGCAGGTTTGTTATTTGAAACACTTTTCAACAGACTGAGAACTCCGCTCAAGACCTATTTGATAGAGAATTTTATACTCGTTTAAATTATGTATTTTATTAAACGAATATAAAAATATTCTTTGGTAAAGTCCTGAGAATGCGAACTTTAATTGAAATTCTTTCTGTAATGATTGGATAGAGCTCATTGAGTTATTTGCTTTTGACATATTCAAACGACGTTTTTCTAGTGAAACATAGATTTAAAACAATCAGATTTTGGAACTGAAGTTCTGACAACTGAAATCTCTGAATACGAACATGCTTTTGACGACTTGATTGCAATGATATAGCAACAATTGATTTTCTTAATATAGTTTTTTTCGAACTTTTTTTTGAAACCTAAGTTTCACTACAAAAATATCGTGTGAATATGTCGTAAAATAATATTTTTATGAGTAAGTCAACACCCACATTCTATAAATCAAAGAATCAATACTGCACCACACAATATCTGTTCTAAATTTTTCTAACATCAGCTCGAATTTGATCAATTTTAAATTTTCTGTTTGTTACACTTTGTCGCATTTGATGTGACAACATAATTTATATTGAGTTGAATAATCAAGAAGATGATCTTTGTTTGCCAGTGATTCATTTTGTTAAAATAGAAATTCATCATCCACTAATTTTTGATCGTGTTTTAATTCTAAGGACAATATTTCATGGATGTATCATTGATGAGTTTTTGTATCTTTTTCAATAATAATCGAACAAATGACGCCATCCTAATATGCTCCTAATCAAAGCATTAATCTTTAAGAAAATTTTGTTTGTCAATGAATTTTACCATTGGCATCATCTTGTTCACATATTGATCTATTGGTTATAAACTTCATCAAATATCTATTTTCTTATTGTTTTTGAGTATCTGTAATTTTGAAAGCAGCACATTTGACATATGATTTGTATCCTAAGTCAACTGTAATTAAACGTTGTAGTTCTTGATATATCATGAATTTTAGCTAATTTCCTTGTTGACATCTTTCTTTTGGTTAGAAGACGATGGCCTTCGATGTGTTTTATTAGTAGCTTGATTGTTTTTCAATGTTTTCAATCGTATAGACTCTTCCGATGAATTTTGCCAGACTGTTTGTATATTTTAACTCAACTATTAACTGTTCTGTATCTCCAAAATGTTCCATAATTTATTGAAACGCATTCACTTGTTATAATTTTTCCAGTAAATAGAAGAATATACTTATCTAAAACATCTATAGTTTGAAAAAGTAGATAATTTTCTATCAAATAAGCTTAGTGCAGAATCTTCAGTTTTTTGACAAGTGCTCTATAAAAGAGAGAAACATTTCATCTCTGTTATTATATGACATTCATAACTTTCTAAAGAGATTATATCATTTTCAGTGATATGTGCCAAGAAGGAAGTTATCATAAAAGAATATATCAGAGAATAGCAGCTTCGATATAATTGAGTACGTATCTATTTATTGAACGACATTTTTATATCAAAATAGATGGTTCAAGTTTATGAAAAAGTAAAAGTTGTTCTAAAAAATTGTTTTGAAATTACTATAATTCTGATAATTGCTGAATCATCATTACTGTTATTATTAGACTTGAAGTCTTTAGGAATTTATTTGTTTTGAAATTTTAGAGTAAGAAAAGCTGTATCAGCTTTAACTTTTTGTTGTTTAACGAAGGGGCATCTTGCTAGAATCGAATCTTTTTATAGTAGAGCCTACTTAGAAGTTCGAAAAGAAAATTTAACGTGAAGTATTGGTAGTACTAAGAGAGCTTCATTACTTTTTTGTATTCATTCAATAATCTCAACTGTACACTTTTATCTCCCATCTGAAATTGAAATTAACTGAAATTTATCTGAATCTCAAAAAGAATAAAATAGAGGTTTCTTAAAGATTGCTTACAAAAATTGTTGGTTTTCTGAAAATATAGATAGAGTGACCTAAAAATAACTTACTTCTTTATAAAATATAATTCCTAAGCTCATGACATTCCTTTTGCAATAGTTAGAGCTAGAAAAAAAAGCTACTGCATAGAAGTATCTGTGGAGATTTTTGAAAACTTTATGTAAGACCCTCGATTTCAGCGAGTTGATCTGTCGTCACACAAAAAAGCAGCTAATTAGGAGTTTTTCATCATGTTAACTCGAACGGTTATATTAATTTCTTGGTTTGCAATGATCTTACTCTATTATCTCAATATTTTTGGAATTCTACAATGAGCTTTCATGTAATGAACAAGTCAACATTTCAAAAATGTTGAGATAACAATGTCCGATCAGTTTGAATCTAAACATAAATGTAATCGTTCGACTCAGAGCTACTTTTCCGAGTGGCCACAGATCAATTGGCTAAAATCGAGGGCTCAGGTAAAGTTTAATAATTCTCAAATGGAACAATCTAGGAATGTCGGCTTTGTGTAGATCGAAAAGTTACGAACCAATCGAATTTCAATATATTTCGATAGTTTTGGGTCGAATAGTAGTCAGTTTTTTTGGGCCGCCATATAAAAAATATGTGAAAAGAGAAGTATCAATAAACTTGAACCAGTTGTTTTATTCAATAACACTTTTCTAACGTTTAGAAATCGTATGTATTTCACTGAAAACCTTTGCTTTTGAAAAAGACTTACCCTCTCTATTTTGAACACTTTCAAAAGTCCCAAGAGTGTTCATAGTGGAGAGATTTTATTGTACACATTTTATTTTTTCTTAGAAGATCATTGAGATTCAATAATAAATTTCATTTTAGACGTTGGTTTATAATTCGAAATGGTCAATTACTTTATATGAAACGTAATAATGGTAATTCAACAAATGATAATTCTCAATCACAATTACCACAGTCAGTAATGGTACCTGATTTACGTTTATGTACGATTCGTTCAGTTAATGATATTGATCGTCGATTTGTTTTTGAAATACTTTCACCAAATAGGTAAATAAAAAAAAATTATTTATTTATTTTTCTATTGAAAAATTTTCATTCTAGTTCACATCTACTTCAAGCTGATTCTCAAAGTCAATGTGATCAATGGATTAATTCATTACAATTAGCAATAAAAAATTCATTTAAATCATCAAATGATAGTGTTCAAAATTCAGCTTCAGTTTGTTCTTTTGTTTTTAAATTGATAGTATTTTAAAAGAAAATATGTTTATTTTCTTTTAGTCTTCACCTAAATCAAATGATGATTCTCCAAATACAATCTTAGCAGAAAAAATTGTATTCAAACAAAAAATGTACATAAAGAGTTTTTCTTTATTTAGTTTTAGTTATGAATTTATTTTAGGATTAAAGATAAAATTGAATATGTACGTTCTCTTCCGGGCAATGAAAAATGTTGTGATTGTAATGCAGATGGACCAGAATGGGCATCGATTAATTTGGGAATTTTACTTTGTTTAAATTGTGGTGGTGCTCATCGGTTAGTTAAATTCTATTTTGTAACATATTGAATTGTTTTTTTATTTGCTATTTTTATATAATCAGAGGTCTTGGTGTTAATCTTTCAAAAGTTCGTTCACTTCATATGGATACTTGGGATTTAGAAACATTACTTGTTATGTCTGAATTGGGTAATTCACTTGTTAATGAAATTTACGAAGCACAAATATCAAGTGGAATGCAAAAACCTAATGCTGAAACAGATGCGTAAGTGTAAAAGAGAACTAAAATATTTAGGTTTTTTCGACGAACATACGACTTTTGCATGAAAAGGTGGTGTACGATATGAAGAAAGAAACGTTTTTTTTTTTAATCTCAGTTCAATATGCAAGATCATATAACATATTTTTTATGATGTGAATATCCGAAGAGAAACAAAGAGTTTTTATTTGTGCCTAGTGAAGAGATGTACACTGTACGTTGGGTGGTTCTACCTCATTCACATCAGTTGTTAAATACTGTTAATAGAAGTTAAAAAAAAAGCTGGTCATACAATTCTTGAAGGATTAAAGTGTGAAACGCAATATAGATGTTGTTGCAAATCACAAAAAAAAAGATTCTATCTATTCTGGGATATAGTTCTTCACACTCCTTTTACTTAATCCAAGGAAGTAGCTCATGTATTATAATGAGACATTATTGACATACTGTCTTTAATTGCATATCAACAATTTTTGTCAGAGTCTATGACACAAGCGAGACGAGTTGCTAAGACATGTGCCACGGTCTCTGTTGTGTCACTGCTAAGATATCGATCAGTCATGAGTCGCTTCTAACGTGTCTGTCGATCGAGTCGATCATTGTTTGTGACATTTTCATGCTAATATCTGTTATTGCTTTTAGGCGTTGGAGAGTAAGTACAAATTTTCATCCTATTTATTTCAACACTTCTTTTAGATCTTGGTTCACAAAAGAATGTATATTAAAGGCTGAAAAGCTAAGTGAAGAAGCTTAATCGTTGACAGATTCCTTGCTATGAGATTCTGTTAGCTTTATTATTTAATTTTGATACTTATGTGTTGAAATGAATAAATGAAATCGTAATCAAGATTGATTGAAAAAAATGCTATGGTTATCATTAGCTGCGGTGCATATCATCTCCGATACAATGGACAGAAGTTTCGCGTTACCTAGAATACTTTGTTATCTTAAAAGGATATAACCTTCCATAAAACATATAGTGGATATCATGAGTTTTCAACTTTTCTGGTAGAATATTCACCAATCTCTAATTTTTAGTGTTACACGTCGAGCATTTATCGAAGCAAAATATGTTCAAAAAGCGTTTTTACGTTCATTACCATCAGCTAGTGAAATGAGTTCGTTCACTCGTTCTATCAAACGATGGCCTATCATGAAAAAGTCAATATCTAATAATAATGATGATGATGATGATCCATCAAAACTACATCATTGCCAATTATCAAAGTTAGTATATTATTTTCTTATATAATTTTTTATTTACTTTATTCTCTTATCATCTAGAAAAACAACAGCATCATCTGATCGTGATATAATTAATCAAGTTAATCCACCATCGATATGGAATATGAATACATATTTATATGAAGCAGCTCGTCAACGTAATGTTATAATAATGCTACATGCCTTGGCATTAGGTGCGGATAAAAATTTTATGAATGAAAATGATCATGGACAAACACCATTAATACAAACAATATTAAGTGTATGTTATATTGACTATTGATATGAAATGAAAACTTCTTTTTTTTTTGTTTTATTTTCTAGAGATCAGTTGCAGCTGCCGAATTTCTTTTAACCAACAATGCAAAAGTTAATTTAGCTGATCAAGATGGAAAAACACCACTTCATCATGCAACACAATTAGCCAATAAAGGCCGAGGGTATATTAAATATTTGATTTTTTTTTTAATTTTAATAGTTTAAATTTTGTAGACCAATTATTCTTTTAATTAAACGTGGCGCTGATCCATTATTAAAAGATAAAGATGGTATTGATGCATGTTCACTTTCAATGGATGTAGGTGATCCAGATGTTATAACATGGTATCGTTTAGTTGCATTACATGAACAAATGAAAGAAGAAGATGCTGATGCTGAAAAAACTTATATATCAATACTTGATGATGTCGTTTATATGAAAGAAATAGCGAGGACACCTTCATTTTCTTAATTAATTTAATAAACAAAAATAATATCTGTGATATTTATTGAGTTAATTAGTGTGTGTATTTGTATGTATATTTGTTTTTCTTATATTCTCATCTGAATTATTATATAAAAGCCTTTTATCTAGTCTCGCTTGTTTCATCTATATAGAGAATATATATATATAAAGCAAGGAGGTTTTTTTGCTGTATCTTTTTTATCTTAAATAAAATTCCTCATATGGTACCATTGAATACTGTAAACATCGGTAAAAAAAACATTGATTACTTGGGTGCACTTGTTGGATGTCTCCTGTCGTTTTTTATTATTGAATAATACAATTGTTGTTTTAATACTTGTAAATTTGATGTGATGGTGAGCAAAAACAGCATTAGATTGAAATTCTTTTAAGCATTAAGAGTACACATTTCTTTCGGCATGACAACTTTAGTATTATTTAAATCGGATCGGTCTAAAAAGAAAGATCGTGCTAAATCTGCTATTGATTGGGGTACTGGCAAACCACGTAATCAAGCCAACAAATCGAGACCTCCTTCTGTATCTGGTACTTTTCTTTACACGTAAGATTTAGTAAATCGTTAAAGAAACCTTAGTTTTGATTAATAATTATAGAGGTGAACCTGTTTCACAAACATATCAAAATACAGATACAACATTAAGTAATGTACGAATTAATGATGAATTGTAAGTTGATTTATTTAATCAAAATATGATTTAGTTATGAGGTTTTAAGATAAAATTCGTATATTATAGCAAATATTTAGCATTATCTTGGTTACAATGTATGTCGAAAATCCCATCGATTGATGAAAAATAGGAAAAACACTTTTGAGCATTATCATAATGAAATTTTGATGTCCTAAACTACGAAAAATTCGGTTCATGCATCAATCTTCTATTTATTTTTGTAAAGTATTCTAAGAAACCTCTTGAAAAATATTGCTTGTCCTTAGATTACTATAGCTACTCATTGAAATACTTGCTGGCTAATCTCTGTATTGTTAATTTAATTATAATATAACTATTTAGAGTACCTGCACCACTTCATACAACTGATATTTCGTCTCATGAAATACCATCAGAATTTCCATCAAATCATCCATTTACATCACATATAAGTGAAAAATCTGTATTTCCGACAGCAAGTACTAATATAAATGATCGTCCTTCGACATGTACCGATCCTTATGTAGTAACACATAAAATTCGAGGTAAATAAAAAAAATAATGAATAAAAAATGCCAAGTGTGCAGTTCTTTTTTGCTTTAAAAAATAATTGGAAACACGATCAAGACTTCTTTCTTCTCTCTCTCTCTCTCTCTGTCTGTCTCACGCTCTACTTTTTTATTTGCTTTAGTCGTTGATTAGAAAGAAAATTGCTATTATTCTAACTACGACACAATCGTTTGCTTGTGTCAGTTGTTGTTATTGTTACTGTTGTGCCGCACAACCTGTCAATGTTTGTCTTTAAATAGGTAATCCATTCCGTCGTGAAGTGCATTACTACGGATTGCAGCAAGAACGCTATCGAACTTCGAAATGGCCAGATAAACATTATATGCAAGTAATATCTTCAAACAAGTTTATTTTTATTTTTTTTTGCAAATTCTTTCAATATTCTTAGTTACCGCGATCATTGAGTAACATTGAATCATCACCAATTTATCCTTGGCCACGTAAAATGTTTGCGCCCAATAATAAGAATTCAATTCAAAATTCAACAAGTAATACTGTTATAAAGAACGAAAAAAGTTTACCTGAAAGCACTTATCAAAATAATTACTCAAATGAAGATGAATTAAGTTCTCATGCTATACACAATACGATAACAACAACACTTTCAGCCACTGAACAACTAGTTTGTATTTTTTTACAAGAAAAGAAAAAAGAGAATTGTTGTTTTATTCATTCAATATATAGAAACCTCATTTAAATACGACATTTGAATCGACAAGATCGATGGAAGATATGCGAACTAATTATATTAATAAGAATCATCGGCAACCAAATACTTTTGAAAAACAACAACCACCAATGTACTATGCACCAATGGAAACAATAAGGTACATGTATAAAAAAAAAGTCCAATGTTTTTACTTTTTTCTTGTTTAGAATAATGAGTGAAAATGAAAAACTTGATGATCAAATGCGAAATGGAACGGACTATATCAATCTTCCTGAACATCTTTATCCAAATGATCGAGCACCAAAATGGATTCGTAAGACAAATTTTCTTATTCTGTTTTCTTTTTTTTGTTTTTGATTTTCATTACTTTTTTTTTATTTGCAGCTCAACAGGAAACATTAAATGATAATCAAGTTAAGTCTCGTGAAATTCGATTTCTTCGTCCTATTCAACCATCAACAACAGATAATCAATTAGCTCGTGATCATTATGCAAGTCATCAACAAATGGATGCAGAAAATCGTCTTCAACAATTAGAAGTTATTCGTCCAACAGAAAATATTAATTTACTTAATGTTAAACTTCGAACTCTTCAACATCCACGTCATTCTCGTCCTATTTTACCTCAATATCGTGATGATTATGTCAATACATTATATGATCAAATGGGCACATATGTTCAAGAACGATCAGGTCTTTATCACACTCAAAATTATGATCCGAATTCACTTGTTCAAGCCATACCAGAACTTGAAAATCAACAAGGATATAAAACAACAGTAAACGATGAAAATGATGTCAGTGATATGTTAAATGTAGCTGAACGAACTCAACAAAGAGCTAAACCAATATTGTTTCAACGTAGAGCAATCGGTGACTATCAAAATATGCGGGTTAGTTTATTCATCTATTCAACTAACATTAAAAAAAATATAGAAATATTCAGTTGATTGAATTAGTTTTTAATAATGAGCATTTGGAGTTTCATAGCGTTAAAGCTAAAAATCACTTATGTATCTCGTTTGGCTTTGTTCTACGAGCATTGACAGAATTTAAAAATTATTCTCATGTTTGATCTTTATGTCTGCCGTGCATACTTGATTTACATATAGTAAATCATGCAGGAGAATTATTCAAATAAATTCAATATTCTATAGCAAACATTGAAAATAAATTAACATTGAAAAAAAATTTTTTTATTGATTCTTTCAACTCTATTAAAAATCGCTACTTTCGATGAGGTAATAATAAAATGAATATGTCATAAAAATGAGGTAACAAAACAAGTCTCGGAATACTTTTTATATTTATTTATTTAGAATCGTCTTCTCAATAAATTACGTGTTCCAAATGATGCTACTACTGTTGATACTCGTATTCAAGAAGGTAATAAACAATTTGTTCAACGTGAATCAATCTATGGTCAAGCATATAATACTAAAAAATTTCTTCAAGAAAATACTTTATTACCTAATGCACGTACAGATGCAACTCGTTTAATGAGTACAACATATAATACTAATCTTGAACGAGTACGAGGTTTAAATAGTTATCCAATAAAAACTACTCAAAATCAATCAGTTAATTATAATCAAGAAAAAATTAATGATTTTCTTATTAGTCCAGTTCTTCGTCCATCACACAATGACGAAGTATATACAACGAAATATATTAATGAACATACAGATGGTTATTCACGTCGATCAACTGTTCGTGTTTATGATTCACCATTTAAAAATGAACAAAATACAACAATGAATGAATTATGTCAACCACAAATAATTCATTCACAAACAAATTCTTTAGAGCCATTTCTTTCAATTCCTGGTCAAATTCCACGTTCAGTTAAAACAAATTTACGTTTACCTGGTCCAGAAGTTGTTGCTCGATTTATCGAACCAAAAGTTGATACACATACAACATATCAGCGTTCATTTAAAGATATATCTTATCATGAAACAATGCCTCAAACACAACGTTCAACGAAAAATAATAATCAAAATTTAACTCGTACATTGGATAATTGTTTTAACGAATGTAAATTACTCGATCTTCAAGATCAATGGTCAAAAACTCAAGCACAACAACAATATCATATTGAACATCCAGAAAGTGTACCTGATGTTGGTAATTGTACAATTCGAGCTAAAAAAGAAATACTTGTAGCTGATACAATTGCTAAACGAGGAATGATGACAGTTAGATGAAATCTTTTCTTTTTTAATTTTTAATGAACTCGAACTTTCTTTGAATAAACTGAAATGCTAAACAACAGTTCAGCGTCGTCAATCATCGATCGTCACTCATACATGGGGAGGGTTTGAACTTAAAAATGAACAAAACCAAAGTCTACACCATTGAAAAAACGAACGATCGATAGTATTTGAAATGGAGATATTTCTATTCTTGAGCAGCATTAAATGATCTGGCTACACGAAATCTTTCTTAGAATGAACTTTGTGTAAAAAAATGTCAGTGAAATATATCGTCACACAAGATTCGATTATCAGAAAAAAAACTCTTCAATTAGTTATTGATCGATCGGATATGAAGTACGCTTTCAATATACGAAATTCGTACAAATGTTAGATGTCTACGAACCAAGAGAATGCATTCAAAAACTATCTCTACTTTTTGATGAAATTCCGTAACGAAATTTGATTATTGTGTATATTTCTTGCTTGTGCTGCTAATTTTTGCAACAAAAATTATGTCTTCCGTTAGAATTCTAAATTCCGCGGTAAGTTTTTTGCACTGATTTTGTTTATAGGTATATGTATATATATCTGAAATGAACATCGGATTCTGAACAAAGTGAAGTATTTAGTTAATCAAACTTGAACTATTATTTTTCTCGTGTCAAAAACTTTTTTTGTTGAATTCTAATGAAAAATACACCATTTGCTAACGAATCTGATGTTGGTGACAAATATGTAGTTGTTTTGACTTGTTCGCTTTCATCTTAAGCCGAACTACGATGTTTGAGAAAAGAATGAAATTCCGTAATAAATACTATTTTTAGTTTGTTATTCGACGTAATTACGTATGTCTATGTCGCTTTGTTTTGAAATAAAATGCTAAACTTTCATTTCGAAATTCCATAACGGCCGGTATTTTCTGAGAAGCTCAGTTCAAGCTAAAGAAAAATTAATGAAGTTTATACTGATACAGGTTACAGAAAATACAATATCGTTACATTTGGTCACGTCGTATTGTCAAAGAAAAATGTTAAAGGATAATATTGAGAAAATTCTTGTTATTGTTATTGTTTTAAAGTGAAATGTGCTGTTTTAGTATGAATAATTGGTAGAACTCTTGTATGATTTCTTCTTGATATAGATTTTATTAATTCTATAAATTCTTTTCGAAATAATTTTGATGTTAAACAATGAATATAAAAATTCATCTAAATAAAAAATTTTTATATTTAAATATGTATCGAGCAAAAAAAAAACAATCTTACTGCATAATTAAAACTCCAAAAAAATGTTAAACCTGCTGATATACTCATAACTAATCCATATTCTTCAACTTTCATAGTTAGTACTTGTTTTGGAAATACAATATGATAGATTGCTATTGGAAGAGTTGTTGTTAAAAATATAATAATACTTGAAAGCATTAATAAAAATAATTCTTTTTGAAAACGTCTATTACGATTTATTGTTTGATTTTGAAATATGATTTGTTGACTAAGAGCTCGCTTTCGTAAACGTATATTAATAAACATATCAAGAAGAATAAGTAACATAAGTAAAACAGGAATAAGACAATTAATAAATATCTATCAATACAACAAACAATTTTTGTTCAAAAGAAAACTATTCAGAAAAAATATTCTTACTTGTACAATTGTCCATATATAATAATAGAAGTTTATATAGACTTTTTGTTTTATATTAGGACCACAAGCTATAATTGCCACACCAGGTAATAACATTCCAAATAATGATGTTAACATAGGTGAATGAATGATTGCATCAAAAAATATTAAGATTACAACAAGTATCAATGCTTTCTTTGGTATGCAAAGTGTGATTGATTTATGTGAAAATCGTGTACGAATCCAACGGTCAATTGAAATGATAACAAGTATCCATGCTGAACAAATTTGAGTCATAGAAATAACAAATATACGATAACGACATAATATATCATAATTAATATGCGTATAGAGAGGCACCTATTGGTCAGAAAAACTAAAAACCTATATGTACTGATCTAACAAAATAAATGTTATACCTGTAAACCAAAATCAATGAAATCAAAAATAGATGCCGACAAAAATAGTGTATCGGAGATGGCTAAGACAATAAAAAGAGTACCAGTTGAAACACATCTTAATGTAGGTCGGATGAAAGTCAAGAGACTAGCAATATTACCAGTAAAACCAAAAATGAATATAATCAAATAGCCCCATAAATAAAAATAAGCAACAATAGGTGGACTACGTATAAGATAGTAGTCTATAGCACGGCTTTGCTCGATCAAAGAAGATATGTTGACCATATTAGTCATTTTAGCTTTCTTACAAAGTAAATGAAAACTTCGCAGTAGTGTAAAATAGATAATTATTTATCAAATTTTCTCTACTATGAAGAAGAAAAATATTTCATTTCTTTTTTTTCATTAATTGTGTCTGTAGGGTTCCTTCAAAATATGTCTAAAAATAAAAAAAAGCATCATCAGTTATGATATCAACGTCACCTCAGAAATATGAGTGCATTTTTAGTATATTTATAGGCGAAATAATTATATTGAATAATTATGACAAATACTGATGAAAGTCTTTTTGTCTTTGGGAGGAGGGGGGGGGGGGCGGGGTGAGATTCATTTTGAACAGAATAAAATTCATCGGTTCCGTACTTTTTTTTCTTAATTCAAATAGAAACATTTTCAGTTCAATATCAAGCATCAATAGTTTTAAATTCGACTAGAATTCTTTCTGCAATATTTTCACATGGTCGAGTATGGCTTGTTGAACTGTACAAGAATATGTATAATGAAAACATTTCGTACCTTTTCGTTGAAATAAAACTGGTAAAAACTATCTAAATTAAAAAAGAAGGGTGGCTCATTTCTCCAAACATAATAGTGTGCTCAAATTTTTAAATAAAAAACCTTTTTAAACAGGTTTATTGTGCTCTAGAAGTCGGAAAAACTGATTTTTCAGAGTGCGTATCCAAAATGTCATATGGAGGCGAGAATTTGAGACTGTTCGAATATAATCTAGTAAAAAGGGTATTGAATCAAAGGAACGATCCACTCAAAAAAAAACAACGAATTGAAAACCTTCCAAAAGTTTCAAGTCTCTCTAACTTCGATATTTTTTCATTTTACTCTTTGTAAAGGCAAGAAAAACATAATATGTCAATGTTTGAATAACACTTTACTGCAGTTGAGAAAGCCTATTTCCTTGGAGCGCTAGTAAAATACCATAGAAATTAGATCGTATTTTCAGTTTTTCATTGTTGAAATTTGATTTTCATGAAAAATAAACATCATATTCGGAATCAACACCCAAAGAAACATGAAATACAAGACATGTAATAAAAAGTTCAGCGAAATAAGAGAAAAAGGCTTTAAGAGGTTTCATTACACATATTTATGTAGAGTTCAACAATGCGATTCAACCATGTGAAAATATCGAAGAAAATTCTTCTGCTCGAATTTTGAATTATTGGCCTTTTACATTGACAAACATTTTATTCGCAATAATCTTTCTTCATAGAAGTTCACGAAAACCTTTCTTACAAATGAACTTTCATTGGTGAATGTATTTCAAGGTCAACTTTTCTTTCTCTTATCAATCCTGTTGATGATAATTATTCCTGTCAACATTTGATATATTTCGATTAAAAAAACCATATCTGTTGATGATTAATTATAAGTATCTGTTGTCAGAAGTTATCGCAACAGTGATATAGAAAAACAAAAGAACAATTATGAATAGCAGGTTTATGCGACGACTTGCAAGACTGAAGTTATTGTATATTCTGTTACATTATTTGCAAAATGTGTAATTTTCAAAGATCTGTTTATTGAAAACATAAAGCAGTATTTGTGTATGTCATATTAAAAACTAATCGTATACATTATTTCCATTCGAAGTATTATTGTGCCAAATGCAGAATAATATTTTTCCAGAGCATAGTGTTATGATCTGAAATAGCATGAAAAATAAATTTTCTATTAAAAATAAACTTGTCACCCAAGAAATTGATTATAATTATATTTATGGCGACAATAAAACATGAATACGATAGAAGATTTGTTCTAATTTAGAGAAATTATAGTCATACAGAACGCTGAGTTGAGTAAAAATAATCCATAAAGCAGTCCCACGAGTTTGGTTTTTCATGTAAATATAGATATGTTACTACTGTCTCTCATCTATTCTCTTATATTTTCTTAATATTTCAATCAAAAGCTTATGTGAAATAGCTTCCAATATAATTCCATTATGTCCACTCATGTTTTCCGCTGCTATCATAGCATTTACAATAGCTTCTTCAACACATTGAATCGTTGCTTCAAATAAAAGAGTCATTTGATTATTGAGCAGAAATTCTATAGTTCCCGTTGTCGAGCTTGGATTGGAAACATTAGCTGTTGAAAATGCTAAGAAAATATCACCAGATAAATCAGCACCTATACCACCTACTTTTCCTATTCCAAGTGACACTCTAGTTGCTAAACGTTTTAATTGATGTGGTAAAAGTGGCGTATTCGTAGCCACAATAACAATAATCGATCCAGCATCTTCATCTGGAATACTTGTATTGTTTTTTTCGATTTTCAATAGTTCTTCACCAACAGGAACACCAGTAATAATTAATTGTTTCTTGCGTCCAAAATTGGATTGCACTAACACTCCAATCGTATAATTTAAACCGTCAATTTTTCTTGAACTTGTTCCTGTTCCAGCTTTAAAACCAAACGAAATCATACCTGTTCCACCTCCTACATTTCCTTCTTGAATCAATGAGTCAGATCCTTTAGCATTATCCAATGCTTCAAATACATGTTCTTCTTTTACATGAAATCCATTAATATCATTTAAATATCCATCATATGTTTCAGCTACAATAGGTAAACTAAAATCAAGCATATTGACCATTGTATTTGAATTATTCTTTTGTAAAGCCCATTTTATTAGAGAATCTCGACAAATACCAACACTATTTGTATTTGTAATTAAAATTGGTGCTGTAAGAAAACCAGACTCTGTTAAATAATGCATACCAGTCATTTCACCATCTCCGTTTAAACTAAACCAATTTGCAAAACAAGGCATTCGACGGAAAACATTTTTAAGTCCGCGTGGAAATATTGCTGTTACACCTGTTCGAATTGAATCACCTTCAATTATGGTACTAAAACCAACTTCAACACCTTCGACATCAGCTATGGAATTATATTTACCAGTGATACCACTAAATAAAATACCAAGATCTCGACCACGAGATTTCTTATAGCATTTTACATAAGAAACTCTATACAAAATACAGAATAATACGAGAAATTGTGCTATGCGCATAGTTTTACTTTTTCTATTTTGACTATTCGTTTGCCATCAATTGTGTATCCATAGATGCCTTAGCATTTGAATGACTCAATTACAAACTTTATTTTGCGGCTTATAGATTGATATTCTTATTAACAACAAAAATAAAACGAAAGAGTACGTGGGTATATAAATCAATTGAAAATAGATCAACATATCTCTTGAAAAACGGCAACTTCAATCTGCTAATCTAAACTTTTGCTTTTCAACAATCGACTTTTTGTTGAAGTTATTGAAATTATAATAAATATGCTTGATAAAATACTAATAAAAGAAATACAGCCCTCAATTCGTCGACATGTTTTATGTTAATTATTCAAATATAAAGACTCATTAGGGCTATGCATACCAAGTTCCGCACAAAGGAAATTGAAAATTGACAAAAAGAGTAGAAAATGGTAGGAATTATGTGAAATAAATTAGAAAATGTACAAAAGTAAAATAAAAATGTGAGAATTAAATGGGACAATGCTAAAAAGATAATAAAAGTAGTAGAAGAACAAAAGCATCTATATGTAGAGACTCGTTCGTTTTAGTCTTATTATCGCAATCTAACGTTTTCTATTTCGACAAGTACGTAATGGCAACATTGAATATTCGATAAAAGTAATCTTGGGTAGATTTCGTTTTAAATCAGGCGTCAAACTTAAAAATAAATTTTCATTTTCATTTCCATCAAGAGAACATAACATGTACTTGTTTTTATTAAGTAGATAAAATATTCATTATCAATGATTCATATTCTAACATATGTACGAATGACTTCTGTGTCAAAATTAGAAAGATGTTTTAGAGGCCGATAGAAGAAAAAAATCAACGTTTCACCACTGAATCACTTCATTTGGAATGGGTAAAAAGTGCGATCGATGTACGAGAAATTAGTCTGGTAAACATAATGTACACGAAGCCATTTAAAAACTTGGATGAAGCGTCGACAATTATATGTACAGCGTTCGAACTACAAGATGCAAGTGGTATGAATTTGATAAGTTATTTTATGAAAGAAGCACGCAGGAAAAATGATGCATCGATTTTGATACAAGCGTATACAGCTGAGACGGATTTCTATCGTCGCCTTAACCATCTTCTGGCTCAATTACCTTTTCGAAAATATACCACAGAAGATAGAAATCGATGGTACGTGCAGTATGTGGCTACCATCGACACCAGTTCACAATTTGCGAAGTTCGGATGGAAAGGTATCACCTATCGTGGAATGATGGTTACTGAAGAGGATCTTAATGAATACAAAATTGGCGATTGGATTGTCAATAAAGCGTTTCTCTCAACATCGAAAGACCGGGCTGAAACTGAAAAATTTATTTGTGTACCGAAACCGAACAAAATCCCTTTGATAACAAAATATTTGGTCACGCGTGATCGCAGTGCATTAGATATTTCTTCGATATCGGAATTCAAAGATGAGCAAGAAGTGCTCATTTTGCCTAATGCCGTTTTTAAAGTAGCGACCATCATGAGAGACAAACGACCAATTGAAATCGAACTGAGTGACAAATAGGTTCTGCTCATGATTGATTCTTGACTCATCACAGACGTTCGCCTTAAAGCATGAATAGTGAAACTGTTTTCTTTTTCATCCACGACGAAGACCAGATGTAAAATAGTTGCATGTGAATATCTTGAGTGAAATTACTAAGAATGAAGCACACTAAGGTACTCTCATTCGTTTTTCTTCGACTGATTATAATGTTCAATTTGATTTTTCTCTTGAGCCCGACGGGACAGGCTTCTTGCCAGGCTAATCCGGCCCGATGCTGTAACTCTTTTTTTTACTGTCTACCAAACTTGATTCTTGTTTTAAGTAACATAAATTATTTTAAAAAGTTTTCTGATAGAAAAGCCATGCGAGTTTTGAGTACGATTAATGTAATAAATCATCATCAAGAGTAGGAATTGACAGTTAAAATATCTTATGCTGTAATATTTCGTCATAAATACATATGTGTGTCATATTAGACACAAGCAACGATCTTGTCTTTGATTCTTAAAATTTCGTTTGTATACTTTGAATATCGTATAATCAAAATTTCAGTTCAGTGTGACGTAATGGGTTTTCTTAACTATTATTATTTTTCTTGTTGATGAGTTGTCATATGTTTGANTAAATGGAAGAAGATTTATAACATCATTATTCCCCTAATAATGTTCATCAAATTTCAAATAGCGTCTTCTTCTTCTTTCTCTTCTTTTTGTTTTCTATTTACAACTACAATGCATAAACTTAGATAGATACATGATTATGTTCACTAAGTGTCAAAGAAAGAAGGAGTAATGAAAACAATCACACAAACACCAAGGTACATACTAAGAATGTATGTGGTTAAACAAATAAATAAATAGGAAACATAAGAGACAGAAATATACTGAAAGACAGATGAAGAGATCCGATCCCTCCTTCTATTTATCTATTATTGAAATTGAATAAACCCATGAGTTGCTTGTTGATAGGCTGTATTCATATGATTAAATACAGTTGAATCAACAATAGGTGAATTTTGTTGTTGATTATAATTTGATATTTGATGAACATTATTAGGGGAATAATGATGTTATAAATCTTCTTCCATTTATTTTACCAAATCAAAGAAATGTCTTCACACACACGTACAACAACTAACCTACATAACGAGCCAAAAAGAAAAGAAAAAACGTGCATATATATATGATCATACGCATCGAGAGTTTTAACGAAAGAAAAGAGATGATGATATATGATCGAAGATACCACATCGGAAAAAAAGATATCATCTAGGGACAAAGAGAGAAGAAAGAAAAAGAAAAACATATTGTGAGGGCAATGCCCGTAACAAACATGTTGTGAAGAATTTGAATGTTGATTTTCTGATTCCCCAAGATGACGTACAGCTTGAATTTTATCAGCTAAACATTGCTGACTATTAATTGAAGGGCGATCATATTGATTTTCTTGCTGTGGTTGTTGTTGCTGTTGTTGAGATGATTGAGTTGTCATGGATGGCATCATTGTATTCATAGATGATAAATATTGATTATGATTATTCATCATATTATTTTGTTGTTGAAAAGAAAGCATCGATAGAAGGCGAAGAACATTCTTAACAATAAAAGAAAACAAAAAAAAAATTTTAAATGTTGCTAGACTTCTCGTAATTGATTTCATTTAAAACTATTTTACTCTAAAAAGAATACTCCGACCTTAAAGTTAAGGAATCTTAGAACGGAACAACCATGAATTTATCCTAGCCGAGAGTATATTGTCAGTCAGAGGACAATTAAGAAAGAAAAAGAATTGGTTAGGCTTCAAAACAAAGCGAACCGATCTGATCTCTGAACCACGGGTATACACTCCGGTAGAATGTCTGTCATTGGACATCCGATGGGTGAGGTGTGGATATTGGCCTTCTCTACTTGCACGACTTAATGCAAATATTGCCACGTCTAATTCCAACTTATATGTAGTGATTAATGAATTAAAGAAAGATTATGCGTAAACCGGACCAACACCTTGAAATCATACATGTACTGAATAATTTTCTTGGTTGTTATTCTTACGTGGAGACCTGTACGGAGTCAAGTAAATTTTTTTCGAATTGTTGATTTTTGTTTTATAATATTCACTGTGTGAATTGATGCATTATGGAGGTTCTGACAACGTTTTACAAAAAGTATTCTAACATAAAATAGAGTCAAAGTCAAATTCAATGCCGCTCCGGCTTTTCTGCATGCTCATATTAGTGTCCTACAACCGGGTCGGGTATCTGGAAATATATAAGATCTCAACGTTTCAAAACAATTTTACTTTTTCAAACTGCTACATATATATAAAAGTATACGACTTGTTTATAGAAGAAACTAAATAATACTTTTTCATATAAATTAAAGGTTTTGAAAGTTGTACTATGACTATGAAAATGTCTGCCAGATGTCGATAAGGCCGGGTACGGTTGCAAAAAATTATGCCCATGCAAGACATTAGTTCATAGACTTTGATAAAACATTGTTAGAATTGCCAAAATGCAAAAAAAAATTTAGTTGACTCCGTGTAGATCTCTTTTTCTAAGACATATTTCTACCTGTTCAAATTGTTGTGGTTGTTGTTGCATAGGAAACATCTGTTGCTGTTGTTGTTGTTGTTGTCTAGCCCAATTTTGTTGTTGTTGATGCATAAGCATAGCTGCTGTCATTTGTTGTTGTTGTTCTTCCATGATACGTTGAGAATCATTATTTGAAAATAAATTTGTTTGTTGTTGTGGCATTGAAAATGTTCGATTAAAAAACGTTTGTTGTTGATTTGGTGTACCAAACCAACTATGATGTGTTGGAATTTGTGTTTATCTTGTTGGTTGTTGAATTGGTAAACGTTGATCAACAAATGAAAAATCATTTGATGTTGTTATTGGTGATGTTGATGATAAACCATATTCGTAAGCAGTACGTGCATCATCAGTAAGGCTTTGCTCCATCATTCGATAAAATGATGTTGGTGAATGTCGATCATTATACATATGTATATGATCAGGAACTGATTTTGTATGATTAAATGTTGATTTAAATGCTAAAAATAAGAGAAGAATTTATGGAGAAAATTTTCTTTTTTTATATTATTTTAGGTTACTATTATTAATTAATACTGGCATTATAGATGGATTCGATGATTGATGTTGTAATTTAGATTTTTCTAAACGTGCTTTCATTTGCAGACTTTCAGTAATTGATAATGGATTTTGATATCGACGTTCAATATGAAAATATTTGCATTTTGAACCATATGTACATTTTTTACCATAAGGACATAATGGATAATGTGTTTCACAATCATTTCCATCATCACCACTTACAATTGTTACTAATAATGGTTGAAAACTAAATAAAGAACAAAAGGAATCAAATATATATCTTTTGTAAGAATTCAATATCTTACTTATCATTTTGAAAACGATATCGAATAACTTTTTCTTCAATAATATGCTTATAAATTGTAAAATCAAGTGAGCATATCCATCGGAAACATACCACATTTACATCAAAGTTCGGCACCAGCGGTGCGACCTAGTGTATCTTGTAGAGAATTTTTTCTGAATAAAACGTACAGACTGAAAAATTGAGGACTGAAGTGCGACATGAGATGAAGGCAAAATACTTTTACGTTGATATTGGTGTCATCTATCATTTTTTCCTGATAAAAATGACTTTTTTGACGCTGCCTTAAATGAACTATTCCTGCTTAGGTTCTATCTATATCGGCATCAACCTAAAGCTAATAGTTAACCGCTTCATTCATGACAAGATCAGCTTTGATATACGTGCCTGTGTTGAGAAAATCAATTTCGAACGAAGGCTATTTTTCTCTTATTTAATTGATTTTTTTAATCATGAGGGTAATATCATTGAAGTAATGTGTATAGAAATTGTTTTTCTCATCAAATAGATCGTTTTAAAACAGGAAAATTAATATTAATCAGATGCTTGTGCAATATTGCAAGAGGGCATATTAAAGTTGTCTATTTTCACTAATGCAGATGTTAGGACAATAAACATAGTGAAGATATCAGATGAACTTTAATATGTCATTTTGCAATATCACATAGAACATCTGAATACTTTTTCTCTTTTAAAACTATCTATACACTCCGAAAAAACTATTTCTATACATATTATTTCAGAAATATTACTGTCCATGATTACTAAAAAATCAAATAAATAAGAGAAAAATAGCCTTCGTTCGAAATTGATTTTCTCAACACAGGCATGTATAGTAGAGCTGATTTTATCACCAATAAAGCGGTCAACTATAAGCTTCAAGTTGATACCGATATAGATAGAACCTAAGCAGGAATAGTTCATTTAAGGCAGCATCAAAAAAGTCATTTTTATCAGAAATAAATGATAGATGACACCACTATCAACGTAGACGTATTTTGCCTTTGGCTCAAGTCGCACATCAGTCCCCAATTTTTCAGTCCGTAAGTTTTAATCAGAAAAAAATTCTCTAGAAGATACACTATGTCCTGCCGCTGGCGCCGAACTTCGATGTAAATGTGCTATGTTTCCGATGGATATGCTCACCGGATAAATCAGCACCTATACCACCTACTTTTCCTATTCCAAGTGACACTCTAGCTGCTAAACGTTTTAATTGATGTGGTAACAGTGGCGTATTCGTAGCCACAATAACAATAATCAATCCAGCATCTTCATCTGGAATACTTGTATTGTTTTTTTTCGATTTTCAATAATTCTTCACCAACAGGAACGCCAGTAATAATTAATTGTTTCTTGCGTCCAAAATTGGATTGCACTAACACTCCAATCGTATAATTTAAACCGTCAATTTTTCTTGAACTAGCTTCTGTTCCAGCTTTAAAACCAAACGAAATCATACCTGTTCCACCTCCTACATTTCCTTCTTGAATCAATGAGTCAGATCCTTTAGCATTATCCAATGCTTCAAATACATGTTCTTCTTTTACATGAAATCCATTAATATCATTTAAATATCCATCATATGTTTCAGCTACAATAGGTAAACTAAAATCAAGCATATTGACCATTGTATTTGAATTATTCTTTTGTAAAGCCCATTTTATTAGAGAATCTCGACAAATACCAACACTATTTGTATTTGTAATTAAAATTGGTGCTGTAAGAAAACCAGACTCTGTTAAATAATGCATACCAGTCATTTCACCATCTCCATTTAAACTAAACCAATTCGCAAAACAAGGCATTCGATGAAAAACTTTTTTAAGTCCGCGTGGAAATATTGCTGTTACACCTGTTCGAATTGAATCACCTTCAATTATGGTACTAAAACCAACTTCAACACCTTCGACATCAACTATGGAATTAGATTTACCAGTGATACCACTAAATGGAACACTTTAATTAAGAAAGTCTGTGCAAAATACAGAATAATACGAGAAATTGTGCTATGCGCATAGTTTTACTTTTTCTATTTTGACTATTTGTTTGCCATCAATTGTCTATCCATAGATGCCTTAGTATTATTAAGAACAAAAACAAAACGAAAGAGTATGTGGATGTATAAATCAATTGAAAATAGATCAACATATCTCTTGAAAAACGGCAACTTCAATCTGCTAATCTAAACTTTTGCTTTTCAATAATCGACTTTTTGATGAAGTTATTGAAATTATAAGAAATATGCTTAATAAAATACTAATAAAAGAAATACAGCCCTCAATTCGTCGACATGTTTTATGTTAATTATTCAAATATAAACACTCATTAGGGCTATGCATACCAAGTTCCGCGCAAAGGAAATTGAAAATTGACAAAAAGAGTAGAAAATGGTAGGAATTAAGTGAAATAAATTAGAAAATGTACAAAAGTAAAATAAAAATGTGAGAATTAAATGGGACAATGCTAAAAGGATAATAAAAGTAGAAGAAGAACAAAAGCATCTATATGCAGAGGCTCGTTCGTTTTAGTCTTATTATCGCAATCTAAAGTTTTCTATTCGACAAGTACGTAATGGCAACATTGAATTTTCGATAAAAGTAATCTTGGGTAGATTTCGTTTTAAATCAGGCGTCAAACTTAAAAATAAATTTTCATTTTCATCAAGAGAACATAACATGTACTTGTTTTTATTAAGTAAATAAAATATTCATTATCAATGATTCATATTCTAACATATGTACGAATGACTTCTGTGTCAAAATCACAAAATAATATTCGAAGGTCTTTTTATCAATAATAAAATCAACATATTTATATTTGAGCATCCAATTTCGAGAGATGACATTCATTATTTAACCACAGAAAATACATAAGCTAAAAAGTGCTTCATTGTTTTTGGTCGGAATTCACTAAGACAAGTTAGACTTCAATAAAATTGAAACATAATTGAATATAAATATATAGCATTAGTTCTTTATGCTCTTCCTTTTCGACTTATTTTATTTTCAAATCTTTAAAAATATGTTTAGTTTTGTCTAGATATCAGTGTTGCCAGCATTTAATGTTCAGAAAGTAGAATATGATTTCGAAAAGACAGATAGTGGCAGAAATCCTACTCTGAAAAACCAGAACACTTGTACTTTTAGCATCAAGGTTTTTCTATGAACATTTCCTTGACGTCATCATAATAAGAAAGTTTCATACATATTAGCAACAACAATTACATCATGTTTCACATTTTCATCCCATAGAAATTGTGCTAACAGCTTCTTTTTACTCTTTTCAATTGCTTAATTAATGAAGAGAACAATTCTCTTAACTTGACGTTCATAAATTCCGATGTATAAATAATTATTCATTTATTTTACTAACATGTAATCCTGAAAATAATTTTATCTTTAATTGAAAGATATCGCAAATTGTACTAAGGATGACGTTGATGGAAGCTAGTGTTTGAAGATCAGAGTTTTTCAAATGCAAACAATGAATTAGTAATATAGTCTCTAAAAACATTACGAGAACAAGAATAAGCAATTCTTTTACGGAAACGGAAACGGAATAAACAGAAAATTATATCGTGAATACGGGAGTGGTGAAAACAATTTTTACGGGAACAAAATTTTTATACCGGAAATAGGAATGTAAAGCAAGAAAAGTTGTTTCCACGGAACTCTACTGATTGTCTACTATTTATTATCAATAGATGGTATGGGTATTGAAAAATGTTTCTTGCACTACACTCTTTTTGTATTGATTATTGATCAGTCTAAAGCAATCCGTTGGAAAATCTAGTATAAGATTGATGAATTTTCACGAAATATCATAAGGCTCTGATTGGTGGTGACGATACATTCTAAAAACTAGTTTAGTCATGATGAGTGCAGCGAACGCTTTAGATTAGTCCTGAGTGACACTGAATACGTTTCAGGTTAGTCAAGTTACTTGTCGTCGGTCAGTTTTTAATTGTCCAGGAAATTGAAGAACGCTTTTTTTCTATCTAGAGTATTCAAACTAACATTTGTCGGTTAGTAAGCCATAGTTTGATATCACGACGACCATCTAGTGCTGAATAGAGTCAGATAAGGTGTTCGAATCCATATTTTGTCAGCTTTTTTTCATTCTTTTTTTGTTTTACGGACTCATCTGAACGGGTTAGATAGATAAATGAACTAGACGCAAATGGATTGAATAACGTTCTAGACTAGTTTAGGCGTGATTGTCTGACATTTCTTGTCAAAATAGCTACTCATGACGTGTATGAAAGACGCTTAAGATTAGGCCTGACGGATATTGCGAACACTTCGGACTAGGCATGTCACTCGTCATCCCTCAGTTTTTTTTTGTGCTTGTTCAGAATCCAATAGTTTAGGACAATCAAAACAGATGAACAGAACTTTTCGATGGTCCCAGTTCGATTAGGTACTTTTCTTCTGTTTTCTTGGATTCAGATATCAACTATGACTTGATTTGCATCCCATGAATATAATGATATTGAATAGCATTTTACGCATATATTTTCGTCAATTAAAGAATCTGTCAAACCAAGTTTAAAGAGTATAGTAACTGACCATAACAATTATCGAACATAATTGTAATGATTAAATTTCAATTTCTAGCTTCATGTTGTATTATTATTATTTGTCGAAATATGAGGAAAAAAAGCCTCAACTTTTTTTTATCTAGTGGTCAGTCATGATATCATGTGAAAAATCAGGGTTTATTAAAAAGTGGTTGCGAAAGTACTTACGTCATCGATTGAATATAATTAATTTCATTTGCAATGTATAATGGAAAAATTTTTTAAAATTCTGCAACCAACGAAAAATGGAGTGTGCCTTCGAGTTATGTAATGAACGTTTTGTCCACTGAAATAATCACAAAAATTAAATTATTGTCTTTAGAAAAAAAGATTTTATCACAGTGATATTAGAACATGAAGTCTAGTCGTTAAAAAAATTGCTGATTGTTGTGATAGTCATTTAAATCGTTTTAAAATTAATTTATAAAGCTGTGAAATCGACAAAATAATGTGTGTAAAACGATTGCTGTTCAGGAGAGATCGAACCGGTCTACCAGCAGACTGGCCAGTCTGAAATTCGTACCAGTATCGATTCCATCTCTATTTAAGGTATGTTGTCAATTTCCAACAACATTTCAATATACATTCTCTATGAGATATCATTGAAACGTATAGAAATTTTGAATAAATATAAATAATAAAAGAAGAAAAAAACAAGATAGACCAGCAACCGGTATCAATTTCATCTCTGCCTTACGGAATAGAATTCTAGTATCATAAAGGTAATATGACAAGTATAGATAAGAGTAAAAACGAAAATTAATATTGCGGTAAAACTTTTCATTACGAGCAGACAACATATTGTTCTCAGTCAACAAAAAAGAATGGGAAAACAATATTAATGAATGTTTATTTGGAAATTTCCCTAAGATTTTCAAAGAATTCAACTAGTCAAATCTAAGAATATTGACAAGTATTAAAACAATTCTATCAAAAAAAAGCAGAAGAGATTACAGAACTGATTGTAGCATGATTAAGAAATGTTGAAGAACGACTTAATACATACGTCAATAGTGCACAACGTACTGATGAATCGACACAAAATAAGGCCTAATTTTTAGAAAATGTGGAGCTATATTGTTATTTATACTGTACGATTTCATTTATTGATATTTATGAACAATGGTTAAATAGTAAATGACATTGTAGTATAATACTCTTAATAAAACTATTTCGTCAATTCTTTTTACCAATGTGATCGTACGTCAATACCTTGTTCTTTTATATTTCTACGCATTCATACAACAACACAAAACTGTGTCAGCACTACAGGATTGTTTGTTCACTTTCATTGACGACGCACAACAGCTTACATCCTTCGAAAAGCACTCATATTTAACTAATAGCAAAACTGAATGAAAAAAGTCCTTCAGTTACTTCTACTCTCTAGAAGAATTGTTTTCAACATTGACACTGAGAATTATAGGCAACAGAATGCATCGTAGAAATAAGTTGGGTTATTTTTTTTGCTTTTAATGTAAGAAGTATATTTGAAAGTACGATTAAAACGGAATGAAAAAAAAGAATCAGAATTTTTTCTTTGATTGATGAGTATTGATTTCATCATTTTTTACATTTTCATATTTTTATGAAGCTATTTTCTTCTCTTCTTCTGAATAATAGTTTCTTCTGTGGCTGATTTTTCAAACTTTTTCTTGATGTATCAGAACTTTGTCTGTCTGCAGTGTACATACAAGGGAACTAGAAGCCCATTTGTTTACAATCAGATGAATTACTTATATCAATATCTATTCCATTGAACGACTATTGCAAAATTCATTTATGTCGAACCAATTTTTCTAGTTAGATAAGCATACAAATACCCACAGATGTTAACCTTATGAGCATGTTCTATTCCTCATACTTCGTTTTTAATTTCACATAGATATTTACTACACATTAACTCATTGGAATTTCTTATAATATTAATACAAGAACGAAATGCCTACAAACATCGGTCTTCTTGCTACAGATCATGACAATAAATACTACGATATTACCCATACGTTCCAGATCGATTCATTTACTTATCATGTGCTAGGACTTCGCAAGGATCGTCCAACATATGGAAGCACTTATTATATTTTTAGTTGTCCGGATTGTACAGAGGAACGATATGGAATTGCTCGAGCTACACCAAGATCTTTACCTGTTCTCCGTACTTCTGGAAACTTTGAACATCGACTTACAAGTGAGCATCGTACAATACTGAAGCATCACAGTTCATCAACAAATCAGGTTCACATAACCACATCCCGCACAGATCGTCCTCATACAAGTTCAGCAACACGAAAAAAAGTCGAAAATGGGACGATATCTATCGAACAGTCAATAGCTAAACTGTTGCAAACTGAACATCAAACATTAGTCACATCGCTGCGCAAAGCAATCAAAGCAGATAATGAAGCACTAATTCGATCAATTAAAAACTCATCAAAGAAAGTTGAAGATGAAAAACAATCTGCCGAACAGAAATTGAATGAAACTCTTAAAAACGAACGTCAGTCAATGTTAGATTCGTTTCGTCAAGAGTTGGAGGCAAAAAATACAACACTAATTCAATCAATCAAAACAGAAGAGCAAGTTTTAATACAAGAATCAGCCAAATCCATGATTAGTAAAGAAGAAATAGTTCTTTTGTTTGAAGAGCAAAAACGTTCACTTGAAAGCATATACGAGAAGCAAAACAGAACTATTGATTCTTCTGATGATCGTTTCATACAAAATGTGACAGAGGTAACAAACACTCAACAGGTATTATCGACAGCACTCAATCACTTTCAAATTACATTGATTCAAACAGTTGAGAAAGAAATGCAACAGACTATATCGAAAATTGTTGAAAAATTTGAATCAATGACTCTTGAAATAACACAATTAAAACAGAGTCTTGAACAAACGACCGAGAAACGGTCTAGTACCACCATAAAAAGAAATGACTCTGACCTATTAAATCATTTATTCGTTGAACAGAAAAAGTTTCTCATAGATACAATTGAACAGCAACAGAAACTTTGGAGTGAACGTTTACAACTTATCGTGCGTTCGGCACTGTTTGAACAAAAGTCATCATCAGTCGTCACTAACACTGGTAACACCTCCTCCTCCTCCTCCTCCACTGTTAAAGTCAAAACACAACAGGAACAAACAACTGATCATTTGCTCCACATCAATCAAACCTCATCAAATTCAGCAGATCAACATTTGTTCAAATTGTCGATTAAATCACCCGAGCCTGTTAGTGTATTTGCTAAATTATTTATTGCCGGTATTGAATATCCAAGAAAATCTCATACACTCTGTCAGCAAGATCCATCTCACTCCGATGAGGTCACTTGTTATATTGCCCCACCTGCTGTAGATGGGCCCTACAATGTGATTGTCTATGCTAAGACCAGAACGGAAACGGCATATCGAGCCGCCATCTCCATGCGAATACCGGGACCAAATATAACTCAATCTGTTTTTTTTCCATACACATTTCCATCATTTGAAATGCATCAATGCATTCTAATTCAACCTTTACAAAGTTTTTTGCGACATAATGAACATGTATTGATACAAATGGTCATACCTGATGCACATGCGGTCAAAATATATAACGGTAATGACGCTGTTGTACTTGACGACGATGACTTCACTAATGGAAAATTGAAAAAGCAATTACAAGTTTGCGGCGATGTATATGTTTATGGTCAATGGAAAAATGAAACTGATTCACCTATTTGTTTTTTTTATGTCATCTAATCTAAAATTAATGTATATCTGTGCTTAACATTTAAACTAATCGAGTTTCGAGTTTTTTGTCAACACCTTTTCTGTACATCATCGATTGATTTGAATAAAAATAAGATAACGTACATTTACTCGACGACATGAACCGCAGCTCAATGATATTCTGTCAAGGTCATTCGATTTCTCATATTTGTATCAAGACAATGATCCCTTAAGAATTACTTATCGTTAGGAATGTGTTTATAAATTAATGATTGCTTAAGAAGCACTCCATAAAAACTAATATCATGCATACATAATAGGAAGATGCAAAGCATCTGGAAACTCAATCCTATTACTTGCACTGTGTTTTCTATGAAAAATAAATGTTATTTTTCCAAAATTTCATCGATAGATCAAGTGAGATGATCTCCTTAGGACTAAATATTGATTTGTTTAAAAAGTACACGTCTTAATTCTACAAGTTGGAAAATTCACAGTGTATACAAAAAAAATTAATGAAAGGTATGTAGACATCTATCTGTGTTTTTTCCTATTTCTTGATTGACGAGTCAGAAATAAATGTTAGAAATTTTTTGTTTTCAGTCCTAGATAGTCCTCACATTACACTAGGTTTTCTGTAATAAACAACAATTTTAAGTATCATCTCGAATTACGAAAAGTTTTCTTATATAAATGTTTGTTTTTTTCTTCAATAATGTGCAGAGCGAGACTTTTCTTTTCTTTGAATTACCTCATTTTCACCGAACTTTATTTTCGGCGACGACCTTTTTGTTGAATTTCAATATCGCTGAATCAATTCCTAACTGAAAACGAGTCTGCATCAAATATGATCGACTTTATATTTAGCATTTTATTATAATCAATTAGTTCATTCTGCAATTGGTTGATAATCATTTCGGTTGGTAACTAACTTAGGATGTCGATCTGATTCCTCTTTCCCATTCATACACACTCCACCCTATAATACCAAAAGAAATCTCTGACAATGAGGCAAAAAAGCATTCATTTTTCAATAATGTGTTCTTATTAACCTCGTGTGAAAACCTACTTGTTTCAAGTACCCAGTGAAAAATAATTGTTGAATAGAACAGCGGAGAATGTGATCCATAAAGTTGAAAGTCATTTTTTTAAGAAAAGAAAACATTCCAACAAAAGTGGAATGTGTTCTGAAATGAAACTGCCAACAATGCTTTTCACACCCTTGAAGAACGCTTTCTTTTCTACAGAGAGGGCTTCAACCTTTTCAGAACACATTCTTGATCGTTTTTATTCAGAATGATAAATCATGAATTCCAATTTCCTACGCAATTGTTCTTAACAATTTTCGTAAAAAGAATTGCAGAAAACAAATATTAAATTATCTGGAATCCTTTCTCCCTTATGTTTTTCTCTATTCTGCTTAGAATTCAATTCTTTCGTCTTACATAGCGTTCTTTCTTTTATTTTTTTTTTCATTCTCCACTTCCTTCCAGACTTAAGCTCAGGATTTTCTATGTGTAGGACTAACATATTATCCATTAGACTAATTTGATACTTTAAATATCAAGTGAAAATACTATTTATATTGAACAAAACAACAGGCTAGAAAAAATTGAGGATATTATTTTTTTACACAAGATTTTATTTTAAACGCTTGCTTCGATTTACATTCAGGCAGGTGTCTATGGATGAGATTTTAATTTAGTCTTAATGAAATAAAGAAAAACATAGTATTTATTTTTAAAAATCAAAACTATATATAAAACAATAGAAACATGACATTTTTTTTGACATAAGATTTAGTAAAAAGAGAGTTTTGTGATCATAGTCTGAAGTATTATTTACTTTGAGGTTTTCTCCGTGTTAGTAGATGAGGTCGAAAGAAAAAATTTTTAATTAGCAATCAGTAATAAAAAGAAACAATATACTTCAAGAAAACAGCATCTTTCGCTGAATAAAAAAACAATATTTGTTATCTTAAAGAGTATTTCGATTCGTATCAATATATAGTTCTTACTGGTTTAGCTAAATAAGAGAGAATAAGTGCATCTCGCTAAATTGTGTACAGTCATCGGAACTTCGCTGTGATGTTACTAATATGCAATAGGCTGTAAACGCTAAATTGTTCGTGAAATTTTGTTTTTGACCTAAGTAATATCGAATGACACTATTGGAATCAGAATTAAAACCGGCTTCACCAGAATATAGTAAAGTCCAACTGAAACCAACACTAAGAGCCGAATCTGTCGTATTGGAACCTTCCAATGTGATGGTAAATGGATCTCGATTTAGTGCATCGCCACCAATTGTAAATTGAATGGCACGTACAATAGTTGGACCTAACACAGGGATGGTAAAAACACCGGTCCCAACTCCTGCCGTTGACGAACTCTGTCCAACAACGGTATTACCATAATTCAGATGAGTAGTATTGAGAAAATCAATGCACATTGTAGGGCCTTGACCTGATGGATATTGACCCCTATTACTGCAGACTGTAGAATTAAGACTTGAGCCACCAGCAGTAGTATTGTAAATGGCAACTATTTTATCACTAGCATTTGTGATTAGTTGATAGTTGTAAACTGGAGCAGTTCTATATATTTCATATTAACAAAGTAAATGACATGAGAAAAACACATGTGCAGGAAAATTAACTGAATTTATCGCAATACATATTCTATACACTAGGGCGAATTTAATTTTATACGTAATTCAGTAGAATTTATGTTTGCAGATGCTTTGAACAAGCAGCATTTTTAAATTGATAGAAACTTTAGATGTGTAATTTCTTAGCTACTCTTAATATGATTGTAGGATCCAATGACTCAAAAAAATCGAGTTGGGAGTCTTATTTTGGGTGTTACATACCATATCTGAAACAGTCATTACGAAAGACTAAAGATCTTTATTTTTGTAAAAATTAGAACTGCAAGAATCCAATCCTACTCTACTTCAGTCAACACTCAAGAAAATCTTACGCAGTCGTTGTTGAGATTGTTCTAGCTATATCAGTGGTTGTCGTGCCTTCTGGTATACTCATTAGTTTTATGGTTCATAGAGAAGGAATAGTATCAGAACAGCAAAGTATCCTTCGTGCTTTTTTCAAATTGTAATCGCAAGAAACAAGATTTAGATGTCATGAAGATTGCGCGGAAACTCACTTATGAAAAAGTTATACTAGTTAAAATTTTCCATATAATGCACACAAATGGAGTAAATATTTGACTCAAAATATTTCTATTGAACTTACACTGAATCCGACAGTTTTCTCAGTCAACACGAGAAATATTCATAAACCAAGTTCTCAACATATTGATTGATTTTTTAATAATTATCCTTGTCCAGTAAATGATTTATGTTGAAATTCAAAGGTGTTCTCGAATTGGCATGTATGTTTTGTAAATTTCTTTCGGTTCTGTACTGATTAGCTTCATGTCCGTACTCAATATGCTTCAGACTTCAAGTATGTCTCTTTTATTCATACCTGTACTCGTTGTTATTGTTTGTTTTATAAATACAGACACAATGTCATACACACCTATTGCTATGGCGACAAGCACCATGGCAATAATGATGGGAAAAGTAAGAATCAATGCTGAATAAGATTTCTTTTTCACTTTGCCAATGTCTTTCTTCACCGTTCTGAAAAACCGCATGACTTCGTGCAATCAGAAAACAAGAGCTTAGAAAAAATTTCGCACACTTCATCAATCTATACATAGAGGAAAACGTATAGGATGTGGGTGCGGATGCTGATTCGTTTGGGTTCATCTTTAATGCTGTCGTAGACGAAAAGCGGCGGTCCATAGAAGGTATTGATGTTCGACATGAGCTAACATGTGAAGCGAAATGATGATTCTTATGCTTTGTCTTCCTATACTGAGTTTTAGCCTATGTAGGAAAAAAAATTTAGTTTTCTGATTCGTTCATCAAGAGATAAACCTAATTGATACTTCGATAACATAATCAAGATTACGAGTACATTAGATTGTCCTTGAAATAAGGTGCTTCTTGAAACATGGACCACTTGAATAGATCGAGACACGTCTCTCATATCTGTAAGGATTCTAAGTACTGTTGTGCACAGGAACAGATTGGATGAAATGTAAGTCTTTTTCTCTTACAAGAGATTTTTCTTTGACGATTTTCTATGTAAGTATTTCTGATCTTATATACATCAGACTGTAGAAACCTTATCAACATCGGAATAGAGAATATGTTAATCACTTTTCAATCACTCTCTCAACATATGAAGTATCTTCAAAGCATACGTGTTCTGTTGTATTTGTTAATTAAATCAAACTTCATACTGAACATCACAAAAATGAATATACAACACTCCTATTGAAAGCAACACACACAATAAATTTTTATTCAATTTTTTTCTCATCGGGTCATTTCGACACATTCGTCAGTTAAGAATAGAAAGTGAATTTCAAGTCATCAATGGATTCTAATTACTTTGTTGAATTTTTTTTTTATACACATAGAATACGAAATATGAAAACAGAATGAGTGAACATGAAAAATAATAAATAAAAAAAAGCAATAAGATGGTTTAATGCAAGATTGACGTGGTAGAAGGTGGTGTACTAAACGACAAGGAATGACGAGGAGATGCATCTACTACTACAATTCGGACAAGTTTAACACTACCACCTGAGACAGCTGGACTCACAGTTTTCGAGACAAAATATTTACTGATTTTTGTGGTCAGTTGAAAGTGTTTCAAAAGAGTCAAAAGCTATGAGTAAGAATCCATGTTTTGTACTCCTTTGAAATATGATTTTTCAAAGAACGGAAGCGCTTAAGAGGAAGAATTGGGTTATCGTCAATGTTTCAATAAAAGTGTATATATCAGTGCAGAATTCGACGAATGATCATTTGATGCAAAATTCAATCTATCTGGAAAATACTTTGATGAATACGTTTAACCGTAGAAAATTTTTGCGGTAAAAAGTTAGTCAAAGCATTTTTTGCATCTGACTATCAATAGTTTTCTTTGAGAGAGCATAGTATGCCGAACAAATCTATATATGAAGCAGCTAAAAGTAGTCGATATAAACTAAACATATGGTGAATAAATAGTGTTTCTATCGATATTTTGAGCTAGGCCATGAAGGTTCAGGCTTCACAATCGGTTCCAAAATGGCTCAATAATGTATAAAATAGAACTCAAGATTTTTAATCATATAATGTAAGAAGAAACATAATGATGCAGCATACAATACAAATGAAATGTAACGTTTTATTTATTTAAACGAAAAAACATATTACAGGATATTTTCATCTTGCGCAGATTTCAATATACGGTCATCATCAGCTAGAGCTTATCAAAAGAAATAAATATAATAAGTGACACACATATAACATAGGTAACAAATATAACACAACCTTAATCTTAATAATCAAATGAATTACAACATTAGTATCAAATATATAACCTAAATAACAAATAATTTCCCTTTAATAAATAAAATTTTACATTTCATTTGTATATTGCATCAGTAGGTTTCTTCTGGCATTATATGATTAAAAATCTCAAGTTTTTTTTCTATATTTTGATTAGATGAAATATTTTTTCGTAATTAATGAAAGTAGAACTTTTCTAGAATTCGATTTTTAAAATCATGATTGTCCGTGTTGGACCAATAGGAAATGATCTAGAACTTGACTTAGGTACTGATGAGACATATTTTTATCTCTACTGGTAAATTTCTATCTCTACACAAAGTTGATTCGAAGAGATCGCGATTGAGGACGTATGAAGATTCAACTGTTAAGGCGGATCATTTTGAGAAAGAGAAGAAAGAACGATCATTTGCACTGGCAATTGCATTGAAGAAAATGGAACAATTTTCACGGTAGAAGAGAGTGCTTTCCCCTCAATATTACCACATTTTATACACATCCTCACCCTCGAAAGTTGCACTTTATTTCTTACGTTGAAGCACCGAAAATAAGAAGAACTTCGTGGAGAACTCAGTGTGTTTCTTATTTTTGACAACACTAAAGCACATTGATCAGATGACTCACATTTCATCTAAATCTAGATCATTTGAATACTATTAAGATAAAAGCGTAATAAAAATCAAGTAGCAAAATAATGAAAATTAGTCTCGATCATTAGATACATCAGCAATTAATAATTTAGAAGTAATTAGTTTCTCTTTCAAACACGTAACACTACCTTGAAGCTTTGCAATAGTTAACGTAGTTTCTTATTTCCACAATTAAGTTTTGAAAATACTATGTTGGGCATTGCTGACTCCTTGAGAAATTCTTCATCGTCATTATCGATATACAGTTGTGCGAGATTAACTTCACTATACAAAATCCATTCTATAAATATCTGCGGCATCAAAATTTGGACATTTCTAATAGACTAACTTTCATATTTCTTTGACTGACAAGTGCACCTATGAGTAAAAAGTGTTCCATTGCCCAGGTTGAAAAAGCACGATCGTAAACGACCGTATACAAACAAAATACGACATATCACTAATCGATATTCTTGAATGTATTCTTTTCAGATTTTTGTTTTTCTTGAACGTCAGGCAATATTCTTGTATGGAAAAAAAATATCTTGAACTTTCTGGCAAGAATCATGTAGACCGAATCTTGCCTGATGAGGCAAGAAGTGTCTCGCCAGACAAGATTCTTGAATTCAGGATGATTCTTTTTTTCTTGCTTTTCTCATCTAATTCTTTTTTCTTGGTTCTCTTTCCTGACTTTTTTTTTCATGAATCTGAAATATTTATTAGAAAAAAAATTGTACATTATAAAATGGATTTACATCAAAATTGCGCAAAAAGAAAATGATTGAAGTATTTTATTTACATTAGAAATATATATCTATTATAATAATTCGCCTTCTTCATGTTATCACCTGGAACTGATGATAATCGACACATTCCTAAGTCATTGTTTCCTGAAAACTCTAAAATCATTCATAATTTGACTTATTAATTTGTACTCACGAATACATCTTTACTTTTAAATATTTTCACTTACCTGATGCTGGTGTACAACTCATACGTTATTTGAAAATAATACCTTTTTCATTTAAGTGAACACAATAACTATTACCTATCGTTGTTTAGAAATGAATAAATAGTGTACAGAGGTTGATATATATATATAGACACATGTGCACAAAGACATCATACGATGTGTCTTGAAGATCAAGCAAGAATCTTTTTTCCTTTCCTGTCAATAGAATCTTATCTGACCTTAAAGATTAAAAAGAAATTTGCCTGATCGATCAAGAAAAACAAGAATCTGAACAGAATAGATCCAAGAACGTCGACTAGTGATTACGATGATCGTATATTTGTCGTGTTCAACACTAAGTAAATTTCTTTGTATAAAAGAATTCTTTTAATATCGATATCTGTTACAACTGCACAATAGACAGTAAATATGCTTTGTTATAAGAAACAAATTTTTATGTACAATTCCTTTCGATGGCACAACGACCAGTACGTAGATGTTATTTTATACTAAATAATCTTTTTCTCTTTTTATTTTTAGATTTCTTATAACAATAAGCGGAATAGTAAGTTAAAAATTTATTTAGATAATTGCTTTATGTTTATGTTTAGATTTCTTATAACAATACATCAAATAGTAAGTTGGGATTCACTAAAATAACTTTTTTATTTTTATTTTTATATTACCACATTGAGAAGTCGAAGAAGAAATATCAATTTAAATTAATATTTTCTTTCCATCTTTAGATTTATTGTAAGGATAAACTAAACAGTAAGTATTAGCTTCGATAAATTAGGATGCCCAGTCTGTCCGGGGACCTAAAATATTAATCTTTGTATTATTTGGAGACTGAAGAGGAAGGGGAGGAGGAAGCAGAAAAAGTTTATGTGAAATAATATAAGAAACAATGTAATATACTACCGCGTACGATCGTTTACCACTGTCGTAATGCTCGTTGTGAGTTACTTGTACTCCAAGCTGAACAAATTTGTATTCAAAGATTGACCAAGTCATGTGACACAAAAATGCAGTACATTGAGAAGAATTTCGAAGTAAAAGTCAATGGAAATTAGAACAGGTTATTTTATGTTCAACGTGACCGTGACCGTGATCAAAAAAGTTGATCACGCCGGGGTCTACTTCACACTCTTATGGTTCTATCAATGTTATGTTGTTGTACATACGTAACTGTTAACAAATGAGACGCTTATTTTTTTTAGAAGCATAAGTGCAATAAATCTGTGAACAAATACCGGTAAAAAGCCTTTTTAGTTAGGATGACATGGGCGTCCCGTCTCATTTTTTCAGGACAGTACACAACTCTGTCGTATACGAAACTGAATTAGCATAGACCAAATAAAAAAACACAAAACGAATATTAAATAAATTCATTTTGCCACAAGTCGATTTTATTTTTGTTTTTTTTTTTGCTAAAAATTTCTTAGTTTTTTATGTTTAATACAATGCTAATTATTATTTTAAAATCTGAAACAAAAATTGAAAGACTTTATTTTTGTCTTTGTTGTACATAATACAAAAGAAAAAATATATTTATATACTAATAAAAAATAACAACTATTTCTCTTCAGTTGATGATGAGGAAAATTCTCGTTCTATTCGTGTAGATTCAACATCTTTAAGAGCATTTAATCGTCGCCATTCACGATAAGCACGATAATGTCGCGTTCTCGGATCAATAGTATATTGTGCATCGGAAAAATGCGTAGTACTATTCAGAAGAAATAAATTATAGGAGACAATCTTAGATAAATCTTACCGCCATTGCAATGCATGAATAAACAAACCCAATCCAATAACAATTAAAATAATCGATATTGAAGTAAAATAAGTATAAGGTAAACTATTTGATGGAGGATAATAATTTGCATGAGTGTCTGAACGTTGTCTATCATGTTCCATTTTTCGACGAAGCATATCATAGAATGCTTTATCATAATTTGGTGTATTCCTTTGAAAAGAAATTTAATTCAAATATAAAGATGACAATTTCATATTATAGAAAGTCGCACCTGCTTACCAAGTCGATTCATTTGTATGCGTTCGACGTTGATATGTACTTCGGTTAGTTGAATATATATTTGACCAATCTGATGATGATTGACGAGAATATGATTGATATGGAGAACGAGATATTGAATTAAGAGCTAGAAATAATCGAACAAATGTATTCTTACTATGTGTATAACAGCAATGCTGGCAAGTCTATCGAAGATTTAAGATGAAGATGACTTTTAAATAATGACAACTATTTTTAAGCCTGAACCCACCTAATAATATAGAGTTATCACTATCGATTTTTTATGCAATTACTAGTCTTAACAAGAATATTTTAATTCTTACATTGATCGTAGATAGTTCGTGTCGAATGTTTGCTGAGAACACTAAAAGCTTCGTTGATTTTAACAAATTTTTCGTGAAGTGATTTATCAGCTGAATTTGAATCAGGATGGTACTGAAAATGAAAAGAAAGATTAAAATCATAATTCATTTTTTAGCTAACTTCTTTTGATAATTTGTAAAATGCTTTTTTTATTTCTTTTTGTGTTGCTGTTCGTTCAACACCAAGTAATTCATAATAATTTCGGGAGTTAACATTTGCTGTTTTATAATATCGGCATGATGTGAATACAATTGATCTGTATTTAAAAACAAATAAGAAAAGAAACCATATTCTTCTTCAATTACCGATGTGATTGAACCGTAGATGTAATGATGTTTCCATATGGATGGAAATAATCACTACAACCCTTATTTGCCCAGATATATTTTGGAGAAGTTCTGAACATGCATATAAAAGTAAGGAATTAGTATTTGTATCGAAAATGGTATAATCAAAAAATAGAAAACAGCTGATTGATGAACCAATGATATAAATGTTGAAAATTTTATTTTAAAATAAAAAAAATATATTTATCATTTTTATGCTTTTACTTGAAATACCTTTTTCGAATCAAATCTATCTGTTAATTGAAAAAAATCAAATGTCGCTACTATCAATGTAATTAATTTAAGTGATTAATATCTTCATAAAAGAATAAATAAAAAAAAAACTACGAAAAGAATGAATAAGATATTAATATTTTATTTCTTTGTTGTTTCTTTTTTCTCTATAGAAATAAACTATGGATAGATATACATGTCATTTTCTCTCAACAGAACGAAACAAAAAACAATATTTCTAGTCCGATCAATACGATCCCTCGTCATGTTAGTTGAGAATTAGAAATTGTATACACATGAATTTTTCCAATTCGTATTTATCAATTGGTGATAGCATAAATTTGTATCTTTGTGTTTCTTTATGAAGTATTTTTTTTGGCTTCCTCGAATTTATTTGTGTTAAGTTTATAGTGAATTGAATGTACAAACGAAAAAAAATGCTCAGCAGGTGAGACAATCCAACATTTGTTGGTGGTCGTCATCGACGAGAAGAAAATGAATCAAGCAGATAGCCGGTCGAGCACTCTGCTTTTTCTCTCACTTTTCTCTTCCGCTATTGTGTGCTCGATGCGTTGTTCGTTCTCTAACATGCACTTAATTTAGTGTTTTTTTTTTGCAATCCATGACGCTGTCGTTATTGAGAGGAGGAGATGCGTAAAAAAAATTCTGTTGTTAATGAGTAGGTGTATTTACAATGTAGGTTTTATGTCATTTTTTTGTCGATATGAAAATGGCAATCATCAGTATTACATTTTTTTAGATTCGTTTATATTCTTATTTAAAAAAAAATTATGAACTATCTTGATTTTACTGATGATATCATCGCATTAGACCAATCTAATGATATTACTCCAACTGTTATACAACCATTAGCAACACCCTCAAGTACATCTACAATTGTTCATCAACAACAACAACAACAACAAGCAAAAGATTTATCGGATTGGAGAAATATTCAACTTGGAGCGACATCAACACTTTTTGATCCATTTTGGTTACCACAAACACCAGTCACACCATTATCTAATCCTTGGACTATGTCTAATAATACAGTTTATCCATCACCTTACAATCAATTATCATCTACTTCTCAGCAACGTTATCAATCGACGAATGCAAATAATAATAATAATCAACCTTGGAAAATGCCTACATTTCCAATAGGAAAAACACAATCTTTTGTCAATTTTAACCATCCAAATATGATGAATAATATTATTGATATAACAGCAAATACAATAGTAAATCCATCAACTCCTATTAGGTTCGATAAATGTTGATTTTATACGGTTATATATTAATAGAAAATGAGATATTATCATTAGGGAATAACATTTTATTTTTGTTTTCATTAATAATCTTGTTCAGATAGAAAATTTTCGTTAATTCGATTTTCCATTAAAAACAATTATTTTCCCAGAAGAGAAAGAGAAATTTAAGTCTTATTGACCTTGAATCAAATATTATCTTGAGAAATATATAAAGTCATAATCTATGCGGAATCAAAAATGACATTTTTCTCTTGACTATTACAAGATATTTATTTTATATAGAAATTTTATTCCTGTTCAACCAAATTCATATCTTTATCCAACACCTCCTACAATATCATCAGCGCCTAGAATTCGACCTATGACTTCTCATGAAACTGAACTTATTCTTGTACCTGATCTTGATATTGATGAAATTCTTGGAGAAGTGCAAACTGTTATACCAGATATTGATCTTGATGCTGCACGTCAAACTATAACATCAATGAAATCAATACCATCAACAAATGACATTGTAACACATTTTCTTGATAATGGTTATACAAAACAAGTCAAAAAACTTTTTTCAAATCATTCTGAACGACAAACATCATTAAAACGTTCAATCTCAGATATAATTGATGATATACCAAAATTTTTATCATCTTATCCTGATCCAATTAATTATTTTTTCGATACACAACGTAAACAATCTGAATCATATATTAATCATGCTAAAGCATTTCTTATACGTGCATTTCCAACGACAGATAAAACAATTCTAGAACAAGCTTTACAAGAAGAAAATTGGCATTTTTTACCAACTGTGAGAAAATTAGAAACACGAGCTGGTATTCGTTCAAATGCTTTTTTACAAAGAATGACAATTAAACGATCATTAGATATGATTGGTAAGATTATGTTGTGAATATAATATTATATGAATTTTTTTTATTTAGATTTATCTATTGATGGCGTTGGTCGAAAACCATCTATAGCATGGATAATTAAAAATAATAAATTTGCTTATCCAATTCCGCATACACCTTGTGAAGAATTTTATGATGAACTTCGTTTTGCTAAAAATGAAGTTAAAATTCGACGTAAGATAATTTTAGTTTATTTGTTGAAATTTCTAATGAAAACAATATAAAATTTATTTTATTTTATTTTTTTTCAAGGATATCTTGGAAAAGTTTCTAAGGAACATGAAAAACGTGTAAAAAAAGCTAAAAAAGAAAATGAAACACTTGAATGTGAAATATGTTGTCAAGAAGATTTATTAATTGATGATATGGTTGAATGTACAGTTGGACATCTTTATTGTCGGTTAGTTTCGAAGAGATTTCTTTTTATTTTCAAGATTTATTGTTTTTGTTTTTCTCTATTTAGAAATTGCGTTCGAACACATATTGATATTTGTTTTAAAGAAGGAAAATGTCGTTTTGCTTGTGTAGAAAATTCATGTCCTGGTGAATATACAATTAGACTTGTTAGTGAACTTTTATCACCCAAAGATTTAAAGAGATTAAATAGAAGAATACAAGAAGAAAATATTCGACAAGGTAAATAACAGTTGAAAAGGATCATACTTTTTTTTTTTCATTTCATTCAATTAAATACACTTTATATTGAATTATTTAACTTAAGACTCAAAATAAAAAAATAATAGTGAATAGGAAAATTCAACTTTTGAGAGGTATTACATTTACAGTAGCAAAAGTAAATTATACTAACGATTTGGAAATGGTTTCATGATTACTCACAATTTACTTAGTGTTCATTAGTAAATTAAATTAGAAGAAGGAAATCTATTGAAGATAGCACGATTTACTATTGGTATTTTATTTGAAACATTAAAAATGAACTAAAAACCTTTTTTCTAGATAGATATCAGTTACTCATATAAAGGTTACCGTAATCTCTGCTGGATTATAGTGTGATATACGATGATACTTTTGATTTTGTAAAACAAAAAAAGAAGATTTCATCACTATAGACTTCTATTTGTGAATTTCTACTTATGATGGTGGGAAAAGTTTAAGAACAACGCATTTTCGATTTGTTTTTTTCTATAAAAGATCTTATAGATGAACTATGATGGTAAGGTTTTCGAGAAAACCGGTCGCGGTAATTTTCAGGTGTCAAAAGTTATTTTTTAACAATGCTATTTGAAAGAGTACAAAATGATGGGTCGCCGTATTTCCTAGGACCTTCTCTTAAACAGTTAAAAATATCACAAAAACTCAAAAAAAAAGTTGCTTTTTAGAGATTTTTTGATAAATTTTTGTTTTTTGTGATTATTTTAATTTTTTAAGAAAAAATTCTAAGGAATGTGGTGACCCATCATTTTGTACTCTTTCAAATGGAAAAATATCGCGTCCGATCTTTTAGAAACCTGACCATCATTTTTTATCTATGAAATCTTGGTATAAAATCCATTAGATAGATATCTCACTATCTGAATTTGAGCTAATTGCTTAACATTATAGAAAAAAAAAACGTTGCTGTTAAACTTTTCCCATCATCTTACTGCTAATGCATGTTGATAATGAAAGAAAGGGCAAAGGGCAGCTTAATCATGCAGTAGACTTCGGCTTCGCGATAATGCTTGTCATAGTCGATAAGAAACGAACAGAAATACTAAAGTGACTGTTATGATCTGTGACAGAGAAAATTCGTTGCTATAGTGTCTATGAAGAAGTGTAGAGTCTAAACTTCAAGACTCCATTAATCACTTGGAGAGTAAACATCAATATAACAAAGAATTTAATTAATTTCTTTTTTAGCTGAAATTGATGACCTTGAATGTTGTCCTTATTGTCCATATGCCGTTATTGTTGATAATCCAGATGATAAAATATTTCGTTGTTTAAATCCTGAATGTATGAAAGAAACATGCAGGTAAAATAAAAGTTGATTTATTTATTTACTTATTTTTTTGTTATTTATTATTTTTATTTAGATTATGTAAAGAACCTAACCATATTCCATTACGATGTGACGAAGTAGAAAAAGGTATAGAACTTGAAATGCGTAAATTTATTGAAGAACACGTAACAGAAGCAATGATACGTAAATGTCCTCGATGCACACAAGTATTAATATAGTCGACTTTTTGTTTCTCTAAATATTGTTTTCTTTCGTTTTTTTAGCGTTTTTATAAAGTTGAAGGGTGTAATAAAATGACATGTTCATCATGTGGTCTATTTATATGTTATGTTTGTCGTGAGACAATAAATGGTTATGATCATTTTACAAATAATGAAAAGTATTATTTATAATAAATAAATTTAAAAAAGAAATTTTTTATTTTCATTGTTCTTTGTTTTTTTTTTCTAAAGATGTACGTTATCAAATCAAAGTGAAAAAATTCATTATGAAGAAATGGTACAAGCATATACAAATGCAAAAAATGAATATCTTCGTCTTCATCCAGAAGTTCATGATATGATCCTTCGTTATGATCCAATATCACATCTAATGAAACCACCTGTTACAACAACAGGTGCTACTTAATTAATAATCAAATATCTATTTTCTTCTTCGAGTTCAAATGTCAATAGAAATCTTTTGTTGTTTAAACAACATTACATCAAAAGTATTCGATTGAGATTGGTTTTTTTAGTCAACAACTATAGATTTTTCTTAATAAAAAGCGATTAATGTAAATGCTTTGCTTTTCTTTCATTAGTGAAAGTTATAGTGTCAGAAAATCAAACATGCCCTTTTTTTTTCTAATATTTTCTTATTTGATATTGTTATACATGCAAAAAAACAATTTATGCTTGTTTTTGCTTTCTGTACCTATGGAATACGATCATTTTCATTGAAAAATAAAATTTATAAATAAATAGACATTCAATGAATCTTACATTGTTCTGTTACATATAAAAAAATTTTCTTATTTATGTTTTCGAATGATGAAAATTCCGTGTGGAACATGCGATACTCAATAATGTTAATAGATAACGAATGAAGTAAAGCTAAGGTTGAAATCGATCGAAGATTACTTTTTTTTTTTAATATTTATTTGATGATTGTATGTAGTCTAAATAAATATCGAAGGTATTCAAAAACATCAAATCAATGTCAATGATATATGTTGTAAACTAATGAAAGAAGGTTTTCAAGTGATTTGATTTGCTTGACTTTTGTTACTGAGATGTTGAATTTTTAGTGGATTTTTCCTGAACGGTCCTAATTTTTAAGTAAAATTCTACTTTTGAATTTCTACCTGAAGATTTGTTGGCATGAAGATACTGATTAGATTAGTTTGTAAAAAGAAACTGAGAAGTTTTTCACTAAATCTTCACGAAATTCGAATTTTTTAAAATACAAGCGCTGAGTCATGAATATGGATATTTTGTCAGATCGATATCTCGAAGATACTTGGTCAATAAATTCTGAAATTTTTTCTACAAACTAGTCTAATCGGTGCCTTTAAATGGTCAAGTCTCCAGTCAAAATTCAAAAGTATTGTTTCGCTGAAAAACTGGCATTCAACAGAAAAGATCAATTAAATATTCGATATCTCAGCAACAAAGGTCCAGCAACTGAAATCACTGTAAGATATTTATTTAATCCCTAGGCCCTATCAATTGAATATAATTCCAGTTCGAAAGCAATTGATTAATTTGGGACCTCCCTTCGTAAAAGACAAAAGTACTAAAATCTTGATTTACTTGTCACATCAATGTTTGGATATATTTCATATAAATTGATGTCAAAATGGACTGAAATATAACTGATTAGTACAGTTAAGTCTAGCGAATTTATGGTTATTGGTAGACTATTGAACTCAATCGTTGACGCAATGCTTTTCAAACAATTGCACAATAATAGATTCGGACTTAACAGAAGACATCTTAAGATTTTTTATTTATTAGTTACACAAAAGTCGATTGATTGTCCTTTGACAAAAATATTTCAATCTTCATTTTATATTTATCATAGTCAGATCTCTCTACGGACGTTAAATAGATAGATCTAGGATCAGTTTAACACTTTGGCCTGTTGGTTTCTATGATAGTTCTTAACAAATGAGTTTGAATCTAAGAAAATGATATTATCAAGATACTTTAGTAATAACTAACCGATGTCCCAGAAGAGATTGCACTAGATCTAAGTGCATTTTTCTCTCGTTGCTTTATCATAAAAAGATCCTCTCCTATGTCTGAAAACAGAATTTCAAGCTCTACAAGAATATCGACTTTCTCTTGTCAGCGTAAAATTTAAAAAGAAAAACATCTATTTTAGTCGCCCAACTGCAACAGTCAGGAAAACAAAAGACTGTTGATCATGTTTTTTAATAAAGACTATCGGTGAATTTTCAAATATCTGAGAAAATTTCCCTTAAAGTTCTGCGCATGTTCGGCTACAGCTTTTAGAATTTTAGAAGACATTTTGAAGCAAGAAGAAAGCGAAAGCATCATAAAAAGTTCTCTTTCTACTAGACCTATGCCATCGTTATTTTCATAGTTTTATTCCGAACTAAGTTCTACATCCAATAGCATAATAAGGTAAGGACAAAAAGTTCGTGACATTTTCTTATCGATATTAATAGAAAAATTTCTAAGAACTTTTCTTTCATATAATATACTAAAAGATGCAGCGTGAAAAGCTCTACAATTTGCATAAGACCGCTTTTTTTACAGTTGCACTTTTTGTTTTCAAAATCGTCAAAACTTCGAGCGACCAAATTTCGGCGCTGCGAAAAGATAACACGAACGAGGAATTATCTTTTTTCTTATTTTATCTTTTCATCACCTGTATATATTGTAGAGCTTTCCACGCTGCATCTTGTGGTATATTTTGTTTTTTTTACGAAAACATCTTAG